>OY744528.1:92636109-92638609 GCA_963556195.1 Sepiola atlantica
TGGACAACTAAAATCACTTACTCCTCTCTGAAAATGAAGTGAAAACAGATAAACACATACAAGCAAAGATACCGCATGCCATAATAATAAAAGGGAAGGACAAATTATGTCAAATTGTAGATGTTTCAGTTTTAACAGACGACAGAGTGATGATCAAGTAGACGGAGAAACAAAGTAAATGCACGAAACTTGTCAAATGATTAAAAGTGAAATTGAACATGAAGAAAGTCAAGATATTCGTTGGAGCACGTCAAACGGTCCCCCCCCCAGACTGGAAAAAAGACTTCGAGAAATTGGAATCAAAGGATCACTGAGATGATACCAAGAGTGGCAATGATGAAAACAGCTGCAACCTTAAGTAAAATCTTCGAATGCAAAAACCAACCGGTATGAGTAACGAACTGTTACCAATCACATGGAAGTTACAATAGTGAGAAAACAAAACCAGAGGAAGATCACCACAACATGAACACAAGTAAAATAAACTGTGAGAAATCTCATAAACTGCCCCCCTCCCCAAAGAAAGTGATGGTACCAGCCTCGGTTGATACCACACAAAATAGTCGTGAATGGTCAAAAAGGATGGGAGGACCATGGAGAGATAACACTAACAAGACCTCAACTCGAAGAGTGCGGAGTACTAGGGCCTTGAGGAGGCTTATTGCCGCCCAAATCCCAGAGAAGACTAATGCCCCTTACCAGTGTGAAATCAAAAGTTAGCGACTGTTTCGATACAGTAAAGTAATTTCCAATGGTTATCGAACAAGTTAAGAGTACTGGAAATCTGTTAAGGCTTGTTGTCACTCAGACTCAAGGGAACACCCCCGGCTATTGACAGTGAGCAAGCACTGATGATGACTTGTGTGAGCACTCTAGGTGAGTACAAATAATAATAATAATAATAATAGTAATAATAATAATACTAATAATAATAATAATAATAATAATAATAATAATAATAATAATAATAATTATAATAATAATAATAATAATAATACTAATAATAATACATACCCTATAAATATAGGATTAAAAAACAGCAAAATTACCAGGCAACTTCTTCGAAACTTCCTTTCTAATTATCGAATTGCTTCTTTGTCACAAAGCTTATTAAATTAAATTCGCATCAGGAAAGAAAATTGTCAGCGAGCAAATGTGTGTCTCTTTGTCGTGAATACGTTTATTTCGGTTTATGAAGGTTGCGTCTGTTTTTTTCTGTCCAGATGATGAGCACATATACTGACCTCAATTCGCCATTAATCAGATTTGCAAATTCCGCGCTTTTTTGTCTTTAAGATAGTACGTTTTATTTTCTATTGTATTCCTTCCGTTATTCTTGTTTCCGTTTTTCTCTTTAGTTTTGCTTTTATTTTCCGTTTTATTCCTTCCTTTCTTCCTAGTAGTCTAGTCTCGAATAGCCTTCCGTCGAACCACCTTCTCTATTTATCCATTGTTTCATTTATTACCATTTTTAACCGCCTTTTTAACTTCTATTCTTTCTACCATGGTTGTTTCTGTCTCTCTTTCTTTCTCTATCTCTCTCTCTCTCTATCTATCTATCTATATATCTCTCTCTTCAATTCTCTAATTCACCAAAGCATGTATAATAAGTATGTCGAAGTCTGCATCATAAAACCTACTCTCCACTAATAGAATTAATCATTTAATAACATATGCTTTTGACTAACGTTCTTGTGATGTTTGTTCTAATGATTCAATCATAGTTTCAATCGCTAAATCCCCATACAAAAAAGATTACAAATTCAGGTTAACAATCTTTTTACCAAAGTACATCAACATTTACCCAGTTGTGTTGCTTGTAATCCATGTGTATATATTTTTTATTTAATGTAGGAGACCATTCAGCATCATCTGCTTCCCGAGAAAACAAAGCAACCATAACATATTACACTCCATATAACGACTACAAACTATGACTCAAATTCCATGAAAATCTGTTCAGCAGTTTTGTAAAGAATTATAAGCAGATTTTGAAAAGGGCATCATGCTCCATTTAGTCGCCTTAAACCTTATTATATCCGTAAATAGTTATAAGTTGCCCCACATTAGAGGAAGAACTATAACATTCTACACATATGATGTTATCCAGATTAAAACAAAACGACAACAGTACAGTAAATACGAAACAAGAAGTATTCGTTTACTATCAATGCTCTTCTATCTGTACTTTAAATTTAAGAAAAATACGTCTCGTTATTTAAAATAAAATGTGTAATCTTCCAGTGTCATTTTTAAAGATTGCATATTCTAATTGAGAGCTTACAAAAAATTACCCATAAGCCTGTTTCTGAATTATTCGAAAAGATTAACAATTTAAAAACATTTGTCATATTTTGCCTAGTAGTTGTTGTTCACATTTCATGCATTTTTTAATAGTTTAGCGAATTGGGGGAGTGTGTAACATTTATGCCTAATGCATCACTTGCTACATGTTTAATCGGTTTTGACAGATCAACTACTCAAAACTAATGCCGAGACA
>OY744528.1:92643609-92666109 GCA_963556195.1 Sepiola atlantica
AAATGTGATGCCGGATACACGTTTACAGACACAGAACTAAGATTAAACCATTTGATGTACATGGATGGCCTGAAACTATTTGCAAAAAGCAAAAAGAAACTGGAAAAGCTGATACATTCGACCAGAATCTTCAGCCAGGACATTCAAATGGAATTCGGAATAGAAAAATATGCACTACTAGAAATAAAAAAGAAACATTGGAGACAAAAGAGGGCATGGAACACCGCAACCAAGAGAGAATGAGGGCGTTAGGCGAACAGGATAACTACAGATATATTGGAGTTCTGGAAGCAGACACCATCAAATCTACAGAAATGAAAGAGAAGATTGGAAAAGAATCTTTACGAAGAACAAGAACACTCCTAGAAACAAAATTATATAGCACGACTCTAGTAACAAGAATGAACACCTAGGCAGTAGCACTAATAAGGTACTCTGGACTATTCATAGGCTGGACCAAAACAGAACTCAGGCACCTTGACCAGATGATTAGAAAATTAATGACCAAGCATAACGCACCACCTCCAAAAAACGATACACACATACTCTACGTGAAGAAAAACGAAACGGTAAGTAGGACTGGTAAGTATAGAAGACTGTGTGGACGACACTAAAAAAGAGCTGGATAAATACACAAACCATAACACAGAAAGGGTGATCTCCGCAGCAAGATACACTGTCCCAACGAACCACGCAGGAAGCATCGAAACTGGAAACAAACAGACAAAAAAAGAAAAGTGGGGAGAAAAACAACTACATGGACGCTTCATAAGACCCACAAGAGAAGAAATGAACGTAAATAGCTGGGCATGACTAAGAAAAGGAAACTTGGACAGAGAAACGTAATATTTACTGATGTTTGCACAGAATAATGCGATTAGGACAAACTACATTAAAGCTAAAATAGAGAAAACCCAGGAATACAATAAATACAGACTGTGTGGACAAAGATAAGAAACAGTAAATCATATAGTAAGTGAATGTAGCGAACTTGCCCCAAAAGAATACAATAACAGACATGACTGTGTAGGAAAAGCCATACACTGTGCAAACAATTTAATTTCGAATACGCAGACAAATGGTACAAACTTAAACCCAAAACAGTACTGGAAAACGAAAAACATAAAATCATCTGGGACATGGATATACAAACACACAAACTCATACAGGCAAAGAGACCGGATGTTATGATGATTGTCCTAACTACAATGCCTGCTATGCCATGACTAGTATTTCACAGATATTGCGATGTGAAAATGTCTTAATACACGAACTGGGGTCAGATTCAAGTTTTTTGTTTTATTCTTTACAAGTGGTTCATCCCCGAGACTGAGAATAGTTATACACGACACAACCACGAATGTTACTCCTAATCTGTCTTAAGCAAATGCTCAAGCAATCTGAAGATCGTAAAGAGCGTAGAACAATTAAAAAACACGTAAAATTATTATTACAAAATATCACTGTTGTATTAGGTATCGACTACTGTGTACGAGTGTAAATCAAACACTCTGAGCAAACGAAAAGCCGATATATATATATATATATATATATATATATATATATATATATATATATATATATGCATTCTCCTCAAGAACGAACACTCTCTCTCACGTCGCAAATGCCTTGAAAGCGCGACTATACTCCTTTCTTCACTATGAAACTTCAACCTAAAGCTCGGTTCTTATACCCTAAGCAGACACTTAGCAAAAGTCGCAGTAAAACAATGCAATATATTGCACCACTGCGACCCTGATTAAATATCTACATATATATATATATATATATATATATATATATTAGAAAATGTGTGTATGGGTGTATATGGGTATGTGTATGTATAGATATATATGCATATATATATATGTATATATATATACACATGTGTGTGTACATTTGTATATTTTGTGATAATAGCAAGCTCCCATTGATAATCAAATCATTTTAATACATCTCTCTTTAAGTTAACCTTTATTTTCGTTTTTTTAAATCCATATATATTTTTGTTTTTCTCTTAGTCTTTAACCTGTTTTCCCGTCTGTTTCATTTTTCACACATTTTGTCCACCACGGCTTTTCATTGTCATGAATTGCTCTTTAAAAACCTTATGTGAGACAAATTAGCAGATTCCTGATTCTTTCTTATTAATATTTGGGTTTAAACATCCAGTGTATCAATTCCATGCCCACCCCATTTGTTTACCTTAGCCAGCTTCTCTGTCCTTTCTTCCCTCTTGTCGCCTTTCGCCCTTCCTGACCGCCTTCTTCATACTAGCTCATTAGGTGTGATAGTAAAAAAGAGAAAGAAAATAAATAAAAATATAAATAGAAGAATAAGAAACATAGAAGAATGTGTCACCCACTTATCATATTCCAACATCACTTAATGTCTTCTCATATGGTCCAATCAGATCATCCTTCCCTCATCGCATGTGTGTGCCTTGAAAAATAAAATTATTTCCATATCTTCATTTTCTGAAGACGTCGGCCATGAACGACACCGGTCAAAAAATATCTTGTTTTTGTTTTTTCTCCTGCACTTTAACTTGTTTTCCGTTTGTAATTTTTTAACACATTTGGTCCATCACGACATTTCATTTTCATGAATTATCGTGTAGCTTACCCCATATATTTATATATATATATAAATATATATATATACATATATATATATATATATATATATATATATATATATATATATAACATGTTGGCATATATTATTTATATTAATATATAGATGATATTTCCTTGTTGAGTTTGGCTATAGCTTCGCGAGTTTTGATTCCGACTTGCCTGTCTCGGCACAATAGAGAGTTGTGCTACATTTGAACAGTATGTGAGGAATACTATGTATGTAACTGTTAATCGTTGTTGGGGCATATCTAATGGTGTGTGGTGACGCGAAAATGTAGTAAAATGTGAATATAAGACCATTTATTATCTATATAATTAAGTAAATTCGAGTCACCCAGAATTAAGACATTTTAAGATGATAACCAAAATCATTTATATCCTAATCTGCTCCTTCATTCAATTTAGCTAAGCCATCATGCGTGTTTCGAGAAATAGTACAATTATTTCGTCTCCTTTCGATATTTATTATGTTTTCCACGGGTTATCGGACTCTTAAATAATAACGCCTCTACAAGAGTAGACGTCATCCACTTTTACTCGCTACTATTTATCTACTCAAACAGCGACCAATTTAACGGCGTCTTTTCCGAAAAGAAGGTACGTTTAGTTTAATAAATACTTATTTTCTGTTAGTTTTTCGAAATATTGTATACATAGATTTTAAATCTAAATAACGATCGGTTCTTTTCGAAAACTATAAAAGATTAGATTCGGCCTCTCTGAATGCCTTTTGCTTGCACTTTATGTAGACATTATGAGTTTACCTTTTACTAAGACATGGGCAGATTCATATACACATGCGAGAAGATATAGGAAGATCAGTCGTTATTTATTTTAATATACATGTATATCAATCATGTAACTGACACATAATCGACTAAGAAATGGGTTTCAAGACAAACATCCGCTTTCATGCGGAGGGGAGGACTTGAATGCCTACTAGACACCACCCTCGGGTGTCTTCGGTCTCTCTGTACAGGGGTTTGTTAGATACTCTTACATGATGATACTTTTTACTTGAAGTAAACCCTGACCAAATATTCAAAGAAAATGGTGTGCTGTCTCCTCAAGCCATCCAGCACGTCTCCCGAATGGCAGACCGGGGCACCCCCTCTACTCATAGAGGACAGCTTCGAATAAACAATTAGAAGCCGCTGACAATGAGGAAATGAATAATAAAAACATGAATAAACACAAAAATAAATACTGGCAGGCCGGAACCCAGGATAAAAAAGGCCCATCAACACGTTCATAAACCAGGCTGGAAGATGTAAGCAATGGTGTAAACCTTCTTTCCTCTGGAAATGGTGCTCCAGTCAATACAGAGGCCAACCAGGGTCAGCCATCAGGCTTTGGTACAAAATGTCCTGGCCCCAAATCTCCATTAAAGACAGCAACAAAAAAAGAAACACGAGAGGCTTAAAAGCCCAACCATGGACTGTTGCACAAAAGGAAGTGATATATTTTTGCTACCACTACTCAAAGTTTGAAAAGTGGAGCAAACCATCCAATGAGATTCTAGCTGAAAAAATCACAGAATCTCCCCTCCCCAAAGAAAAGTAAATTAAAATGTTCGCATAAAAACACATTTTTCATTGGTGAAACTAATACAATCATTGATTCATAATGACCGGTTCCGTTCATTTTATTATATTTCGATTTACGAAAAACTATGATACTATTTACAAAAATAAAGTATTTAAATACTATTTTCAATATTTAATGTCAAACCCCCGCACTCCAAACAAAATAAATGTTTTCTTATTCTACAATGACTTCTTCTAAGCGTAATAAAACACGAATTTTCTGTTGGCATATTCTATATTAGATTCGTTATTAGAACAACAATTTCGATATATAACAGTTAACATTGGTTCTTGCAAATATACAAGAAAACATTGATATATTTCATTTCATTCATATATGTGAAATACAATATAAGTATTTACAAAATGCAGTATTTAAACCAATTTTTATTCTTATTTGTATCAAATCCCGTTGTTCAAACAAAATAAACATTGCCTCAGTCTAGAACTAGTGCTTGTTTAGCTGAATAAAACAAAGTTCCTCGGAAATATTCTGTATTGCCTACGTTATAAAAAATATTTTCATCATAAACTATTTAACAAATAATTTTTAAAAGCCAGACACAATTATATACCGAGACATGGGTTCCTGTAAAATCCTATTTTAATCAACTGAATTACTAACAGTAAAATCCTATTTTAATCAACTGAATTACTAACAGTAAAATCCTATTTTAATCAACTGAAGTACTAACTGTAAAATCCTATTTTAATTAACTAACAGTAAAATGGGTTATTTTCTTATTTATTTTTTCGTGGTGTATTTTTTTGAAAATTCTTTATTGGCTATGTTTTTGAACAATGTTTTCATTATCAAATTATTGTACAATTTATTTAAAAACAAACACGCCATATTTGATTATGAGCTCGACTTGACTAGTCTAGCATTGCCATCCGCAAATTCTTTCGATATTTGCATCGTAAACAAGTAAAACGATTTAAAAAAAAAATGTATTAGTAAAGTGAGGTCATGATGACATCCGATTCCCTTCTCTTCATTCCCAGGCATCGGAGAATAGAAATTCAAATATAAATAAATTTAAAACATTAAAAAAAAATATAATAAAAAACGAACAACACCGAACAAAGAATTAATTATGGGTGTCAATAGCCTAGGCCTTGCGATAAATCATTGAAAAAACGGAAAACAAAACTATCACATAATTATTAAGCAGAAACTAGTCAGGAATTTTCTATATTTTCAAAATAATTGGACGTTAGAATATGGATTACTCTTCATTACTGCGTATAAAAAAGAAAAAAATGAAATATCTTGTTGGGTTCAGAATTAAAAATAAACATAAAAATATTAATATTAGAAAATCAGAGATGTAATAAAAATTAATAAAATAGAATGACAAAACGATAAATTACATAAAGTAAACATATGTAAAAACATATACAAATATTTATTTAAATTAAAGAATATTATTAATACAGTAAAATAAGTAACCATTTTAAAGCCTGTATATATACGTAATTAGACATAAAAAAATTTGGTAAATCCTCATGTAAATACGATTTGGTAGACATATTTAATGAACCAACGCATGAAAAGCGTAATGAATTGAGCGAATAAATTATGGGTCTAAAAAACACGACTCATCTGGCCAACCCTCCTTACAGCAGAACATTCTGAAAAAAAAATTACTCTCTGTCTTTCTTAAAGAAGGCACTAAAAGAGAAGTCGATAGGTATATATATATATATATATATATATATATATATATATAGATATATATATATATATATATATATAGAGAGAGAGAGAGAGAGAGAGAGAGAGAAAGAAAGAGAGAGAGAAGTAGAGAGCTAGTGTGTAAACATCGGTTTCTGTAAGAAGAGAAAACATGTTGTACCCTTAATTATATTATGTCTAATGATTATTACAAACTAACTCATGAGGAGAGTGTTTTACGTCTATAAAATTGAACAGTAACGCAATGTATTACCCGTCGCTTTCATGAAAGATGAGTAAAGTTGATTGATCTTGTAGATTAAAATGTTTTGTTTCATTTTCCTGGATATATGACAAGAAAGCGTAACATTATATCTTTTGGCAAAGCAAGTACATGGCGTGCTTTGTTTAAACAGTTCAAAATAAATCCCAGTGTAAGTAATTAATCATAAAAAAAACATTAGTAAATAGAAAATCATCTGTGAAATTCTTTACCTATACACATTTGTGTTCATACTCATTTTAAGTGTATTATATTGTGCAGCTGAATTTTGTATCGTTGATGACAAACGTACATAAGTATATGTTTGTTAATTTATAATCACAAATATATCATGGGTGTAGATATTCAGCAAGTAAGTCGACGCTTGGGAAAGGGGAAATATGTGAGGCATTTGGTACTTGGCAAATTTAGAAGCCACATTGAATGTTATTAATTTGAAACTAATGGTGAATCTCTGTGGGTTTCTATTCTTAAACAAATTATCGGGACAAATAGAATATGTAATGGAAAAATCGATCGAAATTTCCTTTGAACTAAACCGCATTTGTTTTTATCTAAATAACAAAAAAAATGTCCGTAGTTCACCTGCTTGGCAGAATAAAATATCGCTTAATGAGATAAATGAATATTTCGGTCTAACGTGGAACATTCCACCGACTTCATTTTAAATAGTATATTCTCCTGTACTTGTTTGTTAGGTTGATATATTTAATAGTGTGTTTGATTTCTTTTATCAGCTAGGTTATTGGAAAATGTACACATAAAACCTTTCTAAATGATATTTTCATATAAAATGTTATATGGGATCTGAGTAGGAAATAATTGTGCCCTGGGAAATTAAATATTATACTGTTTCTTTTTCTATATCAGTAACGGTAGTCTTGTATATCATTAAGAGGGCGTGTGTTTATATCGGTGCGTAGGAGATATTGGTTGTTAACTTTTTATTGATTGCGTCTTTCAAACCTTTAATAGAATGTTATTATTCAGCTTAAGCTAGTGTGTAAGATTAAGGAAAATGTATTTTAAAGGTTACTTGTTGGTCCCCCGATTTATAAAATCGGGGGACTTATGTTTTGAGGCATGTCCGTCCGTCCGTCCGTCCGTCCGTCCGTCCGGATTTTTCTCCGCAACCATCCATTTTCTGAAATGTTGCATGAAGTTGTAACTTTGGTCAGGTTAGAAAGTGACATTCTCTGATTCATGAAAAAAAATCTGGTTAGCCCCCAGGGAGTCAAAAGGCTCCGAAATGGCAAAATATGACATTTTTTGCCCCATAACTTTTCATCCATCACTTCAATTTCTCTGAAACTTGTCCAAACTGTGGAGGCAATTCTTCCTAATAGAAAATAAGTATCGCTGACTATGGAAAACATATGGTTCGCACCCCCCCGTGTCAAAAGCCCCCCAAATGACCCTTTTCTCCCATAACGTTTGATCCATCCCTTCAAATTTTCTGAAACTTTGCCAAAATGTAGAGGCAATTGTTCAGGATATAAAATGAGTATCATTGACCTCAGAACAATTCTGGTTCGCGCCCCCAGGGGTTAAAAGGGGGGGTTAAAGATGCCCCAAATGTCCCAAATGTATTGCATTTTACACTCGCCATATCGAGTCACATACAGAGGGGGGCCACGCACGCGTGGCTTGTTAATGGTATGTTTTCAGAAATTATTTAGCTACAATGTGTATACAGTAAATAAATGGTACCGTATTAAGCAGTTTGTAGCCTTGATGAGCCAACAAACTCTACCGTTTAGTTATTAAGTGTTAACTAACCGGTAATAAAATGGAACTTTGCTAGTTCATGCTAAAACGTCATTGTCGTAATGTGTTTACTACTCTATGCCAATTCACGCAATGTGGTTGTTTGTCCATGCTACAAATATTGACGAAAGTAGTTTGCAAGTCCATACTAAAAGAAATTAACGTGAGGTATTTGGGATCCATTTTTAAATTGCCAGTTTAAAAAAATAAACCCCGCAACCACCTAGGACAGGCGCATTGATTTCCTGTTTTTTCTCTTTCTTTACGGTTATATCTAGAATATAAATTTGCATCAACATTCCCGAATTCAATGTTGACCTCTCTATATGATTTTTGATCTGATAATTTTTGTTTCATGTTAAACAAAGTGTTATGAATAACAATGGTATTATTACATTTTTTTGTTTCAATATATTCAAATAGCGAACATTGTGACGCAATATCGAGTCGGCGAAACAAGCACGTTTGAGTCAATAAGATTTGCAGAGGATGTTTTTATGAATATTAATTCTTTTTACCGGGTCATATAGCATGCTTTAGTTTCATTACTGCCTTATTGCTTCATATAAGAGAGAGAGGGGGGGAGAGACAGAGAGAGAGAGAGAGAGGGAAAACAACTGTGTAAGTAGATAACTTGAATCAGAGGAAAATTGATGAGATTCGTTTACGGCATAACTGTGCTTGTTTTTATGAATATTAATTCTTTTTACCGGGTCATATAGCATGCTTTAGTTTCATTACTGCCTTATTGCTTCATATAAGAGAGAGAGGGGGAGAGAGAGAGCGAGAGAGAGAGAGAGAGAGAGAGAGAGAGAGGGAAAACAACTGTGTAAGAAGATAACTTGAATCAGAGGGAAACTGATGAGATTCGTTTACGGCATAACTGTGCTTGTTTTTATGAATATTAATTCTTTTTACCGGGTCATATAGCATGCTTTAGTTTCATTACTGCCTTATTGCTTCATATAAGAGAGAGAGGGGGAGAGAGAGAGCGAGAGAGAGAGAGAGAGAGAGAGAGAGAGAGGGAAAACAACTGTGTAAGAAGATAACTTGAATCAGAGGGAAACTGATGAGATTCGTTTACGGCATAACTGTGCTTGTTTTACAATTAATTCGACGGAATGTGCCCCCCGATTGACTTACTGCAGTTGTACCTACTCAACGCCCGCCAGACCGAACTAGCAGCAAAATCCCACGCATTCATTGTAGAGTCCCGAGTTACCAGAGGTTATTTTACTATGTTAGTTTATATACATCGAACTGCTCTCCTTTAAAATTCTCTTCAGACACTGTTATTTCGACTGTACCAATATGCAGACATTTAAATGTAATGTGAATAAAGATATTTTGGATACAATCCCACCCGACTATAAATCTGGTTTCTATCACTGTAGTCATCTTACTCTTCAGAAGCAGTATGCCTTGGTAAATGAATAGAAAAGAACAAAAGATGTTTATGTGAATATATATGTGTTAATTATGGTAATTATTTTGAGTCAAATTCAAAAAGTAATTAAGACGCTTCGTCATAAACTGATAAAACACATCCTTACATATAAATACACTTGAATGCCCACATCCATTATTTAATTGTTAGTTATATTTCTTTCTATACTGTTTGCCAATTATCATTTGCACTAGCTTGTTTCGCCGCCTCGCTATTGCTTCGCAAATTCCCAACTTGAAACACTGACACATTTTTCCTTAATAATAAACATTTCATTAAATAAAAAAGAAACACGTTAACATTCATACATATAGATAGAAAAAATGTACGTGTTGGTCATTCTGATACAAATGTATGTATCATTATGAGTGTATAGAGAAGAAGATAAGGATACATCGATGTGTCTGTTCTAAGATGTGTGTATGGGCGGGATTTGTTTTAAACGTACAATTTCAAAAAGAGGTTCACAACTTGTTAAAAATGAATTCCATACTACAAACATAGTCCGGAAACGAAACATTTGACTACTAACGATAAAGATGTATTTAAAAGAAACTATGTTGACAGAACTAGTTGCTATATGAAAGTCAACATAATAATTGAATTAGAAAACAGTAACAAATATAGTTAATTTATAAAATGTAATTTTACAACACAATTTGCTAATTAGTTTGTTTTACAACTGAGAGTATGTATACATAAGCAGTATGTTAAAAATAGCGATTGCTGTTTTGCGAAAAGTTTAATTCAATTCCAATAGAGCGTTTTTATCTACACATTAGTGCGAGAAATAAAACTTAATTTTTAAAGTTATTCTTATATATATATATATAGGGTGATTAATAAGTCACTTCACTTAGCTATTTAAAATGATTACCATATGAAGCACAAACATACTATAAACTTTTGATAATTGTTATCTTACTCTCTAATTAGTGCTATTTATTATTTTAAATTTGTTCGTTTATTTATTTGTTTCTATATATATTTATTTTATAATCGATCAAATATGCTACAAAGAGTCGTAAATCCTTGCAAAAAAGAATGTGGGTATACATGCAGAACGAAGGTGGAAATTTTGAAAATCTGCTGTAATTTTAAACGCCCATAAATGAATTTGTTGAATAAACTTTCTGTTTTGTATTACCGTATATTTAAACTTTAGAATTTCAAAAATAAATAGCTAAGTGGCTTATGAATCACCCTGTGTATTGCTGAATATAAGAGACAATTCATGTCTGCATATCCTTTGGTAGATCCGTTCAATAATCCGAATCACGACATTAGTTTCGGAGGGGAATTGACTGATGCGATGTAGATAGGTAGGTCGTTAAAAGGCACGAGAGGTTGTGAGAGAGGATTCAAAGTTAAATTCCAAGAAGCCACAACTTCAGGTGCGGCGAAAATAGAAAATCCAAAGGGTAAAAACATTTTCCTTGATATCTCAGCCCAGGAAGTATTTTTAATGGCGAATATTTTCCACCTCACTCTTTACTGAGCCTGCCTGCATCCACGAGCGTACCTCTTATTGGACTTTTTACCCTTTGGATTTTCTATTTTCGCCGCACCTGAAGTTGTTGCTTCTTGGAATTTAACTTTGAATCCTCTCTCACAACCTCTCGTGCCTGTTAACGATCTCCCTATCTACATCTCATTCTCTCCGCTGGCCTTTTCGACACCGGACTTTTTAGCAATCCGACATTTGCTTGTATACGGGCAGAGTTTTGCCCTGTGTTTCTTTCCCTACAACTTTTATTTTATTTTTTCAAATTTAAAATCTTGGCCTTTGCCAACTTATCTATCCCAGCGACTTCCTCTAATGATAAGATTTTGATCTTTGAAAAACCTGGCTTAAGGAAAATTTAACTTGAATAAATTGCCTTTTTGCAGAATATACCTTGCTCTGAGCAATTGAATTGAATTTTGATTTGGCTTTTGCTTCTCTAATTCCTTTCCATTCTTCTTCATATCTACCTGCTCTATCCTGGATATTGAGCTGTATACTCTTCACAATAGGTTTTACCTTTCCTAAAAGTTCGCTTTTAGTACACCACTTTATATATATATATATACATATATATATATAATTTATTTAGATACTGTATATTACATATTTCAGCAATGTACCGCGGTTTCATCCAAAAAGGCAGATTTAGACATCTTTAGTAAATCTTCGTGCCCAGTGAAATCATCGGCAAGCTGAAAGGATTGTAGCACGCCTGACAGGGAATGGCGTCAACAATGACAGAAAAAACGGTGCACACTTTTTTTCTGTTATTGTTGACGCCATTATTTAGTTCGTCTTTTCGAATATAATTCATGAATATATATCTTTTTGATTACGATTTCATTTCATTTTCTGGCGAATACTTTTCACCGGAAACGTTTGTATAAAGACCTTACACATATCTGAAGAATACAAATGAAATATAATATTATACGCGACTTCCATCAAACAACACTGACGCCAGTAAGATTGTAATATATTATAGTATACGAATATATATATATATATATATATATATATATATATATTAATAAAAATGGTAAAACCTGCATAACTAATTCTACCGCTATATATCTTTATTAGCTTCAGTTCGTGTTTATCCGTTACATTTTACGATTGAATAACATTTACACACACACTCACACACACATCAGGTTGAAAAAAAAAGTAAAGTCGTTTTTTTCCAACACATTTATTTTATACGAAGCATACACATCAAGGCATTTCTAATCTTTTAAATAGTAACCTATTGTTGTCTATGGCTTCTGTGCAACGATTAACTAGCTTCTTGATGCCTTCTTCCAAACAATTCTCTGATTTTTTAGAGAAAAACAAATTTAGCTCACTTTTTTGTTGGTCGTAATTTTCATAAGTTGTATTGTGTAAGTGATGCTGCAATTACCGGAAAAGATGATAGTCGGATAGAGCAATATCAGGTGAAGGAGGCGGATGAGGTAAAACTTCCCAATTGAAACTCATAACTTTTTCTGAGTGAGTTTTGGTGTGTGAGGTTTCGCGTTATCATGTTGAAGAACAACACCCTCATTATTGAATAATGCTGGTCGTTTTTTGATAGAACAATTCTCAGATCACCAAGCTGCGAACAATAGTTGACTGTTGTGATTGTTTGATTAGGCTCTAGTAACTCATAAGGAATCAGTCCTCTCATGTCCCACCATAAAGAGAGAAAAATCTTATTTCGGGTGTAGTTCTTGTTTTGGAACAGGCTGTGGAATTTGGTTTCGGTCTAACCATTGTCTTTTACGTTGGGTATTCTTGTAAGGAACCCATTTTTCATCTTCAGCCACAATTTCTTGCAAAAATGGTTCTCGATGATTCCTGGAAAGCAAAGATGTGCAAACAGTCAATTTTGATTTCGTTGGGCATCGGTCAAATAGTGATGGAACCCAGACTCTAAGTTTTGAAACTTTTCCTAACTCGTAAGGCATGAAATAACCTGTGATATAGGTTGTATTGAATTGTTGAGCTAATTATCTGCGGATTAACTTTGGATTTCCTCTACAACGTCTTTAATGATGTCTTTATCAATTGATGTTGGCCTTCCCGAACGTCGCTGATCTGACAGGTTAAAGTTTCCAGAAGGTAATCTTGCAAACCATCGTTGACATTTTCGATCATTCAGAACATGTAACCCATAGACAGTTCCAATATTCCTTGCAGCTTCTGCAGCTGAGTTTCCTTTTTTGAATTCATAGTGCAGGAAATGTCTCAGATCCTCCTCACTAATATCCATTTTTTGACTGCAGAGATCGTTAAAATTAATTTTCCCCAACTAGTTACCATAACCGAAAGGCAGAGCAAGATATTAAGACACCAAGTCACTAAATACTCTAGAACTGTGTACAAATTAGGAGGCTGCAAAGTGATGACGTAAGAAATACGACATTAATTTCTGTCCAACTTGATATATACATATATATATATATATATATGTATATATATATATATATATACATATATATATATATGTGTGTGTGTGTGTATGTATGTATATATACTAGAAATATTTGTTATTAAATCATAAAATGATTTATACCTACGGACGATATAGTGTCAAGCTTTTTTTCTCTCATCAGTGCAGTAGTAGTGGTTGCAGGCAGTTGCATTGAATCGAACGAAGTTCGTAAATTCAAGCTAGAATCACGAGACAAACTCTCAGGACCAGACGGCTACTAGCAATTAGCATATATAGTAATTAAAATTGAGATACACTTACCAGGGAAATCAGGGGTAAGCGTTATTGCAGTCCACAGTGTTCAACGCTGGTTCGGAACTGTCACGAAACTCACTATATATATATATATATATATATATATATATATAAAATTTATATATATATATATTATGTATATATATATATTTATTTATATATATATATATTATATATATATATATATATTATATAAATATATATATATATATATTTATATATATATATATATATATATACACATATATATATATATATATATATATATATATATATATATATATATATATATATATATGAGATAAAAAGGGAGAAAGAGTGAAATATTTGAATATTTAATGATGTACAGAATTGAACATATATATTCATCGACGGATAACTACAAAGAAACATATAGAAAACATGCTACATTGACAGCAATATATAACTGAAGATAAAAAGACATTAACCTAATATAAGTTTTATAGTTTTAAACACTCAGAACTGAAACCAAATCGAAGGATCTCGTCAGCATTTAATGAGTTTTAATGGATATAAATAATTAGCATGTATTAAAATACATAACGGTATATTTATATTCTTGCAAACCATCGAGGCGAACCTAGTGTTCCCAAAGAAAGGGTTTAGATATAGTGCACACTCACTGTACACACCGTTAGCCCTTCATCATGTCTATTTTTGTTTTCATGTTTATAATTTATATATAAGTGATAAATAAAATGAAGTAAAACATCGTATTACCTCTTTTTATGAGTGTAACGCGCGAAGGAAGTTTATAATATTTTGTCATATTTGGTCTAATTAAATATACTTATCCTAGTGCACTGCGTCAAGTAGTTGTACATTATTTGTATATATGTGTGCCGATCTCATAATCCTAGGCATGGTTTGTAGACGAACCAACAAACCGATAGGAACTACATCTTTATTAACTAGGCAGGAGATGTATATTTTTAAGAGCGAAATAATAGTTTCTCTATACTGTTCACTTTATTTTAAAATGAAATTACCATAAGTGTACTTTTGCTACAGTTTAAAGTATATTTGATACCTCTTAAATACGCAGATAAAATTGCCCCTAAGAATATATGTTTCTATTAAATTGATTTTAATAATTCGTTTTTTCATTTGTAAAACTACTTTGTTATTGGAAAGTAAAATAAAAGACTAGTATACACTTTACCAAACGATATATCAAATTAACAAATGCTACACTAATGCGTGAGAGTATCATGGTAAATCATATGATTCAATATCCATCTACATTGTAGAAGGAAACGTTTTCTAGCAGCGAAAGTTTACACCTTTTTTGTAAAACAGTCTATTTAAATCTATTCCACTTAGTCTGGTGAAATGTTGAAGGAACACGTCTATCGAATCTAATTCAAGTATCTCAGGTGAATGACACGAGAAACTTTTTTAGAATCAATTGATAGATAAAATTTGAATTGCATAATGGAAACCTGCTTTGATAATCACTTATGTAGCACTAAAAATTGCGGGATCTTGCGTTGAACACGAAAAGCATTCAAAAGCGTATTGATTTGCGCTCAACCAAAGAAGAAACGTCAAGTAAGTAGATACATACATATATATATATATATATATATATATATATATATATATATATATATACTTTATTTATTTAACCAGTAAGTAGATACATATATATATATATATATATATATATATATATATATACTTTATTTATTTAACCACAGGAGAAAGAATAAATCAATCTAAAATGTTACTCAAAGATTGAGGATAATTATAACGATATGAATATATATATATATATATATATATATATATATATATATATATATATATATATATATATATATATATATATAAACATATATATGTATATATATATATATATATATATATATAAACAAATATATATATAAACATAAATATATATATATAAATATATATATATATGTATATATGTATATATATATATATATATATATATATATATATATATATATACACATAAATACTTATTGCCTGTATGAACATGTATTATAAGGTTATATACTATATTGCGTATAGTTTCAGTTTTTACTTCAGTAGTGCTCAAACTTAATGAATCCCTGTGGGAATTAAATATGGGCGCTTTTATGCAGCTTCGTTACCATATATATATATATATATATATATATATATATATATATATATATATATATATATATATATATATATATTCATCTTACTATATATATGTATACTTATATATGTATATATATATATATTCATCTTACTATATATATATGTATACATATATATGTATATATATATATATATATATATATATATATATGATAAGAAAGTTCTTTTCTACTGTGTTAATTCGTAACATTATAGTTTAATAACGAAAACCACCATAAACTAATCTGTTACGCCATACAATTAGGCTAAACGCTCATGTGTGTTTCTGGAAATTATGCATTTAATATTTATACACTTTCTCTCGATTACCTTATACTTTTAACTAAACATTTAAAAAAAGTAAATGGCTTCCATGTTCACTTGCTTCTTAATATCTACTCTTATTTCCACCTGAAACACTGAGTGTGTTTTGTACATACCATAATAATAACATTCACAAATTTCTATTTCATTTTTCAAGATGGTATTCTCTCTGTTTTCTACTATATATTTTCAATAAAAATAGTGACTGCTCCAGGTTTTATGGAATATACGGATAGCGGTATAGTCATTCTTTTTCATACGGTCTACATTTCACCGCCGAAAAACACACAGTTCCGCTAAGAGATTTTCTAAATTCATTTCTTAATTTTCTTAATATTATTAGTTAATTTTCTGATTCACGAGACATGTTTCAGGTATGAAAAGTACACTAATATTTCTTTGTTACATTAACTTTATTGTGCTGTAGTTATCTTCATCATTTATAATAAAATAGGATATTGTGTCATTTTGGGATGAAGATTGATATTTGCATATTTTTAAGACTATTTTGTTTGATTGGAAACAATAAATACTTATTTAGTAATATTTATTTTACAACCTTGTTAGCAAGAAGTTCTACTATTCAATACTTTTGTTTACCTATTTACAAAACCTTTTTTCCAACAACGATTTTTATCTTTATATAAAAAGCATGACTTAATCCAAATAATCATCTACATTACTTACAGTGAAATGGGTAGTTTTATGGCGAGTTTTGCCGTAATGATGGGTTGAAATTACTATTTCCTTAATATGAGTATTCTTCTTATGTGGCAGTAGGGATTCGTCGCTTGCATATCTAATCGTAACAGTATTGGCAAAGTCTTAACAGCAATACCAACGGTCCAAGGTGTTATTTATTTCTCTTAGGCAATTCTTGCTGTGGCTCAGAAGGCCTATACGTCTTTTGCAGTATCTGCCACAGTTGTCACAGATAAAAGAGGACGATTGATTAGGAAGTTTACTTGCGTTTGCCCTTTCTTTTCTTCCTTGTACGCTTTTCAACAGCATTCGTCTCCACTTTACTTCCCCGATGTCTAGCTGTCGTTTGAGGGTTTTTTTCATTCATCTCTGTCAGATACAAGACTTTCTCATGATGACGTATCGATGTCAAGATCCTTCATGTCTCTGTGGCAGACATCCCTGTACCCTAGAATTGGGCGACCACGTTCTCTATCTCTTTCTTTAAACTAACCATAAACGAGATTATTAGGAATTCTGCTATTAGCCATACTGTGAACGTGACCAAACAATTTCAGTCGGCGTCGCCTCTATAGTGTGCACATGGAATTTCGACAAGCTATTTTAAGCATTTGAATATTTGTCTTTTTGTGTTTCCATCTAATACCAAGGATTAAACACATGCATCTCAGATTGAATAGCTGCAACTTTTCCTCTTGTGTAGCATAAGTGCTCATGTCTTGCTGCCATACAACAGGACACTTAGAATGCGAACACTAAAGCATTTGTGTGCTGACTTTGAGTATGAAGTTTTCCCAAACTCGACCATATTGCTGAGACCAAATGCCTGCTGCTTTACCTAAATTTGTGTTTATTTCTGTATCCGATGAGAGAGATTCTGAGATGTTCGAGCCAATATATGAGATATTTTCAACACCACCTTGCTCATAGTTGTACATTTTGATAGAGGGCTTGTCAGTTGAGCCCTTGGGCAGTATTTCAGTCTTTGAGAGGTGTATAGTCAGGCTGAAAATCTTACAGGCAACGGAATGGCAGTTCATAAGTAATGTAAGCTTGTTTTAAGTGTGAGTAGTAATGCCTGCATGATCAGCATTAAGCATGCCCCTTTATAATGGCGTGTTTTACCTGAGTATTTGCTCTAAGTCTTGACAAGTTAAGGTGGCATGAATCAGACCTTATCCTAAAAAGGATTCCTTCATTTTCCTCACCAATAGCATGCCTCAGACGCATTGAGAAAAAAGTTCCCAAAGAGGGTTAGGCCGGAACACAGCCGTGTTTCACCTGATGTAAAATATCAAAGTGTTCAGACAGGGTCCCATAAAATTGGACTGTCTATTTCATATTCTGGTTGAATAATCTTACGAGACTCAGGAGCTTTGGACGACCGCCAATTTTAGAATGTGTCACGTACAGCCCGTCGTGACTGACAGCATCAAATGTTTTTGTGAGATCCACAAAAGAAATAGCAAAGCCATATGTTGTTCCTTGCATTTCTCTTGAAGTTTTTTCAATGAAAATATAATGTCTAATATTGATATCCCTGCCCTAAAGCAACATTGAGACTCAGAATAGACATGTTCAGCAAGCGCCTGTAACCTAACAAGCAATAACCTTGCATAAACCTTGCCATGGATACTTAGGAGACATATACCCCTGTAATTGTTGCAGTCACTCTAATCACGTTTGTTCATATAGAGTAAGTATATTAGTGTCTCTAATGGCCTGTGGTACTTCACCTTTTGCCCAGCTACAACAAAGTATATTCTATATCGGGATTTGCCAGTGGCGATCTGATCTATAGATGTGTTTAACACCACGGTGGTTGGCATGTCATCGATATCATATAAGACACTGAGTTTTTCCACTCGTCCTTGTGTAAAGATAAGAGAAGTGTTCAATACAGCGTCTCATCTGTTTCTCTTTATCAGTAATATCTTCTCCAGAAGAGAATGTCACGAGAACAGACTTGCTCCGGGTAAGACCCATAGAAACTTATATGCCCTCGTACATGACCCTGATGTTTCCTGAGGCAGATGCTTATTAAATGCGATGGCAAAGGTCCACTCAATATTCATTGGAACATCTGGTCACCTCTTTGGGTTCTTATCTGGTTTACCTGAGCTCGCGCAGATTTTGATTGCTTATAGGGGAGCTTATATATTTATATATATATATATATATATATATATATATATATATATATATATATATATATATATATATATATAACTTATGCGCATACCCGTTTTTCGTTGTGCTTGGAATTCAGTGAGGTTTGAAACAGAAACCCCAGTGACTATAATCCTGAACTCTACTGAGCTACTAATCTACTAGTTTAAGTAATAGAAATCGTATCACATAAAAGTTGATGTTTATAAATATATATATATATATATATATATATATATATATATATATATATATGTGTGTGTGTGTGTATACATATATTGTTATTCGTGTCTTAGTGAAACCAGTTATATTGTATCAACTGTGTATGGATCGGAAATAAGATTAGATGGATCGATTAAGAATAATAGATTCTTGGTTTAGTCGAAATGTCATTCGATTAAATGAGATGAAGTAATTCCGTTAAGTCAGTCAAGTTGAAGGGTGTTCCATTTCCGCCCCTATTATCGGTGTAATTGGACAAAGGAAAGTAGCTTTTAATGTTTCAAATACCGACACGAGACCTTTTTTCTTCACTTCCGTTATATTGATAGGACATGAATTTTCAAGCAAAGCCATAGCCGTACAATGCTTTGGCGGTGTCGATTTTAATGTTTCAGCAAATAGGAGGGTTGCTTTTGTGAAGCTTACGTAATGAGTACGCGTCCAGGTACGCTCATGGGCATGTCTGGTATGTGTGCGTTCTCTGTTTAAGATACATCATGTGGATGGTGTCTTAAATATCAAGGGACTGATATCATGTAAAGTATTACATTTTCAAACAATATGTTTTCCCTTTCAACACAATTGCATTTGTGTCTAATGATTTTTCCTAAATGTTGATGACATATTTGTATGTATTATGAAAATAAGTTTATATCATGCTTCCATGTTTCTAATCATCTGGATGGAATCATCTCCTATAATACGACCTTTTTTACAGTTTTTTCTCAGATTTCGAGAAAAACAAGTCACACGGAGTACGATAATCTGAAGATGGACGATGTTACGGCTATGACAAACTTCCACTATGTTTCCAAATAAACGTAATACTTTATTCAATTACCAATTAGACAAACCATAGAGTATCCTCGGTCTCTCTGTACAATAGTTTTTTTCCGGAATACCTGACAGCAAGATACATTCCTTTAACAAGTAAACCCTGACCAAATATTCAAAATAACATAGTGTTTGATCCCTAAATAAGATCCATATCGACACGGCTATACTCATATGAGGAATGCTGTATCTTTTCAATATGATGTTGTTTCAAGTAACGGCAGCTTGCTGTATACTTCACCAGACTTCGGGAATTCTGATCATGGAGTTCCGTAAAACTAAGAAACCACACTAAATATATACTATAACCTAGTAAACTGGTTAATTGAGGAGGAGAAAATGAATCGTCTTATATTCTTTACAACCTCAACGTTTAAGAGATGAAAGAGGAATTTCATAGACTATTAAAATAGCTGTGTATCTTATATAGAGATAAAGTGTTAGCCCGAGGACGAGACACTTTTATTTACAAGAACTTCAGTTGAAGTAGAATGAAACAAAAGAAAAGTGGAATACAATCCTCTGCAAACGATATATATAAATCTACGGACACTTATCCACATCATCAACACTTTTATTAGCAGCATCATATTGACAGTTTTCAAACAATTACAGTAAAAAATTCACGAAAAAAAACATGGTAGATAATTTGACATTTCAAACTGAAAAGGTTTTACTGAAAAATAGAAATAACAGTAGTTACGATTTGCTAATATGTAACAATCATTAGATGTTTTCGGATATTACTTACATAAATAATAATTTAAGTAACCTACGAAATATATGAAAGCAAAGACAATATTTATAGGATGTCGAATAGATTGAGATTATAAGATAAATTTGAATTATAGCAGATGAAATAAAACAGTCCAATATGCTTTATAATAGTATATATATATATATATATATATATATATATATATATATATATATATATATATATATAGGTCTACATTAAAGGATTACGCTGAACAGAATATCAGACACACTAATATTTAAAGCAAGAATCATTTTGACCGAAAAAGTCTATATACACATTAAACTAATATTACATATAACATCACGATTTATTTTGAACAATCATAAGTTAAACTTCATATTAATCTGTTCTATGAGAAGAATACGTCAATATAGTTCTGATTTGGGAAAAAATGTAAAACAATATTTAATATAATACCAAATATAAAAATATATTTAAACCCAATTGTAAAACTCTTCTTACCGGGTAACATATACATTTTTTGAACTAAAAATTAGAATAGAAATAACATTACATTTATATCATTTGATATAAAGTCCTAATATCACCCAATACAACCAAATTTCTTAACGAAACTCAACAGATGGGTACGACTTGTATACTGTATTAATAACATTAATTAGGTTAGGTACTTATTAACTCTTATAGAAAGTTAATATTTTTTATATTACTGGAGATAGTTTTAGAGGTGATAGCTATTTCCGCATTAATGTTTTCATGGAAATCATTGCATATATTCTTATTTTTAATTAGTATTTTTATTTTTTATTAGCTCTTAATTGTTCCAGTTCTGATATACAATATCGACAAATATATCTAACTAGGATTTGATAAAACAACTCCTAAATTATTGATATTAGTCATAAATTACGTTTGAGCAAGATAATAATGGTATGCCCCTTCTAATACCTGTTACCATTTCATTTAATTGTATTTTTATGTAAAACCAGATAAATGAACAAGATAGTAATAATAATAAACATGTTTAATTTCCAAGCCATATAAATAAACATGAAGTTTTTAAAAAACTACTTCATTAATTAGAAATAAAATAATTTTAGATAAAATAACGAATTAGAGAATAATGAAAAAAGATTCGATTTTACCTGGTCAAACTCACGATTTCAACTTGGTGTATAAACTAATATCCTGCAATTGAATGGTGTATAATTAATTGAGACAATTGTTGTTACCTAATAAATATAGTGAAGTTAATAAGAAATACAATGAAAATAGTATACTCAACCGTCAACATTTTATCCCTAAATCCACTTATTTCTCATTACGAAAAAAGAAATACCAAATAAATAAAACACTATTACACTATAAACAATTAATTATAACATTTGTAAAATTAAAAATATATAATTCCTAAGAGATAACCTAATAGATCCTTATGTAGTTTATAGCTGTATTTGTTAACCCAACGACAGTAAAACCACAATAATGATTTCAAAAACAATGATAAATATATATTTACCTATACTAGAAAAAGAGCAGCCAAAATTAAACAATGGTTTTCGTCCTGTATTAATCATCTTTATAATGATAGATACAAAAACTGTAACGTCTTTGGTAAGCAATTGTGCTGCTTTATGAATCCTCTAGAGCTGAGTCTGAGGAGTGTACAACTGTATATGATGAACATGAACAATAATTCTGTTAACGTTAAATGTGACATTATCTCATCCTACTCA
>OY744528.1:92671109-92716109 GCA_963556195.1 Sepiola atlantica
AGTTTTTTTTCATTCAAAAATTATTTATTCCTCATTTGTCAAATAAAAGAGTTTTTTTACCTACACGTGTTTCACTAGAAAGCAGGTTCTTTTTTTTTGCTGTTTCGCCTAGTAGCAAAAATGTTGTGAAAATATTGCGAGCTATTCTTCTAAGACATTCTCTATTTTTTCCTTTTCATCTTTTTATTTACATTTTATTTTTTTCTTACCTTCTTAAGTGACCTCAATTAAAGAAACACCACATTGTGTATTGCCGGTTGTTGTCATTCTTATTCGAGGTACTTAATTTCCCTGATGATCTGCCAAGCACGTACCTGTCTGGTAGTGAAACACGTGTAGGTAAAAAACTCTTTAATTTGAAAAATGATAAATAAATATGTTTTAAATGAACACATCTTTTGTGGTGTTGATTGGGCTCCTGAACGGAATGCTTTGGTAAGCCTTCAAAAATCACATATATTGATATATATATATATATATATATATATATATATATATATATATATATATATATATATATATATATATATATATATATATATATATATATGTATTGATATATATATATATATAAATATATATATAGAGAGAGATAGAGAGATAGAGGGAGAGATATAATGGTAGTTTTCTTGAAGCATTGCTGGGAATAGTAGTAGTATGTTTAAGAATGACTAGATAACACAAACTAAAAACTTCCATTAAACCCTTCAAATTAATGGCTACCTCGCTTCCACCATAGCCCGCCTAAATAAGCCGAACATACTCACACACCACCCCATTTCTAACACCTGTTTCATAAACCTCCCTTATTTAGTTATAAAATTACCACCTCCATCTGCAAGGTTATACACAAAGAAAACCTTGACATCCAACTAACCCACACTGGCATTTCCTTACGCCAACATCTATCTTAGAAACATATCAACGACACACCCGAACCTTGCGCCCTGGTCAATTGCCCTATCCACAACACTGATCTATGCCGCTACACAAACTGTGTATACAAATCACAGTGCACCAAATGCAACAAATTCTTCAGGAAACACAACAAGACCGCTACACTTACGCATCACAAAACATATAAACGCCCGTATATCCTCTTTCCACAAGCATACAACCCTGCGCCACACTACTCAACATGAGATGCACGTCTCTATCTTTGCCTCTGTCAGAAACAGTGGGGACCTAAGAATCACAGAATCGGTCTTATCTCCAGATTAAACCCCTCAGTCAACCAGCGTCACGAGCTCCACTTACCGTTCATTCTATAATACTCTACCCTCTAACCCACTGACCAACTCTCATATCTATCACTCATTATATTATAATTCCACCATTCCACCCCCTCTCAATTTCATAATTACTTTACTCCGATATGAAGCCACCCCTTCCATACCCACCACACACCCAAATAACCAAGTAGGACCGGCCCATACAAACATATATCTCACCACATATCAGTCACATGAGAATAACAACCCCTAACAACCAAATATCATAACTGACCTACTTACTATCCCATCAAAATAATTCACCTCATAACCTGGCATTATTAATTAATTTAACAGCATGTACCCTATTACACCGCATCTAAATACATATAAAATGTATAAATTAATATACAAATATAAAAAATATTAAATAAAATAAATAAATAAAAATTAAATAGAATATTAAAGAAAGAAATGAAAACAAGAAGAGAAAATGAAGAATAAATAAATACACAAAAATACATATATATCTATATATATATATATATATATATATATATATGAATAATATAACTTACTACACAGACTTCCACCGACTGAATCTATCAATTAATTATTATTCAAATCACAACTTAATAGCAGGCAGAGTCATTCCCCTTACCCTGTATTGCGGTTAAAACCCGAATTTAACTAGATTCATTTAAGCTAACACAAAATCGTATAATAAGTAACATATTACATTGATTCAATTAACTAATTTAATGATACTCGCAATTAATAATACCTTTTTAATATATGATAACCAATAAATGTAATTAAAAAAGTTATGATCATAAAAGAGATTCATTAATTACTTTATATTAAAAACAAAACAACAGCAAAAAATACGAAAATAAAACAACAACCCACATGAATATAAATAAAAATATATTAGCAAAACTAAAAGTTAATTGATAACCATACAATACTTATAATTTATCTCATATCACACACCTATGTTTAACACTACATTTATATACATAATATAACTTTAACATTTATTAATTTCTATTATATTGCATCCATTTTGGTAAATTCTCAAGACATAGGTATTTTTCAATTTGGTGTTTATTAATTTTGACAACCAGAAATGTTTCTCGAAATATTAAATAAATGATTGTTCATAATAATCCGGACAACACACAAACAGCAGACACCACACTTGTTGTCATGTAAGATTTTAAGAAAAAATAATAGTATGTTTCATTTCGATTTATTATTATGTCCCTTCCAAGTTACAACCGACCCGACCCGATATAATCATCGATGCAATAATTTATTTCAACCTTGTGGTATTATTCAGTATCCAATTTAGATGATTACATTTTGAAACTGAAAAAAGGGGAAATTCACACTCGACAATTAAAATATAATCACAGAGAGATGTAGTGACAAGCTATTTAATACATATTTAGAGAGAGTGGGTAATTTGGAGCATATTTAATCTATAACCATGTAGTGAAGGGGGAATTACATAAATTATGAAAAAGAGGGAAGAGGAGGCCATATATAAAAATAGAAATTGTAAAAGTAGGCATGGGGCTATTCAATGTTCTCAAGAAATCAGGTCGTGTCAAAAATCAACACGCTGGTTCTGCCATTTTGAAAATGACATTTACATTCTGGCGACTAAAACTATATTGGGGGAGGGGCCTAAGAAAAGATTTGAAAATAGACACTAGACATCCAAGGTCAGAGAGCATATAACGCACACACACATACACAGGCATGACTATACACGTAGACACCAGATGCACATACATATATACACACCGATACATATATATACATATATATATATATACACGCACATACACATATATAGACACATATACACACATATAAATATACACATACATATACCCCCATATATACACATATATATATATATATATATATATATATATATGTATATATATATACACACCTACAGACACACACACACACACATGTATATATATGCAGTCCACATCCATCCACAAAGAAAGCAATGTAATTCACGTGGTTTTAACGTGTTATCTGAAGAAAATACTCGTAAAACCAGATTATTTTAAGTAAATTATCTGATTATATGACCATTATAAAATCTAAAAAATTAACTGGTAACATTGTAAACTATATCCCAAATCACCTATTAAAATAAATATCAGATTATATGACAATAAAAATATTAATAATAATACCAATCTTAATAGTACTATTCAGAGCCGACTGGGATTTTTAGTACACTGGGAGTTTGTGAACTTAGAAAAATGAAAATACTGTTGAGATGGGTACATGCATATATCCGCATACACACCCACATACATGCACACACATATACACATGCACACGCACATATACCCCCCACACATATATATATATATATATATATATATATATACACGCATGCATACATTCATACACACACATACATATCCGTGCCCACACATACACGCACATTTATGTGGAGAGAGAAGGAGGAAGAGGCATAGGAAAATACGTGTGTATATTTATATAAATGCACATACGCACACCTACAGAGGCATACACACACACACACACACACACATATATATATATATATATATATATAGAGTAAGAGAGAGAGAGAGAGAGAGAAAGAAAGAAAGTGAGAGCAAGTGAGAGAGAGGGAGGGGGATAGACAGATGGATGAATACAATTTACTGGTGGGCCTGGCAGGTATGAAAACATTTTTTAAAAGAAACAAACTAAAAAGTTAAAGTGGAAAGATGTTAGCATCCCACCGTAACACACACTTGTTCTTCGCCTGTTAGAAAAATGTTGTCGGTCAGTTCGTATGTTTGTAGAAGGAGTAACTATTGAGAAGTCCCAGGTCTATATTTAGTCCTGAGGTATACGTGTTTAGTTTCAGGATAAGTTTTGTCTCATATTTCGTCTGTGTTGTAGTGATCTGAATTTTAAAGCTACGCGCATGTGCAGTGGTTTGGGAGATTGAAATGCTCGGCTACTAAGTATCGTGTAAAGGTATCCCTAATCGGGTGTTCGTGGTTGTTGAGGTGGTTCCAGAACTCCAGGCTTGTTTCCCCAACGTAGTATATCAGGTAAACAACGCTGGGGCTATCGCAGGTGGCTTAAGTTAGATGTTGGTGGCTGTAGGTGTCAATGTGTTGTTGGTGGTGATGCATTGGCGTATTTGCCCTTAGAGTTTGTTGCATTTTTTATTCTCTTAGAGTTTGAGAGTGTGGTGTATTTTGGACGATGTTAGTGGAGAATGTAAGTTTCGGGGCTGTCGTTTTGCACATATTTGTGGTGTGTTGTATATCGTTTAAATGGCGAGGTCATGCTGTAGTTGTTTGAATAGGTTTTTGAGAGGGTCGTGTAGTGGGTTTGTTTTAGGGCTAAAGTCAAATACTATTGGTATTTATGGAGATGATATTTTGTTGTTATTGTATGTTAGTAGATATTGTCTGTTTGTGCTTGATGTTTTCTTAATGGATGTTTTAATTATTTTGAAGACGTAGTTTCTGTGAAGGAAATAGTTGGCTAAACTGCCTACCTGTGTTTCGTACACATTACGATGGAATATATACGGATTGGGGTAGTCTGGTATCATTTTGTGACGGTAGTTCTTGTGTCGTAGTCGAGATTGCAAATTAGGGTGTTAAGGTTAGATTTGAATGTGCGTGTGTGTTCAGTGGGGTGTGGTTTGTAGAATTATTCGTTGGCTAGTTGTGTGTCTATTTCAGTTATGTATTCATTTGTGGCCATTATTGGTAGTTCTCCTCCCTTGTCTGCTGATTTTATAGTGATGAGTTTATAATTTTGTTGGGATTATATGGCCTGAAGTTTGTCCTTCGTGATATTATAGTAGGTGTTTTGTGAAAGTTGTCTTTGGTGAACTTGTCTAGGTGTTTTTTGGCTGTGTTGTTATAAGCATCTATGGTCGTGTTGCTTCCATTGTGGCGTGCCCAACGTATAGCCTTTGAAGTCCCTGCCTGTTTTGTTGTGGTGGCGTTGCTGGTTGGTTATTATGATGGAACTATTTCTTTAGTTTATACTTCTGACGTATTCTTCTATGTTATAACATATATCTACTGAGGAAATGTTTTTGGATTTTCAGAATGAAAGTCTTTTGGCTAATAGTGTGGTTTCGGTGTCCGACAGTTGGTAGTCTGATAGGTTGGCAACGTTTATGTGTTGGGTAATTTGGGTGATGTGATGCGTGTTGTGATTTTTTAGTAGTCTACTGAGGATGTATGAGTTTTGTTCGTTGTATATGTGTTTCGAAATTGAGTCATTGTTGATTGATGTGTTCGATTTTTGTTGTGTGAGTTGTAGGCATTGGTGGAGATTGTGTTGAGGGCTCTAGTGTGAAAGTGGCGTAGATGAGTAAATCACGGATGTGCGATTTGTTTCTGTCGCATATGTGTGAGAGTGTCTTCTGTTTTGCATATAATGTTTTTATAGCGAAGTTTCATAATCTTAAGGAGGCAGTCTCATATATCTGTTGTGCTTTGGATCTGTGGTTTCTGCTAAATGCACCTTGGAAGTGATACTTTATCCTAAGACCTGTAGCTGTGATTTCTTTTTTTTTTCATGTTGTGAAAAAATAATGTCTGACCTTGTCTGTGTCATTTTCCGCAGGTTTCCCTCTAGTTTTCTTCTAGCATGGAATTATTCGCCGCTAAGATGGGGTCCGAATTGCATGTTGTACTCACATATATTCCTTTTGATGTATACATTTATTTATGTATAAAAAATCAATGTGATAGGTATATATTTTTTAATATATGTTTGATTTTCTATTTTCTGATTTCTAGGAATATCAATTGTCCCTTATGTATGAAGAAATATACATACAGCGTTAAATGTTGACTACAAAAATGCCACTCTTTGACGTCTTTAACACATCACAATGATGTTTGCACTCCGATCATAATCACATATGTTCAAGGAAAATATCGATTGGTGTTGTCTAACTGTCAGATCAATTAGAACGGAATAGAAGTGAGGAAAACAATGAGGAAATAGAGTAAGAGGGATTCTTAAAAAATAAGTGTATATTAAGAGATGTGAGGCGATAAACAAATATGAGTTAAGCAATAGAAGCAATGAGACGATTAGTCTAATAATAAGTAATACATTAGTTAAAGATTCTCAATAGCTCACTTCTAAAAAAAAACTGGCGGTCTTCCGAGTCGGGAAATACCTGCCAAAATATCGACAACCGTGAAAAAGACAAATCATGGTATGACTATCCTATACTATATATATGACTATATTACATAATCAGATGCTGTCCCGTGTGTTACAATTAAATCTCACTTGTATTCTAAGGCAAAAAACATCAACATGCCAAGAAGGGTATCATTAATAACATATATATATAAGGGTAGCAAAGAAAAGGTTGTGATCAATATATTAAAAATATACCTTAACTTAAACATTTGAATGTTACAATGAGTCTTTTTAGTTATTTTCAATCCAATTTATATTGAGACTCTGGGTGGTAGCATCTGCTAGGTTCTAATCGATGCAGCGAATGGAGTTTTTATAGGCAGGAGACAAAACTGTCTCACAACCTTTAGCAAAGCGGCTGGCGTCTACCACATTTCAAAAATACGACATCCATATTCCCCACGTCCTCCTTCTTCCCCCCAATATAAAGACCTCCTTTTCCCTATCGTATTGGAGTACAATACACAACTATATCTAGCGGCGAGGCTCAAATCAAATAGCTTTAAGCAGTGTTATGTAACCTCGTAGTTGAAGATACTCAATAGTTCTCTCTGACTTCGAATAGTACTACTGTGCTGAGCAACAAATACACACACACACCCACCCCCCAACACACACACATATATATACATATATATATATACATATATATATATATATATATATATTATACATATATATATATTGTTTTAATAAATAAACAACAGTCACTTTTATATTTTCTAAAAATAAATAAATATATATATATATATATATATATATATATATATATATATACATTTTGTCCAATAAATTCGGCACGAAATAGTGAGTTGTACGTTTATTTAATTTTTCTTCACAGACAGTTTTTAATCCACTATTATTATACTTTTTCACTAACTTGTGAGCTTATGATTTTCTGTTAATTACACCGAGATATATATATATATATATATATATATATATATATATATATATATATATATATATATATATATATATATATATATATATTGGGTATGAGGCTTGTATCGCCTTTTACTAGCCATGCTAACTTGGATTCCTCACCCCTAAATAGTCTGGTGAAGTAGTAACTATTATGAATATAATGATTATATATATATATATATATATATATATATATATATATATATATATATATATATATATGTCATAGTATATATTTTTGTATCTATATACGAACACGTTGTATGATTTCGGAATCGTTAGTGTAAAGATAATAATTCAAACTCCTCGGAAGATTCGAAACGCCGATACTCAGATTCCGACGTATGCAGTCTACATGAAAAACTACGTATATCGTTGAGAGTTTAAACCTATTGTACTGAGCTGCGAGATTATCAACAGACGTAAACATCGTTAAACCTATAAAAGAACCGGCATTCAAGCTATTATTTTGACGGATGTATTAATACTACTGACTAGAGATACCAGCCTAAATTCGGGGCGACAAATAAATTATAAATATTTGTTTATATATGTTGTGGGTCCGTTTAGGGGTACTGACAATGAAATAAAAGAACAACAGGTTTAGAGATAATAATATATAATTGTAATTAACAGAGAAATTATACACAAATCAGTGTTGGCAGTGCTAGTGACTAAATGTACTAAAAATGTTCTCTCAGCAAAAGCCGATATTTATGGTATTAGGTTGCTACTATTTAGTTATTACTAAAGGATAGGTACGTTCACCCACAACACCCGCTTCCGAAACTCATTACCCCGGAATCTCAAGGTATATCTTTTTCCTAAGATTCACCTCGAAACTCCCGGTTAATTTACGTTTTCTTGATGAACGTCTCTGTTCCGGAGGCGTTTTGGTGTTGGTAGCTCAAATGCGTCGTATAGATCTTCCATGATGGTCTCACTATCATCCGATGGGCCTTACCCTGGGGCGTCCGAAATGCGACGACGCATTTGGTTAATGTGTTTTTTACAGGTGCCTCTAGGCCCCTCTAAAATGTACACCATCCGCCCCAATCTGGTTACTGCGTGTCCTAGTCTTTTTGACGGTAAAAATTCCATCTCAAAGTCATAATTTAACAGAATTGTACCCCATCTCTGTAGGTGGTTTGCTGTGTAAGTTGGCAAGCCTTTTTTGATCCAAAGATGGGGATAAGTGGCTTATGGTCTGTTTGTAGGATAAAATGACGGCCGTGAAATTTGGTCATTGCGAACACAACATCCAACGCTTCTTTTTCAATCTGCGAGTAATTTTTCTCTGCAGGAAGTAAAGTTCTCGAAGCGTGCGCGATCGGTTTCATCGTGCCATCACGCACTTTATGCAAAATTCACGCCCTAACACCGTAGGAGCTGGCATCACTTAAAATTAAAATGAGTAAGAAATAATTCTGAAGTTAACTTCGTTTTAGGTTGTCAAATGCAGATTGACAGTCGGCGGACCATTCCCATTTACTATCTTTTTTAAGTAACTCATTTAATGGGGCTCGCCATTTGTGCATACTGGGAATGAATTTTTCGTAATAGTTTGCGAGACCCAGGAATCTTTGTAGTTGGGTAACGTTGTTCGGTCTGGGCATATTCTTGATGGCTATAGATCTTTCTGGGTCGGGACGTCTTCCATTCTTATCAATGACATGTCCCAAGTATTTGATCTCTTCTAGAAAGAATTTACACTTTGACTCCTTGAGTGTAAAACCAAAATCGCTTATCCTTTCAAATACTTTGTTTACGTGCTCACGGTGCTCCCCGACGTTCGTACTTTTCATTAAGATATCGTCAAGGTAGCCGATCGAAAAATCGAGCCCGCTCATCATCGTGTCGATTACCTGCTGAAAAATCGACCGGGCCACATTAATTCCAAAAGGGAGACGATTGAATTTTAGTAGTCCCCTGTGTGTCGAAATACAGAGAAGCTTAGAGCTATCCTCCTCTACACGTATTTGCAGATAGGCTTCACTCAAGTCAAATTTTGAGAACACTTTTCCACCGTTTAATGTGATGAAAACCTCTTCTGGAGTCGGCAGAGGATAGTGATGATCGTTCAGCGCATCGTTCAAACCGGTTGAGAAGTCGGCACACACTCTGATCTCTCTAGAATTTTTCTTCACGTAGACGGTTGGGGCCGTTCATTCCGAGTAGTCAACTGGTGTTAAAATACCTTACTCCACCAACCGGTCTATTTCTGCATTAATTTTTCCAAGTGAGGCAAATGGTACACTTCGTTTTCTCTTAAAAACCGGATTCTTATTTTCAATTAGTTCAAAACTCGCCTTCAGTTTAGTACAGCGTCCTAATTCATTAGAACACACCTTGGGGAATGACACTTTCAACTCCTTCTTCAATGTTTCAGCTTAAGCCGCATTACGCTTTCTTTCACCCTTGAGAAAAACTTCAAAGCGTGTCTACATTCGCGAAAAAATGAGCACTCACCTCGGGGCAACCTGTGTGCCTCCCCCTCGTCAAAGTGTACACTTTTAAAAGCAAGGAATGCTTTCTTGGTGTCTTCCATCCAAAAGACACCGCTTCCGTCAGTTTGTGACCTCATTCGATCTAGGTAGTATAGTCTCAAGGTGTGCTGACGGATATCTATACATGGCATAGCTAGACTGCTTTAAGACGGATGGAGATAACAAATCTCACGACAGACCATAGGGGCCTTACCAAGCCATAAGAACTTTAAAAGAACCCGCTGAATTTCCAGCAGCGTATCCGACGGGAGGTGGAGCACTCATAGACGATCAAGGATAATCGGAGAAATGTGAGAAACACATACCTCCGCTCTCCCCTTTAATGAAAGATTTCTACGGGTCCACAGTCTAGCTGCGCCCCAAATCGCTTTCAATGCTTCCGACCAATTTTTCTCCAGCTGAAGATCAGGACTGAACCAGACGCCGAGTAGCTTGCAAGGTCCGTCTGTCCAGCTTAAGAACCCCTGCAAGGGAACACCCTTCCAGATGCCGATGCGCAAGCCAATAGACTTGTCGCAGTTAATTTTAGCCCCTGTTATCGTTTCATACAGTCTGATTTCTCTGTCGACGACGCTTGTCTCGGCACTACTCGTTACAAGCACATTCAAATCGTCGGCAAATGCGGAGTACTTCAACCTGGTACAACCACCAGGCAAAGATATTCCTATTAAGGACCGGAGTCACCCTTAGCATGTGAAGGAAGGGCTCCAACACAAGCACATAGAGCATCGGTTATAATGGACATCCCTGACAAAGAGATCCCGATAAACTGAAGGGCCTAGATCTCATACCATTCACCTCTACCAGTACCATGGGGTTCGCATACACGAGGCGCATCCAAGAGCGAAATTGCGGGCCAAAATCGGCCACAGACAAAACAGCCTCCAAGTAACGATGGTCAACCCTATCGAATGCTTTGGACTGATCTAAATTGATCAGCGCGGCTTCAGTGTCGACTTAATCTAAGATCAAACGTATCGAGTGCAAATTATTTTGAATCGTCTTGCCCTTTACAGCACAAGTCTGTTCCGGGCTTATAAGACGAGCCAAGACAAGCTGCAGTCGATTGGCTACTATCTTGACCAACATATTTAACTCTGCATTTAGCATCGTTAAGGGCCGAAAATTATCTAACCCATCCTTACCAGTTTTGCTTTTACGTAATAACTTCAAAATACCCATGGTTAAGTGCTTGGTGATGGTCCCATTCCTAAACCACAAGTTAAATTAAGCAGTACGAAAGGGAACAAAAGAGGGCGACAACCTCAAATACACATCGTAGAGGAAACCATCGATCTCGAGAGACTGGCTAAGGCTGACCCGTCTTAAGACTTCCCGAACTTCATCCTATGTTATGCAACCTTCGCACCTAGCCGCTTCAGTCGCCTCGAGACGAGGAAAGTCAGCTAAATAAGAGTCGAATTGTGCTAATCACAAAGTGGGCTTCCTGGTAAAGAGATCCTGGAAATGAGAACGAAACGCCTCCAGAATATCTTCGTTTGTAGTCACGAGACGCCCATCCGGCAATGAGACACGGGCGATATGTCGATCGGTACTTGTCTACGTTCTTCTGCACGCAGTTAAGCGGCCATATTTGATGTTTCCATGGGCAATCTTTTTAACCTAGCTATAATTACTAATGCTTGGTGTTCTTTAGTAGTCAAGGACGCCAGCTTTGCCTTACTTATGTTAACTTTAACGCTATCACCCACCTCCACCGCCCGATCTAATTTAGATTCTAGTGTCACTTTTACTGCCCTAGTTGTTAGATTGAGTCGTCTGCTAAAATCGGCAGCAAAGGACCTAATTAAATCCATAAGACTATTCCACCTCCTATTCCCAATGATAGCCCCCGTCAATTCCTGCTGTAGGGTTAGTTCTAATTGTTCTTGGAAGCCCTTCACCTCGAACAACGAAGTGTTGAGCTTCCAGTAACCCGCTAATTTACGCTTAGGTCTATCTAAGTTTACTCGAACCTGAACGAGTCTGTGATCCGAGTAAACTATATTATGAAAACTTGGACATTGTAATAATTCTACGTCAACTCTCCTAATTAAGAACCAGTCGAGATAACTTGAGAGCTGTCGCGAACCGGAGCCGCGCCTAGCTGTCCAAGTCAATACTCTATCAAGGAGCTTCTCAATCCGGAATTTATCGATAAGATCGAGTTTATCGACGAATTCGCGAAATACTCTAGCATCCCCATCATAATTGGTTCCGCTATCCGTGTTACGATCTAAATCAGGGTCCAAGACCGCGTTCCAGTTCTCTGCTAAAATAACCGTCCGAGATGTATTCATGAATTGATCGATCCGCCGCAAAAAGGGAGCATGCTCACTGCGGCGATTGCCTAAATGCCTTATCCTTTATGGTAACATCCAAAACACATATCCTTCCTTCCAGATCCATGAAGCAAGGGTCACACGACGCATCTAATGATTTACTTACCAGCCAGGATACACCTCTTGAGCGAGAATCAAAGTACGCTGAATAAACGTGAAAAATCTTAGCCAACGCACCCAAATGTTCGCCTGAAACCAAGTGGGTATCCTGAATACAACATACATTCACTCTAAGCTGCTGAAGTCCAGTGCAATACGAAATTTACGTAAGTGGGCCCTCAGCTTCCGGACATTTAAACTTGCTAGAAATAGAGCCATTGGGAATATCTTAGGGTTGGGTTCCAGAAACGAACATTGACGAAGTCAGGATGCCGACGGCTCCCCCAAAAGAATGCATACCCATTTGTTCATTAATCTCTATGGTATGGGAGATTCCGCCAACATCCAAAGGTAATGTTAGTTTGGCTATACGGTAAAGGGATGTGTGCTATATAACAGGGGCCCTCCCAACACAATCTTTACTTAAGCAAGTTAAAAAATTACTTTACAGTATGGCCATAGGTTCTTCCAAATCGAAAGTGTCGTTTGCCTCGCCCAGTAACTGCCAAAGTGCCTTATCCTCTGATTTTTTTCAGATGACTGTGAGCACTCTCACTGCGTTGGGGAAATTTCGAGGGTCTTCAATTGATTTGTCACCTACTTCTTTGAATTCAAATATTTTTTTCATTTCTGGCATTCTGTGATTTTTGGCGGCGCCTTGTGAATTTCGGTTGTTGTGCATAACTTAGTACCATGTAAAAGCGCCGCCTTATTTCGATTTTTGTCCGGGGATTGACTCCTCGGCCTTTTCTTATGAGTAGGGGTTGATGGAGGTGGCATATCATCCATCGACGTGTGGGAACGGGTACAACCACTTTGAGCTGAGAGTGAGGCTGGCGAATAGGTGTTCATAGGGGATGCAGGGGGAGGTTTTCAAGGGGTGCTCTGGGGGGAGACGAACGGGGAAGGTTTGAGAGAAGACTTCGGTTTATTTTCAGGGCTAAGCGGGATTAGTTAATAAGCCCTTTCTTTAAGGAGATCAGTAACTGGAGGAGGCATTTTATTTGGGGCCGGGCGATTTTTTGCATAGGAGGGTGAGCTGATAGGGATTTTTTTCGTTTCTTTAGGGGGGCTTAGAAGTAAGAGTTTTTATGGGAGGCTGCGGGTTTAAAGGGTTTTTTTCATGGTCTAGCTTTTTCTTTAGTTTCTTTACTTCATTGTATTTGTCTTTGCCTGGATCATTGGCTAGCATGGCTACTTCTCTAATCCTATCCAAGGATTCCCGACCGGGCGTTATTTTCCCTGTCACCAAGACCCATTCCTTTTCCTCATCTTCGACATCATCCCCTTTTTCGTTGAGTTTGGAAAGGTCGGGTAAAACCGGGTAGTCTTCTGTTGACTTTGTTGGGGGGGGGGGGGATTTATCGGCCACCCCAATCTTTGGGTTAGAAGAACCCCTAAATGTTGTCCCACTCTAGTTTTTATAGCTACTATAACTAGTTGTTGGTATTCTGAGGAGACATTCAAAGGTGAGGTTTCCTACCTCTTCGCACGTCCAACAAATCGGCTTCCTTCCTGCCACAATTATCGGAAGCCTGTCTTCACTTATAATAATGAAATGAGGCATGGTGTCAAAACCGAACTTGTTAAGGTAAATTTAAAAATTCCAGACTCCGGCATACTTATCCCAATTGACTGATGTGATTTGTCCGAATTGTAATAAAAAGGCCCCAAGATGCCCCCCATCTACGTGGAATGGCACGTTGAAGATTGTTACGGCAGTTCTACGTTTGTCCATATATTCTGTTCTTAAAATGTATTCTTGGGTAATTATTTCGGTCTGTGATAACTTTAAGCAAGTCTCCTCGTTGGGGAATAATGTGTTCCAAGTGTTGTAACCTTTGGTCCGAATGATTCTCTGAAGTTTAAAACCGGCTGTTGCCTATAGTTTGCAGATTAAATCTGCTGACACTCGGATTGTTTTTTTGATTTTTTTTTGTATTTACGCTTATCTTTCTGATTTCTTCTTGTTTAGCTACATCAACTAGAAGGGCCTTTTTAGTTACCAAGTGTGCGCACTTTTTGGCATTTCCAATGAATAGATCAATGGCAATAATTATTTTTGGGGGGTCTAACCCATTCCGTATTAATTTCTGTTTCCATTTTGTCATTTGGCTTAGAGCTTGATAAAAATAAATAAAGAAATAAAGAAATAAAGTGTGGAGATGAAAAAAAAACTTAACGTGTAAAAAGTCAACAACAGGAACACATAACAGCAATTAACAATAATAGTTCAACTAGGGTAAAAAAAAACGCGCAAAGAGAAGAAAAAAAACAAAAAAACAGCACAAAACCTTCAAAACTAGCCAAGAAAATCGTGATATCGCACAGTAAATCCAGAAACAATGTTAGTTGCGTAAATGTACTACAAATGTTCTCCCGGCAAAAGTCGGTATTTATCGTAGCAGGTTGCTACCATTTAGTTATTACTAAAGGGTAGGTAGGTTAACCCACAACAATATACATACGTATACGCTTCATATTTCCAGAATCGTCAGTGTATAGCTAATTATTTAAACCGGAAACAGGAGTTTAAATCCCGGAAAAAGAGTCATGTTTTTACTCAGATTCCAAAGTAGTAATCGTAGCGGGGACCATGAACAGTTTTCTAGATCAGTGAATGTTTACGCCTAGTATACCGAGCTGGCGCGATCATCAACCGACGTGAAGAGTGCTCATGATGAAACATGCATTTAAGCAATCATTTTGATGGCTGTATAAAGACTTCTAACTAATGAGTCCAACATAATATATATATATATATATATGTATACATATATATTATATATATATATATATATATATATATATATATATATATATACATGGTTAAATGTTGAATTAAATTAAAGATAATTGAGTTATCGTTTAATAAACTATCGTGATTATATGAATCTCAATATATTGAATAGAGCCATCAATTCTAGAGATGAAAGATGAGAATAAAAAATTATAAAAATACAATATTTATTAGGACATCAAAAGTTAAAAAGCAAGTAGCTTCACATCCTTAATCCAGTGATTTTCAAAGATACACTCTTTTCATCAGAGGATAGAGGAAAAACACAATGTAATTGTAAATATTATCGGTAGCATTAAACTTTGATGTTTTTTTACATGAAATAAAAACCAAAATATTAAGAGTATATTGTTGAAATTATAGCGTAGAGCTAAGGTGGACGCTGTCAAAAAAACTCGTACAAAATAAAACAGCTGTTATATTGCAAATGAATGTTTGAAAGAGAATAATACTCAAATTGTTCAGGAATCCAAATGTTGTTGTTAACAAGCTAGTTTTTAGACGACCTTTGGTAAAGTTCAGTTTATCTTGTCTGTGCAGTAGTCTGGTTTTGGCATTATCCGTTTCATTTTTTTTTTGTATTCATTATTTTTTAATAAAACGTAATGTAATTAATCTCTCATTTTAAATATCATTAAATTCATTGATTATCCATATTAAAAAGTATTATTGATTGTGAGGTTCATCAAATTAGTGCATCGAATCAATGTACTATGCTACTTATTATGGGATTATATCATGATAATGTTTTCGGGTGTGAAGACAATGGAAGACGAATAAATCTGCCTGTTATTGAATCGGGTCTTTAATGCGAATACATTTATAGATTAAGTCGGTAGAAGTGTGTGTATCAAGTTATATATATATATATATATATATATATATATATATATATATATATATATATATATTTATATATATATGTATACATATATATATATATATATATTTATATACACGTATTATTGTTTATTTATTTATTTATTCTTTATTTTTTCATCTTGTTTTATTTCTTTATTTACTGTTTTTTTTATTTTTCTTTATTCATCTATTTAATTTATTTTTATATAAATATATGTATTTATTTATTCTTTTTTCTTCTTGTTTTTATTTCTTTATGTAATGTTTTTTTATTTTAATATTAATTTATTTATATATTTATTTATTTATTAATTTATTTATTCATGTATGTTATTTGTATACATTTTATATGTATTTAGATTAATTAATTAATAATGCCAGGTTATAAGGTAGATTATATTGGTGGGGTAGCGAAGTAGGTTGATTATGTTTTTTGGTTGTTATTCTCATTTGGCTGAATGTGTGTTGAGATGGGTGTTAATATGGGGAGGGGCCTACTTGAGTGTTTGGGTGTGTGATGACTTAATATAGAAGATAAATAATGAGTGAAATGGTGTAAATGGAATCTAATGAGTGTTAGATATTGGGGTTGCTCAGTGGGTTAGATGGTAGATTATTATAGAATGAACGGTGAGTGGAGCTCGTGACACTGATTGAGTGATGCGGTTAATCTGAAGAAGAGGATTGCTTCTGTGATTCTTAGGTCCCCAATGTTTCTGACAGACGCTAGGATGGAAACATGAATATCACGTTGAGCATTCGAGCATATTGCTGTGTGCTTGTGGAAAAAGGATATACGGGCGTTCATGTGCTCTTTGATGGGCAGGTGTTGTGGTTTTGTTGTGTTTACGATGTAGAACTTGTTGCATTTATTGCACTGTAGTTTATATACACAGTTGGGGCTATGGCATAGATTAGTGTTGGGGAGAGGGCAATTGGTCAGGGAGCAGGGTTCGGGTGTGTGGTTAGTATGTTTCTTAGATAGGTGTTGGCGTAAGGAAGTGCCAGTGTGGGTTAGTAGGGTATCAAGGTTTTCGTTGTGTATAGCCTTGCGAATGGGGGTGGTAATGAAAGACAGTTTTAAGAAACAGGCGTTAGAGAGGGTGCGGTGTCTACGTGTTTTTAACTTATTTAGGTGGGATATGGTAGGAACGGAGTAGCCATAAGTTTGGAGGGTTTGATGGAAGTTTTTAATATGTGTTATTTTGTCAGTAGCAGAAGAGCATTTGTTTTGTATGCAGGCGATTTCATCATGGGCATAACTTAATTTAGCTGTTATGGACAGGGCAGACTTAAAGTGTGTAAAGAGGTTTTTGCAGGCAGGTTTCCTATAGAAGTTCGGGTGTGTGGTTAGTATGTTTCTTAGATAGGTGTTGGCGTAAGGAAGTGCCAGTGTGGGTTAGTAGGGTATCAAGGTTTTCGTTGTGTATAGCCTTGCGAATGGGGGTGGTAATGTTATCACTAATGAAAGACAGGAACGGAGTAGCCATAAGTTTGGAGGGTTTGATGGAAGTTTTTAATATGTGTTATTTTGTCAGCAGCAGAAGAGCATTTGTTTTGTATGCAGGCCATTTCATCATGGGCATAACCTAATTTAGCTGTTATGGACAGGGCAGACTTAAAGTGTGTAAAGAGGTTTTTGCAGGCAGGTTTCTTATAGAAGTTCGGGTGTGATAGGTGTTGGCGTAAGGAAGTGCCAGTGTGGGTTAGTAGGGTATCAAGGTTTTCGTTTTTGTATGCAGGCGATTTCATCATGGGCATAACTTAATTTAGCTGTTATGGACAGGGCAGACTTAAAGTGTGTAAAGAGGTTTTTGCAGGCAGGTTTCCTATAGAAGTGGGTATATCTAGAGCCGTCTACGGTTATATTAATCGTTGGGTTGTTTTATGGTGAATTGCATGTGGGGGTAGGTGTTGTTGAAGATGTTAAATATTTCAGTGGCTTTGTCTCAAGAGGATGTGAGGACTAGAATGTCGTCTATGTATCTGGAGAAGAACATATAGAGAGCCAGGTGCTTAGTGTTCGTTGCTTAAACCGGTTCATGTAGGTGATGGCTAAGAGATCGGAAAGGCTAGAACCCATGTGCGGGTACTGGAGTGTAGAGTGAGACTGCGTTGAAACTAAATATGTACTTGTTTGATTGTAGTTGTTGACGTTGGGGTGAGTGTAGTCTGCTAATGACTTGCTTGGAGCTGCTGACATGTGCGGGGAAGGTGGGGAGTAGCGGTTTGTGTAGTTGAGAGAGAAGCCAGGAAATTTTGTAGAGTGGCTCTTCAATGCTGGAAACTATAGGTATAATGTGTGTGTAGAAGGTGGGGAGTTTGCTGTTTTTGGTGGTGATGTTGATTTTGAATTTTTGGGGAAAGTTAAGTGTGATACAGATTTGGGACCAGGTGTTTTTAATGGGGTGTTGGACTAATGTGGCTGAACTGTTAAGAATGTATAGGTGGCTGTTGTTGTTAAAGTGTTCAAAGGTGAGCGTGTTGTAGAAGTCTTGAGAGATGATGCAGAATTCATTGCCTTTATCAGAGGGTAAGTAAACTAGATTTTTATCTTTCAGGTTTGTTAGAGTAAGGCGTTGGGGTGTGGTGATGTTAGGGGTTATGTGGGGTTGTTCTTTTCGGAGTATATCAAAAATACTCTGTTTTAATCTAGAAAGTGTTTTGTCAAGAAGGTGGTTACTAGGTGGTGGGTGCAATGGGTGGTCAAGTAGGTGGTTACTAGGTGGTGGGTGCAATGGGTGGTCAAGTTGGTAGACAGAGAATGAATTGGTAGAGTTGGTTGTATTATTAGGATTGTCTTGGGTAGGTTGATCAAATGCTGGTAGCCATTTGAGGGGGGAGGCTGTTCTACAGAATTGAGTCTCGATATTAAGTTGTGTGTAGTCGTTTAGCTTTTGGGTGCTGATGAATTTGGGGCCAAAGCTGAGAAGGTCAGTCTCGACAGTAGTAAGGGAGTATGTGAGGTCATTGGCCAGGACGGGGGCTAGTGAGGTGGTTGTTGGAGTCGTAGGTTCTGGTGGTATCAGTGTTCCTGGTGGTTTCAGGTTGAGATATTTCTGGAAAAGCCAAGTTAATTTCTTTTTAAGTCGGTTTTTCTCAAGGTTGAAGCAATGGTAATAGACATCATTGACAGCTGTATGTCGATTGTTTTGTGGATTTGGAGAGTGAGGAGTTAATCAAAATATATATTATCAAAACTAACAGTAAATCGATCACCATACAATACCTATCATTTATCCAATATTACACATATTTTTGAACACCGCATTTATATATATCACATAACTTTCAAACTTATTAATTTCTATTCTCTGCGGGAATGGTTTGCTTCTACGCTGTATTCGTTCTTCTAACATAAATTTTGGTAGATTCTCTTCACATACGGAGTTTTCCTCTAGTGTTTATTATTTTTGACAATGAGAAGTTTCTTTTCCCGAAATATTAAATAAATGATTTTAAATAATCATCCGGACAACACACAAACAGCTAACACCACACTTGCTGTTATGTAAGATTTAAAGAAAAAATAAATAGTAAGCTCCATTTCGAATTCGATTTATTATTTTTGTTCCTTCCAGCATACATCCTACCTGGGACTTTGCATTGCCTATAGCTTTTTAAAAACATAGTACTATATATATATATATATATATATATATATATATATATATATATATATATATATATATATATATATAGTTACCGATTTTGTTGGAACCCAATTTGTATGTGGACAAATAATGGTTGTGGTGTATTTATTATATATTATAATCCTATGCTGAATGGGGATTATTTTTACTTCTCTTCTATTTGTGTAGTATTATTCTCACAACTCAAGATGAGAACAGTAGTCCGAATTAACCAAATAATACAAATAAATAAATCACCAAATAAATCAGAATCATAATTCATATATAATATTATAATTTTATTTAGATAAAGTTTATTTTGAAACATAAGTATTTTTATTTCACACTATTTATTTTCAATTTAAAAAAGTAATTAAAATATTATGAGAAAAGATTGCACAGTTTTATAGTGAAAGGTTTTTATCGTGCGGATAAATCATGTCCTATAATAAAGAGACTACTTATTAAACTACTTATTATTGTCAACAAATACATTGGAACAAATACATTGAAGACATTGCCAAAGCTGCCGCAAAGAAGGTTGGCTCCCTTTACCGTGCTAGTAAACTCCTCTCACCTGACACATTATCCTGTATCTCTACAAAGCCACTATCCGTCCATGCATGGAGTATTGTTGTAACATCTGGGCTGGTGCACCATCTACTAGTCTCTCCCTCCTTGACAAGGTCCAAAAAAGAATCGCCAACCTAATAAGTCCCTCACTGTCAACCAAGCTTCAGTCTCTGTCCCATCGCCGCAATGTAGCATCCTTGTGCTTGTTTTACAAATACTTCAATAGATTATGCTCCGATGAACTGGCTACTCTGGTGCCCCCTCGACGTAAATCTACTAGACTAACCCGACAATCAACTAAATCTCATTCATTCACTGTGGAGGTCCCCAGATGTCGGAGAGCCTTCTACTCAAATAGCTTCTTTCCTCGTGTTGCTGGCCCTTGGAACTCCCTTCCTGCCCCCTGTTTCCCGGACAGTTCAGACATGCAGAAGTTTGAAACATATGTAAACAGACATCTTGCTGCACATATCCCAAACTAGGTTGACTGCCCCCTACCTTCTCCCCTCTTCTTTTTTCCCAGTAGCCCCTTACGTCCAAAGTGGCGTCCTGCCTTGTTTGGGGCGAACTATGTTAAAAAAAAAATCCTACGGCAAATACACCAATCTGAATAGAAAAATAGAAACTCTCTCGTGAGCGAACTAGCGTGTTCTTAACATAAGAAGTAACACACGTGAGGAAAAACGAACGCAAAATAAACATAATTCAATCCTCAAGTCACTAATTTTTTTTCTATGCTTTGTTCTAATATCATTATTGTTCTTAAAGAGCAATGTTTATAGAAAATACCAATTTTGTTATCGTACTTATGAAGAGTTCCCATGTAAATGGACTTTTATATCCCAAACTTCTATCACACGAGTCAAATAACTTTCTTAGGTAAGAAATCGTATCAAGTAAAGTAAAGAACTTCTTGACATAACGTCATTGACCAGTGTACAGTACAAATGATCTAATGTAATTCTGAAGAAAATTGAATAAAATCATTTTTTGTTTGAGAGATACTGTGTAAATTGCTTTAGTCCGTCAATAAGATTACGATACTCCAAACAGACAATATATTTTATAGTAGCAAAGAATCGCTGTCAGGATTTCGCCCGTGCTATGCGAGAACAGGATATTCTTACAATATATCTACTCATGTCAGACCGACAGAAGTGTTTTCTTTTTAATTTTCAGAATTAAGCTTGACACATCGAAGAAGATCGCATATTTTAAATAATTGAAAAGATTGAAGATACCCCAGTTGATACTTTTTACACATATCCATGGTTACTACACGCACTTGCAGAACAAGTAACCCTAACGTTTGATCGTGGTACTTTAAAAGTATTCACATTCTTTAACGAAGCATATGCGTTACTGACCGTCCTAACAATATAAACACTGTACAGAAATGCACGAATGAATCTTGAAATATGTATAATGATAATCCAGATGAGGACTCTTTCTAATTTTAAACACACGATAAGTAGATAGGCCAAATGTAAATGTCATCGATTTTCACAAAAATGTCCACAAATAAAACAAAGGTGTTCGTCTCTCTTTCTCTTTCTGTCACACCCTTTGTCTCTTTCTGTCTGTCGGTATGTTTGTCTGTTTGTCTGTTTGTGTGTATGTCTCTATTTCTATCTCTCTCTTTACACACACACATATATATATATATATATATATATATATATATATATATATATATATATATTCATGCATTATGTAAAAGGGTAAGTTGCAATTGATTATCTTATTATAGTTGTACGCCGCGCGCTACAACTTTCTTAGTGATATTATCATTGTTATTATCATTGAAAAAATGTCAAATACATACAAAATGTTTATATTTTTTCATGTATTTGGTTTTGCTCTGTGTGTCAACTTTTAATTATTTTTTTAATTTTCAATATTATTTACAAAATAATTATATCATGTCAAAAAGTAAGAGAGTATAGTATCATATAATTGTTCAATTTGGTTCATGATGTAGATATTTTAACTGTTTATCTATTAATTAAACAAAAATGTTTAAGGTATAACGTTTCTACACACCAAGTATTAAGTATTAAACAATGTAAAATCTCCCCATCTAGTTTTACCTTTTAATTTTCCTATCGTTTAATTGTTTAATAAATCTTTTCATACCAATTCGTTGTATAATGTGTATACGCAGATACCCTACAGATTAATGGAATGTGGATTAATGTTGCATTTTTTCGCATTAATATTCTATATCAGTAATTAATTGATAAGTTGTCTCACACACGAAGGTATTTTTTCCAACTAATTATCACAACATACTAATTATAAAGAACAATGGATCGTTTCTAACAATGTTTTATTTGTCACTATATATACTTGTAGATGTATAAGCAATTCAGACGTGTACGATGATCAGTAAACGAATTATGGGCTAGCTCCTGAAGTCTATATATTTAATTATGTTTCGTCATAATTACTGGGAGCACATCGGGCCATGTTTATAAATAATGTATTTCAGATCCATGTTATCGGTAAAAATATATGTTCCGGTAAGATATTACATTTTCTGCTTAGTTTTATAAATAAAGGAATGGAGATAATATTCTCCTACACGAATAGATATTTCAAGAAATGATATATATTTTTATATTGATTGTATTCGATTCTTCGCATAATATGTCATACATTTTAAAATTCTATAAGTATACATCATATTATATATTTTGAATACAGAATATATTTCTAATCTTGGCTAAGAAATAAATTTGACATTTAGACAAAAATAATTTTTTTTCACATTTACTACTGAAATTGCAGAATAATACTACCGTTGCTCACCAAAAATGGTATCAAGTCTAAACTGCTAAAATTAAAAATAAACATCCTATCTATTTTAAATAAATACATTAAGAAAGTCTATTCAATAAAAAGAACGTTTAGAAAGTGGACATTAATTGATGTATTGTTTTGTTATCAGAATATTAAATTAAAAACCAAAACTGGCGGTAATATACTTTTTATTTGTTTTTGTTTCATTGGCTTGAACATTTCTAAACAGACGTGTCGTAATTAAACAGCTGGTACAGTCAAATCCATTTCCGAATGTTTATTCTTTATCTTTTTGTAATTCTTTAGCATGCCACAAATTAATCCTATTTTAAGATTATAAAGAAAATAATTGTTTCATAATTTTTAGTATGAGAATTCAGTTTCATCTGTACATTTAACGTAACATGATCTCCCCAAACTACTTGATTGTTATTCAGTCATAAAATGTTTTTAAAAAATATGTGGAGTTTTATGTACAAACGATATCAGTAGAGTCTTATATTATGTTATTACGTTATCTCTCCAAACAAGCAACGTCTGGTATTTGTTCAAATATTCTATAGATAGACAAACAAATAGATGGATCGAATGTAGGTTCGAGGGTGCTTAAGACTCCATTTTCGTGCACTTCTTCACGGTGATGTTTGTTAGGATGCCACTTTTTCCCCGGAATTACTTATCTCAGCTTTTATCATCGCCTGATAATGCTGAGTGTATAGCTAAGGGAATCAATTACCATTCTTGATGATTTAGTATTATTCAACGAAGAATTTAACATGTGAACCCCCACTTATTACCAGGTACTATTAGGTGTGTGTCAAATAATCTAGCAAAAAAGCAATATTTATTTTAATTTAACTAGGTCTTTTTCTCCGACTGAAATAAGAAATACTGCCTTATACTATTTTGTGTATGAATACTAAAAGAAAGTATGTTGATGTATCTACATTTGCATTAAAATCTCTATAAACATATGCCCTAATAATATTCCATAATACCGTGCTAATATACCCATCTCATAAGGCGGAAATTACAGAACTGTAATCGTTATTATGTACTTCGGGAGCATTTACTTTCACAAAAACACCGATAAATGAATTATTCGAAAATATTCGGTTTCTGCGACAAGTGTACGCGTTTCCTTGCGCGTATTTCTGGAATATTCGAAGATAAGGACGGACGTTGTCTCTTGGTGACGTCTGACGCTGCGCCATCTGCGAAAACATATGCTAATTAATATTGACAAGCGACAGATAACGAAGATGTGTGTCCGGTGGAAGTCTAAGTTGGAATATGGAAAAGTGGAAGTACAGATAAATATAGAGACGGTGATAGATACAGAGCAAAAGAAGAGGCTCGTTGTGTAATAGAGAGAAACAAAGAGATTAATAGAAAGACAGAGACAGAGAGAGTAGACCTAGCATAGAATTAAGAGTGGAAGAATTCCCGGTAGTGTGAAAGCTACATCGTAAAGTAAAATTTGGCGGCAGACACGTATGTGCATATATATATATATATATATATATATATATATATATATATATATATATATATATATATATATATATACGTGAAGAGAGGAATATATATATATATATATATATATATATATATATGTATATGTATATGTATATATATATATATATATATATGTATATATATATATATATATATATATATATATATATATACTTGATAAGTATGTACTACCTAAAATAATTGGCGATTACAAACCTGGATATGCATACAGCACAGTCAAGATACATACACAAAATCCCCCCCCCCGAAATATCATAACTCAAATTACTACTCTTATACATTCAATTAACAAATACCTTAGATTAACATATCAGCCGGTATATATTTAGCACACATAATGTTACACCCTCACAAGAACTATTACAAATGTTACAATTCAAACAACCTGATAATAAAATAATTGCTTTCCTTTACGTAAAAAGCCAATTCACTAATATAGCTGTATAAAGGTATATTAGTTAATAGACATAATTATCAATAACATAATCATCAATAACACAATGTACCACATATTTTGTTTATTTGTATTTTTTGGTGTTTTATATGTATTTTTACTACTGTAATCGAAAATCCCATTTGTTTTGGCATAACATCGTTAGTTTTTTATGTGTTGATATATTTATATATTGTTTACAATTTAAATAAAAAGTACATTTAAATTAGTTTTGTTTTTTATTTTATGAATATATACATGTACACATATGCTGACAATAAAAACGAATGCAATAAAATGAGTGATAATTATAATAATTTAATTATAACGTATGATGCCTTTAATTATTTAAAACAAATTAATAAATAATTGCTTTACTCATGATGTTACCCATATCCAGCAGTAATAATAATAATAATAATAATAATAATAATAATAATAATAATAATAATAATAATAATAATAATAATAGACAGAGGGTCGAGGAGGGAAAGCGCAAACCAGATCTCCACTGGAAGAGCACGGACAGCTCTGGGACCTTGGGGAGGCTTGTTGCCACTCGGGCCCCAGAAGGGACCAATGGCTCTTATCAGCGGGAAATCGGTGGTAGGTGGCTGTTGCGATACCGCAAGGTCATCAGCGATGATGAACGAAAAGAGGTGGAGCATACTGGAAGTCTGAGGAGACTTGTTGTCACTCAGACTCCAGGGAATACCACATGTTGTTGGCAGTGGGCGATCACTGACAATGACCAGTGTGATAACTCCTAGTGAGTAAATAATAATAAAGAAACAAGCGGGACCCGTAAAAATTCCACAGTTGTACTCTTAATCTATTGCATATTGCTTCAGTCCATTCTATGGACGTCCTCCGGGAACGCAGATTGCATGATACTATTGTACCACCTGTGTTTAAACTGAGATATCGTTATCAAAGTACTCTTGTTACTGCAGTTTCAGAGTTTCCGATTATGAGAGTCTATCTCCAATACACTTGTAGGAGTTTGCGACATATTTCTATTCTGCGTTCGTCTAGTGTGAACACAGACTCCACAATATTAGGGATGGCTTTTTGGAGAGGGCATACACTACACATTGATAATAGTAAGAATGTGAGTGAATAGTATTTTACTTAAAGTTAAACGTTCGACACAAAAGTGTCATCAAATTAAGTGTTGACAATTGCTTTTTTTGCATTGCATTTTCGGCGTTTGGGCGATCCCATCTTTTAAAAATTTGTAGAAGGTGATAACGTTCGAACGAACATCAAAATAACCTTATTGTATTTGTATATAGATTAGTGTATATATGCTATATATTTACATATGTAACATAGTAACACTTGCTATTCATGGCGTACGATGAATCGATAAAAATCGGTAGTCTGTATAGTTATGCGATAATCCCATGATGCCGTATACGACTTGAAGAAAAAAAAATAAACAAAACGTGTTTTTATAAAAGTAACCGAAACACATTTTGAATTATCAATAAACAAAAATATTTAAATATAAATATTCAACGAAAACACGTTTCCAACCATTTTTTGTAATAATATCATCATGTCTTAAACTAAGGTTACATAAGTTCTGCTAAGTTCATCATAGAAATAAACAACTTCCAATCGATGAAGATGAAGCTCTAAGGCAACAAGCCAAATATTTGGATAAGATGGAGATAAAAGATATCCAAATTGTGATATAGATATGAGATAGGATGCGAGAATAAAACATAAATATTGTGCATTATTATGTTAATATATATTCTGAATGATTGTCCTATTTTGAATAAACATTAGAAATGTAAACAATGTTATATCTAAAAAATAATTTATTATTTAAAAGACGATTGTTGTTAAAACAATAATAGTAAATCAGCGAATTTAAATTCATTACTATCTAAATATAAAGAGTTATCGTTCGTTAATGAACATCTACATTTATTTAACTGATAATTCGTATGCTAGTTATGAAGAAAGATGGAACTATTATTATCGCAAAATAACCATGTTATGAGATACAACGTTTCAAGTGCATTTGAAAACTAATATAGCCGTTTATCTAGGCAATGGAAGGTGGCAGTCGTGAAGTAGTTCACGATGCAAACTATCGATCTGTGTGTGCCGAGTCCGACCCCAATGAATTCCATAACACCGCTTTTAAAGCAACATTCACATTAACTATTTGTACTATTTCATGTATCCATATTAAATATTATGAGAAGATTTTTTTTTTATCAATTTTCAGTATTTACTTCAACAGCGTTCGGGGATGAAACGCGGGAGCGTCTGTGTAGCTTTATTGCCATTATTATATTTTCATAACTTACTATATATATATATAGCCGTTCATCGAGGTAATGTGAGATGATCGTGGTGAAGTATGTAACGATGCAACTTCTCGACCTGTCGGGTCCGAATCTAATTAATTCCATAATACCGCTTTTTAAGCAACCTTCACATAGGCTCACCCACGCACAAACGCATATATATATATATATATATATATATATATATATATATATATATATATATATATATATATATACATGATTCCAGAAAGTATCGTGAAAACCAATGCTCAATATCAAGCCGGGCAATACAGTCGTTCTATTACATTTTACCAATGTTGTCAAGAGGAAATGTCTATAAAATATATCACGCAGATAAACATTATACCGAAAACAGAATTTTGCAGAGAACCTGGGTATTAATGCATCCGGTATAGAGCTACCATTTTTTAGGGGGAGGGGGTTAATTACCTTTACTACAAGGTCTACTCTCCCCGGAGCTTGTACTACCTATCATTGTCTCATCTATATGTTAAATAGAAACTATCGTTCAGAGACATCTTTTTATTACCAAGCATACGAAACAAATACACTTGCTAACAAAGCGTATACAAAATATATGTACAGATTCGGCAGAAAATGTGGCAACGTGCCTCAGTTATGTTGAAAATGTAAATGCAATTCGATTAAGATTGTCTTTGAAATTTGCTGAATATACACAATGTTGGAGCACATATTTAATAGAAATGTTCAAGTTGTAAAAATGCGAAGTTCTACTGGGAATGGTTGAGTGACACTTAGGCGCCAGACGTGACTCCAGAAACGGAAGTAGATGACATGCGAGGCAGAGGGTATTCGGTCTCATCCCGGCGACACTACAAGCCGAACAGACGTTTTAAAAGCACCGCCTTCGGTTAGGGATGGGGTGCGCGGATATAGTTAGGTGAGATGCAACACAAGCTACCTATCTGTCTATCTGCATGTCAGTCTACCTCCCCTATGCCGCTTTCTAATGCGGAGGTCTACATTCTAACGTCTTTGTATCTCTCTAATTCTGGGTGTATGAATAGTGCAATTAATCTACATTGATAAGGCTTGGAATAAACTGACATCAGCGTCCGAGTGATTTTGCCCACAAACGAAAAAGGACCTGTGTCCCCGCCCACGAGGAATTCATATGTTTATAGACGAGTTGGTAAACGAAAATGTAAAACAAATTTATGTGTTAAATATGGATCAGAAATTGATCTATAATTCACAACAAGCTCATTGTCGTCGCAGATAAAATCAGATGTTACTAGTTCCCGGCTTATAATCTAGTTTTAATAGCCCTAAGTATACATAAATATAGTAAACAATAATATTTCAAAACATGAAATGTATACATATTTTTTAATACATCACATTTTATAGCATTCTTCACCTCTTCTTGAACAATGTCCCGCACTTAGTTGGTAACATACCAACGGCTCTGAAAAGTGTATACCATAGACCGTTAACAATATATATATATATATATATATATATATATATATATATATATATATATATATATATATATATATATCCACGTACTTGCATGACATTTTTCTTTATATTACTATCCTGAAGAAGTCTTACAAATAAAGACGAAACGTTGATGAACACATAAAAACTTCCTTTTTGCTTTTTTTCCTTTTTCATTTCCCATTACGTCGGATTACCTTCATCCTTCTTTTCACACACACATATATATATATATATATATATATATATATATATATATATATATATATATATATATGTGTGTGTGTGTGTGGGGGGGGTGTTGGTGTTGGTGTGTGGGTGGGTGTGTATGTGTAAAGGACTAAGGCTACCAACATTTGTAAAAAAGTTTTTTTCCAACATTTATTTATTATTTTGCTATATTATCATTTTATCATTTCATAATTTTATAACGCGTTTCGAGCGTGGTGCGCTCTTATCAAATATGTCAATCCATTTGAATAACTGTCTTTCGATTTGAAAAAGTGTTGTTTCATTTGAGGAAATGTATTATTGTTTGGCGTTTCTGTGCATCTGTGGATGTGTGTGTATTTGTATTTCATTTGTGTTTTGTTGTTTTTATTTTGCTTATCTGGGTCAAAGTAGTGTGTGTTCTTATCAGTTATCTCCATTTTTAGAGTGGTTCAGGTTTTCTTTTGAAATTTATTACTTGTATGACGTTGACGCCGTGTTGTCTGTGTTTTTGTGTGTGTGTGTGCGGTTTGTTTTGATTCAAAACTAACCGCACACACACACAAACACTACAGACAACACGGCGTCAAGACCATATAAAATAATAAATTTCCAAGGAAACCCCTTAACAATTCAAGTAATAGAGATGACTGATAAAATAAAGGTCAGAATCAGATGTACTTAAAAAATACACACGACTTTGACCCAGAGAAGTAAAAAAATTATATAAATATAAACAACACATACACACACACGCACACCCACGTATGCGCAGAAACGCCAAACAATAATACATTTCCTCAAATGAAACAACACTCTTTCGAATTTACAGACATTTTTTCAAATGGATTCAGATATCTGAGGATAGCGCACCACGCTCGAAACGCGTTATGAAATTATGAAATTATAAAATTATGAAATTAAAACATGTTAAATAAATGTTGAAATTTTTACAAATGTGGGTAGCCTTAGCCCTTTACATATATACTTTTCTCTCGTTGGAACTGCACTAATACTGCACTACCCTATGTTCTTTCTCTATCTCTCTATTTCTCCTTGTATATATATATATATATATATATATATATATATATATATTTTAGAGGTAGCATTATTAAAATCAATAAACAGACGAGTGGGGAAAAAAAAAAAAAAGATCATCCGGGAACTTCCAGGCACAGGAATCAGCCATCGGTAATCACCTCGTTAGTACAAATAGTTGTTCTGACAGGTATTCCGATGGGTGGTTTTCTGTTTTACACAGTGCCAGGTCGAACTACCATCTCAATATTCTTGAGGCGCTAGTCATTAACAACTATCGACCTAGCCTGTGTAGACAAAAGATTTTGAAACATCAGTTGGAGATTTTTAATGATTCAAAGCCACCATAACGTTGAGAGATTTTTTTTTTTTTTTTTTTTTTTTTTTTTTCCCCTTCTCATTCGTTTCCTCCAACTGAAATAAGTTTTATTTTTTATTTTTTTTCTCCCCCCTTCATTTCTCATTCGACTTTTAGTTTTTAATTTACCATTCTGACGTTTCCTCTCAGAGGGTCAGACGACAAGGCCTTAAGGTAATTTTAACAATTTTCCTTTTTTTTTTTTTTTCCCCACTCGTCTGTTTATTGATTTTAATAATGCTACCTCTAAAATTAATCCTACCATTCTGTTGTACACGTAATTTACTTACATATATATATATATATATATATATATATGTGTTTAAACTACTACAGTTTATCAGCTGTTCAATTATTGGCCGCGAGGTTTAAGACGTTGGATTGAAGTTGAAAAATACTTATAGTCCAGGGTTTCGAACCGAGTGACCGGTAGTGAATAGTCATACTTCTACGCTGAAGAGTCTTGATTGAAAAGAGACGAAACGTATACGTCCGTAGATAATAAACAACAACAAATATTTTCATATATATATATATATATATATATATATATATATATATATATATTGTGTATTGTTATTTTCTGATCGAGGAACGCTGAATAGGGTGTTAAGAACATTTTATTAAGAAACGTTCTCTAAACAAATAACTGAAAAGTGTTTTAAATATTTTAATATTTAAATGTACAAATAACTGAAAAGTGTTTTAAATATTTAAATGTTCAAATATGAATTATTCAACAGAAACACTTTCCAGCAATTTTGTTTACATTTTAAATAATGTCACCAGGTTACGAAAGCCCCTCTAAGTTCATCATGGAGATAAACATCTTCCAATCGATAAGAATAGACGCTTAAAGGGAAACTAGCTAACTATTTCAAATCTGCTGAAATGTTATTATGGGAAAAATATTTATTCGGAAAAAAAATACTGAAACAATAAAAGAAAATTTCTACTTTTTGAGAAAGTGTCCTAATCAACACATCGCGTCAACTGTAGTGTTATTAATATGAAAATAGTCCATTGTTTATTTGCTTACCGTATGAATAAATTCATGAATATATAAATTAATAAGACACTTTATTTTCGATTTCTTTTCTATTACACAACTCAACGTAGTAGATAGACACAAAGATAAAAAAGGATAATCGTTCCCCACACACACACATATATATATATATATATATATATATATATATATATATATATATATATATATATATATATATATATATATAACTAATTTTTAAATGTTAAAGTGTTTTCCCACCTGCAGACGGTGTCGTTTCGGCTTCTCTTACACTCACCAGTGTATAGGTGGCGGTCGCAGGCGGTCGAATGGACTCGAACGCAATTCGTAAGTTCAGGCGAGAATCACAATCCAAACGCTCATGACCACATGCTCACGAGAAATCGACACATACAGTAATTGAAATTAAAATACACTTACCCGGGAGTCGTGGAAAGTCTCTTGGCGTCTACGGTGTTAAAAGTATGATTATCAGAACTTGATTATCACAGAAATGACAAACACTATGTTCAATTTCAAACAGGGCTCTACTTTTAAGACTATTACATATGTAAAGGTGATCTTTACTATAAATATTTGTTGAATGTTAAAGTGTTATTTCGGCTAATGATAACGTCGTTAAGATTTATTTTACCCTCATCATTGTAGGGGTGCCGGTTGCAGGCGGTTTCATGAGCTCAAACGTAGTTCGTAATTTCAGTCTAGAATCACGAGTCAAACGCTCAGAGCACCACACACACACACACACACACATACACACATTTATACATATATATATATATATATATATATATATATATATATATATATATATATATATATATATATAACTTATTTTGTAGTATGATAGGAAAAATCCCAGCAGTGTGCTCGATTACTTGAGAATTATAATTATAATTAAGTGCGTAATATTCATTTATTTTTAGTACATAAAAATAAATACCACATTAGTACCGTTGGTTTCAAGCTCGGAAATACTTAGCCATCCGGCTCTCTGCAACACTGAGCTTGAGACCGACGGTACTTATGTGATACTCATTTTCTGTACCAAAAAAAAAAAATATATATATAGATAAGATATATATAGATAACTATATATATATATATATATATATATATATATATATATATATATATATATTAAAAGTGGATAGCGGAAGTCGTTCTTTGACACATTTAGCATTTTTTTTTCATTTTGAAAAGTGCACGCAGTTTAACGACACATTGAGTTGTAGCTCTTTCGCAATTCCATTTTAATTCATACCGTCAGATGTGTGTTATCCTTATATATATATATATATATATATATATATATATATATATATATATATATATATATTTGTGTGTAGGGGTGGTATTAAACATATATATATAGCAAGTAACTTACACTTAAACATACATGTTAAATTCTGTATGTAGTTGGCCAAATGACTTCCTACGGAAATTAAATATAAATGTTTCTGTGTAGCTTACTTGGCATATATATGTTTATGCTTCTACTGGGTTTTACGTAGATATTGAACAGTATTCAACTAAATATTACAAATATTCAATACATTATTATACATTATAATATTATATCTATATATACATAAAATAGAATTATATATATATATATATATATATATATATATATATATACGAATCCTCTCTAAGAACTATCCGAGCGTATGCCAGAAAAAAGATTTCAAATAAGTGACGGGATTATTACTATTATCCTACTAAAATAGGGCCCATATACTTTCACAAACTTAGCCTACTGATCCATCCACTGCCGAAAACATATCTAGAATTCTTATTTTGAAATAGTGTTCATCATCATCGTCGTGTAGGATTCAGGTGTTTGGAGACGATGCGATGTGTAACACTATTAAAAGAGTGGTTCAACCTATTGAAAAATGGGCTGACATCAGAAGAGATTGACCCACGTTCTGGCATCCCAAACTGCCCAGAGTGCAGCTGTTGTTGAAAAAAAAGAAAAAATCCGGAACGCGACGGCGGAGAATAATATCATTCCAAAAAAAAACTGCCAGAGGTGTTTCAGGTAGTTGATAGATCGGTGGGCTAAGTGTGTGCAAGCACAAGTGACCTACTTTGAAGGGGATTAGGGTCCCCACCCCGCCACGTATTTGAAATATTTGTATGGCCTAAGGTCGGGTACGTTTTAGACACGCCTCGTGCGTGTGTGTATATATATATATATATATATATATATATTAACATTATTTAAAGCACCATTTACTTAGACCGGGCACTCTGAGTGAGTTTAATAATAAGCAGTACCACTAGCTTCATTGCGAGTTCCAACATAGTTTGTTGTTTGAGATCACTATTAGCTGTCTATTGTAAAATACCCGCATACCGTCGGAAATTAACTTCCTGCACTGAAGATTGCGTAAGCATCAAACAGCAATGTATGAAGGTAATAAATAATTTATATTTATTTATAAATATTATATATATACAGACATATACACACACATATATATATATGTATATGTATATATATATATATATATATATATATATATAGAGAGAGAGAGAGAGAGAGAGAGAGTGAGAGAGAGAGAGAGAGAGAAGACTGAGAGAAGGTTATTGGGTGTATGTGAAACTAATCAGGAAATCATATCCATTATGGTCGTTTAAAGTAATGTAGCAATAACATATCTATGAGAATAACCTTTAATTTGATGACTCTTGTCTAAATTGATCATTATGTACAGTAAATCAATTTCCGTGTTATATAGTCGAATCGTCGAACACAAACACCACACGTGACTCACGGATAGTTCGTTAGATAAGTATTTGTTGTATTCGTGATTCAATTTTTGAAAATTCCCAGCCACATTGTTTACAATAGCCATGATTCCAGTCGACTGGATACTAATAACTTGCTTTGCTGGATATAAATTTACAAACACACAGGAAAACAACAACCAGCTCATGCATAGGGAGGATATCAAACGCTTTTATACATCCACAAAATTATACTAGAAACACTAATACATTGAAACAAGAACTTCAGCAAGATCATTCGAATCAGCAACAGCAAAGAGCATAACATTGTATAATCAAGGTATACGAGGATACGTTCCGAACAAAGATGCTCTGAATACATGGGACACTCATCAAATCAACGAAAAAGATAAAAAGAGAATAGAATTGCATTTGTACATTAATTATATAGAAAACACCTGATATGAGTGATTAATTATTGAGTAGGTTTCCTAGTAAGATACTCTGAACTTTACTTATGGTGAGAAAAATAAATCTGGTAGCTGGACGATAATGAATAAACATGTAATCGTGCACAATGAATTGCACTCTAACACTGATACTGAAGAAACATGAAAGAAACACTGATAACCGTTTAGAAAAAGCACCGCCGAGATGAACAATATGCAGAACAGTAATCCTAGAACAACAATGGTAGGAAAGCAACATATGACAAGTAAAAACTGTTTGGAAGATTTATCTTACAAAACGAGAAAGGCACAAAACACATCTACGAAACTAAAAAAAAACACTTAAAAAAGAAAAGGAAACGCAGACGATCAGAAAAAAAATCAACGAGATAAGCCCGAAATACTTAAAAGGCATACTTAACATGTAACCCAGGTAACCTGCAAATTCAGACTTTTTTGATAAAAAAACAAGACAAACACGACATGATAAATACACACAACAAATAACCCTAAAAGAAACATGACTGTTTTGAGAAAGTAGTCTCATTATAGCTATTAAAATCAATATAATTTAACGATCAAGCCAAATGACAAATGAAAGTGAAAGACGTACCTTATTATGTGACATGAAAATACTAACATACGCAAATATAGAAAACTAGAAGGAATAATTCGAAATAATAAATATTGCTGTCAAGCAGATAACAACTTGAAGATAAATAAGGCAGTCATCAATCTAGCGATAGTCCACAACCTCGTTAATGTTGAACTTCTTTCTGACCAGCAGTATGGATTTAGACAAGAGATCGATCCCTAAACCCTTACTATTCCTGATTGTCATAAACGGCCTGCCTTATGGCATTCTGTTTGAGAATCGTATCTTAGCTAACGACAACACACTCTACTCTTGTCATATGCGGGAAAACAGACGCGCACATATCCGAGTCAATGGCGCAATCCTTAGAGGCTGACCTCAAGTCTGTAGTAGAATAGGGGCATAAATGGATCGTAACATTTAATGCTGTTAAGACAAATCCCCTTTCTTTAAACAATAACAATAAACCTTTTCACCCACCGATTGGCATGGCAAATAACACCCTACCCGAGAGTGCAACGTTCAAACTCCTCGGCCTAATATTTACAGGTAACAGGAATTGCAACGCATGTTGACAAAGCCGCTGAACGAAAGGTGGGTTCCCTCTACGGTGCTAGACAACTTCTTACAACTGACAGTATTCTGTATTCCCTTACAAAGCCAGCATGTACACATGCATAGAGCATTATTTTCACAACTGAGCTGGTGCACCATCAACTTATCTCTTTCTCTCATAGTCAAGGTCAGCATATATTCTCTGATCTAATAGGTCCCTCACTATCCACAAATCTCCAACCACTATACTACTACATTGTGCTTGTTTTACCAGTACTTCAATGCCGTGTACTCCGGTGAACATGCTGCTTTAATGTTCCCTCGACGTAAATACACCCGATCAACCCGATACACAGCTAAAACCTCTGCATTCAAAGTGGAGGTCCCCAGAGGCCAGGGAGACTTCTACTCAAATAGCTTCTTTTCCTCGAGCTGCCAGCATTTGGAACTCCCTCCTTTTCCCCCTGATTTCCCGATGTACGACATGCAGAAATTTAAATTAAATGAACAAACATCTCGCTGCACACCTCTTAATTTTTGATCACTGCTTAAACGTTCACCCTAATTCTCAGTAGCTCTTTACCACTACAGTGGAAACTTGCTTTGTTTAGGATGAAGTTTTTTTAAAAAGTAAAGAAATAACTACTGGCCAAATAAATGGACATTGCAAGGGAATAAAAGGGATAACATGACAAAGATACGTGTATATAGATAGTATTAAGAGTACTAGGAGCTGCCATTAAAAATTTACAAAATGAAAGAAAAACGAGAGTTTATAGCCATACAAAGCACGACATTGCTGAAAACAACTGTAAAACTATCGTTTTTTAAGCAACTCATATAACAAGAGGGTGCTGAACCATTACAAGTAAACTTAAATAAATGAACACACGTATAAAAAGAAAACTACAGTAGAATCACTGAAGGAGCATGACACTAAGGCTAAGGAAACTACCAGTGTAGATATAAATAAAATAATCTCTAACCGCCCCCTATAATATACTTGTTGCACAAGAATAGCTAAGTTGAACACACAACAGAGGTGAAAGGTTCAGGAAAATGAATGCACCATTAAGGAAGAGTACCATCCGGCCTTTTAATTGGTTCTATTGATGCTTATTAGCATTTAAATTCCAGTAAAGATCTACGGCTATTACCACCGACAAAGTTAATCGTATACAGCTGTTGTGAAAACACACAATGATGATACTGGAAATCTTAAGAGACATTTCGTGACTTAGACTCAAGGGAACGCTAACTTGTGTTTTCTGTAAGCGATCATGGCTAATGACTAATTTGAAAGATTATTGCTATATAAACAAACAAGGGAATTTGGAACACCAATACACATAACAAAAATCTTGTATCTTGACATTCGAATTTAATTCGTAAACTGTTCACTACTTGATATGAGAAAACAAAACTCGAAACAGCAGATGACATATAGCTGCCCAACAGAGAAGTAATGAGTGCGTTTGGCGAACAGGTATACATACATGAGAGTTCTGCAAGCGGAAGCAACACATCATCATAGATAAATACAATTATTACAAGAGAATTCATGATAACAAAAAAGTAGCATCTTAAAAACAAATTATTTACGAAATAAAAATCTAATAAAAAGAATAAATACTTTGATAACATTCCTAGTTAGATAGGCTGGGTCTGTTTTATGACAGGCAAAATACACACTCATGTACCTCGACCAAATAATTAACACTCTAATGATTATTCATGAGACCCTGCATCTGAAGTCTCTATGTAAAACGAAAAGAAATGAGATGTTGCTATGTATAGAAAACATGCGTGTCCGATGCAATAAATAGGGGGACAACATAGAGAAGTTCAAATACATAAATGATGATTGTCGCTAACAAAACAGTATCGCCAAAATGCAGAAGAATTAACAGCAGCGAAATGAGAAATACAAAGGTGAGAACATGGGAAAAGAAGCAATTTCGTGGAAGATTTTTAAAACTAAACAAAACATATATATGGTTACGTAAAGGATAGTTAAAAAGAGAAACAACATCTCTAATTGCAGCCGCACGAAACAACTCGATCAGATTGACAATATAAAAAACTATACACAAAATTCAAGAAAAAGTGAAAATATAAAAAATGCAGAGACGTACCAATAAGTATCCAATACACAAATAAATGTGCGTGATCAGGGAACGTTCCGCCCTCTGGAAATATGTAAAGAAATTCCCCTTGAATATCCAGACAAACGATACAAACATATACCGGTGCTCATTCTAAAACACTCAGAACACTCTCTGAAAAATTAAAAAAATACACACACACCCATCTAAGCATCAGGGGCATAGGCGAGAACAAGGGAAATACATGCTAAGTAATAAATTTCGACGGTCCAGCAGCTTACAGCGAAATGATCGAGGAGGTGGAAAAGCTGAGAAAATATATCTAGCTTGCCAGAGAACTGACGGAAATGAGGAACATGGAATATACAACTGTAAACTAATTATGCCAGAAAAATAAAAGAATAAAAAAAAGTTGACTGTAATTCAAGTTCCAACCGAATTTCGTGCAACCCACTTTCTCTCTGCCTTTCTATCTCAAATTCGAATCGCTTCTCCTTCCTTCCCAGTTGTCCTCTTCATTTATATCAGCTGATATCCATGTATGCAAATCAGAGACAACCATAAGCACCTACAGAGAAACCCTTTGTTAATCTGCAGACACGACATGCGAAACACCTAATTTTTTTTCCTGGCGGTGAGTGTTCCTCTTTATTGTCACAACAACTGTAATACCAAGAACAGTATTAGCACAAGAGAAACATTCTGAAGAACATGGAAAGCAATAATGAGTAATTCGAATCAATCGGTGGATTCATACCATATGAACAATTCACTGATGAACGGAGGTGGAATGTAGAGGAAGACTCTTGAAGTCGGTAATCGACCCTCATCAACAGACAATAGTAATAAACTATAGGTAATTTGACATAAATAAGCTCATTTTAAACTATTTTACCACCTATTTAAATATAGATGGAACATAGTTAGACAGACCCAATAGAACTGAGAAAGTATTGTATATAAGATACATCCTATAAACTCCTGCAAAAACTGACACATGAAATACATTTAAGCATCCAGTTATAAGAACCTTAACAACCATACGTTTACCTTATGCAAGAGCAGAAATGTTTAATGTAGTGTAAAAGAAAGCTGCTTTTAAAAGAATGCAGATCAACTGACTAAAACTTTTCCAATTCTTATTTTTCATTTCCTGTCCGTGTGATTAGTAATAAAATCATTTCCCAGTATGCAGCCATTATTATGCTTATTTTGTGTAGGAAGAATCGTTCGATCATTTTGGCTTCATCGTATTATTTTCTGTTATTTTTTTCTCAGAAAGAAAACTCATTTCGACTTAGCGACAAAACGAACCAATCCGCACGAATTAAATTATCTAACCAGCTATGCTATTGTATTCCAATGTTAGCGTCTAGCCAATTACAAATATCTCAAGTAGCTATGTTTCTTTATTCTCGCTTTCCCAATTTCTGATATACCCGTCTGGTGAATTACAAATAGCTGAAAAATGTATAGTCTAAGTTGACAATATTTTTTAAACTTATATTATCTCCCAATTTCTGTCTGTTTTAGCTGCTGTTGTCCTCCTATATGTGCATCTTTGTGTCGTCTGTAGTAGCATAAGGAGTTTATACACATTATGAATGAAAGATCGATAAACATTAATTGCGGTATGTTAGTTTTTAGTTAGTCTGTAATGATGTAATCTACCCACCTTTTTTCTCTCGAAAAACAATGTTTGAATGCATGTATTTATCAATATCACAAACAATAACTAACACATTAATAACATTTAGGCGTGATATATTTTCCTCTGCAACTAGCTAGATATGTTAACCAAGCGTAAAAGCGTTGGACTACCGTCACTTTTACCCCAGTTTCGAATCTAAATAGATACAGCCACGGTGATGAAACGTGTGTCCGTAGATAATTATATTTATATATATATATATATATATATACATATATATATATATATCTGAGATAAACATCCCTACACTGATGAGCGCGAAAGCTTGAAATGTGTGCGTATGTAGGTAAAAATAATTTAATATTATTTATTTAAATTAATGTTGTACTAAGCCCCTTTTTTTAAGATTCGGGAAAGTTAAAAGTAGATTGGCACGTAACTATAAACAATATTAAGACAACGTTTGTAGAATATTTAGTCAGTCTTTCTAGATGTGCCGCATAAATAGCACTTAAAATCCCTTTTTGAATGTGGTAAAGTCTCGTGGCCTAATGGTTATAGCGCTTGCTTATAGAGTATAGGTGGATTCTGTTGCAGGGGTTTGAACCGTGCAACCGCATCGGATTATCATCCCTACACAGATGCCACCGAAAGCTTGAAAAGCTGGCGCATGTTAGTAAAAATAGTATTATATTATTAACTGAAATTATTATTGCTATATATATATATATATATATATATATATATATATATATATAAAGTGCATACGTTTTTCCCCTACTCTAGAAAAACACTTACATGTGTTTGTTAGGGAAATATGTTGATTTGTTTCTCACTAATGACTGATCTGTTTTGTTTTCTTTATTGTTTAGTGTTTCTATTTTCATTGAACGCAAATTTAGACTAATAGAAACACTAAACAATAAAGAAAACAAAACAGATCAGTCATTAGTGAGAAACAAATCAACATATTTCCCTAACAAACACAACAATACGAAAGAACTAAACACCTACTTTGAAAACCTATGGAACATCAACCCTCAGAGTAAAACTAAACCTACTAGTAACCTAACATCTAAACAAAACCAAGCACTAGATAACATCCTAAATAATAATAACATAATTATAAAAGAAGCTGACAAAGGCAGTGCGGTAGTCATCATGGACAAACATTACTAGAAATCGAAAATTACAGAGGTACTAGAAAACAATGATTACTACAAATCAATTAGCACCAACATTGATAACAACACCATGTCAAAAATCACAAAACTTTGCACAACATACAATAATATACTAACAAAAAAAGAAAAAAGATTTCCTAACAAACTTCATGATTAAAACAAACAACTTCTATGGACTACCTAAGATACATAAATCAAATGAGATAAGGAATGCCATCACCACACAGGCATTAGAATATATTAGTGTCCCGAGTCCCAGTGACCTTACATTTAGACCCATAGTAGCAGGACCATCATGCCCAACAAGCAGACTGAGTAACTTAATTGACATATTACTACAACCATTCACCGATCAAGTCAAGAGCTACATAAGAGACGACATACACTTCCTAGGCTCCTTACCACAAATAGTAAATCCCGGGACTAAATTAGTTACATTTGACGTCAGCAGCTTATATAGCAACATTCCCATGACTTAGGTAAACACGCAATATCACACTGGATGGACAAACACCCACAAATACTACACCACAGATTCACCAAACAATTCATCCTCGACAGCATAGACATTATTCTCAACAACAACTTCTTTGAGTTTAATAACAAAAACTACATCCAGATTCTAGGTACAGCAATGGGAACCAAAATGGCACCAACATATGCCACTCAAACACTGGCCTACCTAGAGAAGATCTTATATGAAAAGATAGAAGAAATATATGGACAGAATATTCAAACTCTTTTCATAAAATCTTGGGAAATATACCTGGATGATTGTTTTACCATCTGGGAACCCACATGGGGGGACATCAATAAATTACACAGCATACTACAGAACCTACACCCCAAGATTAAATTCACCATTGAACACAGTCAAACAGAACTAGCCTTCTTAGATGTATTGATTAAAATTAAAAACACTCACATAATCACAGACATCTACCACAAACCCACAGACACCCAACAATATCTCCATTTTAGAAGCCATCACCCCAAAAGCTGCCTAAAATCTATACCCTACTCCCTAGCACGCAGGATCTGTACTATAGTCAGTGACAAAGACCTCCGGATTGTCCGACTGGAGGAACTACGGAAAACTTTAAAAAGAAGAGGATACCCGCTACAAATAATACATAAAGGTATAGAACTAGCAGAAAACATTCCATTAGAACAATTACGAATCCCCAAAAAACGAAACAAAGAGCAAATATTAGCATACATCTCTACACACAACAAAAACAATACAGAATTATTCACAGAAATAACAAGAAACCTAACCCTACTCAACCATAGCAACAAACTAAACGACATATTAAAAACAACGAAAATAATAAAAAGCAAACGCCAACCGAAAAGCCTCAAACAAATGTTAACCTAATCTAAACTCAACCAACACACAATACAAGGGGTCACAAAATGCAACAAGGAAAGATGTGGGGTCTGTGACATAATAATGGAGGGGAACTCATACACATTTAAAAACCCAACATAAACATTCACAATAAAAAAGACCTTAACTGCACCTCCAAGAACGTTGTCTATGTGCTAGAATGTACAACATGTAATGAAGCTTATATAGGTGCGACGAAAACATTTAATAATAGAGTATCTTTACATAAAAGCAACATTAAAATCAAAGAAAACCGTAAATTATTCGTCTCCCAACATGTGCACTCATGCAGCGGAGGAAAATTCAAAATAATGCAAATTTTCCAAAGCCAAGACTACACTTACTTACTAACACAAGAAAAAAACTTCATATTTAAATTCAATCCAACATTAAACAGATCATAACTCTAACCACACACACTTTGATCACACTTTATCCACCTCTAGTTAAGTACAAACATAAATAACTATTTATAGTTATCTATAGACTGGAAAATTCTTATTCAAGGAAGATAATCTTAGTACATAACTTCTTATTGCGCACTTCTACACAGCTATGAGTCAAATAGCAACTAATGTTGAATTAATCATTTACAATAGACATTAAATTTGCACATTAAATACCGGACTATGAAATCGGCCAAACCAAGTTCAAATTTATTTGGACCGTTTGCATTAACTTATATTTTGCAAATATGTGTGTATATGTGTGTATGTATGTGTGTATGTATATATATATATGTGTGTGGGTGTATGTATGTATGTATGTATAGGTATGTAATTCAACCTTTATCCCCCTCTCTATCACTATAACCACACGCCTGTGTGTATGCGCGCATGGGTGTGTGTGTGCGTATTTATGTGTGTGTGTGTATGTATCGCTCACCTATTCACAAGACTCAAGATTAGACCACATGCATACGGGCGCACACACGCACGCAGACACGACTTCATTCTTGGAGACGACAAAAGCAATAAAAAGTATATAATTCCAAAAGAAATTCTGCGCACCCTAGGAGGCTGGGATGACCGATGGCTCATGGATGGGTAACACGCACTTGACCAAGAGAGGCAGGAAAAATGGCAAATAAAAAATAAAAAATAAAAAAAACCCACACACCCGCAAACCCACGCATGCGCAAAAACAATAACAAATTTCCTCAAATGAAACAACATTCCCTCAAATCGAAAGACATTTCTTCAAATGGATTTTCATATCTGATGAAAGCGGACCACCGCTTGAAACGCGTAATATAAAATTATAAAATGGTAAAACAACAAAATAATAAATAAATGTTGTAAAAAACATTCTACAAATGTTGGTAGCCTTACTCCTTTACATATATATATATATATATATATATATATATATATATATAGAGAGAGAGAGAGAGATTTACCATTAAAGTGTAGTACTGATGTGATAACACACTTGAGAAATACTTCTAGAATGCAGCAATTTGTATTTTACCATTCGGAGGGGGCAGTGATTTTTATTTTTGCGAATTCTGTAGTATATGTTTCGATACCATACTTATTATTTTCTTTCATCGGGTGGTGGCGGAGAAATCCTTCAATACTGCGGCAATTGTTTAATTCACCAATGCAGACTTCCTATTTTAGGAGGTGTTGTTCACACGTGGGTTTCAACTAAATAGTAAGTACATATTCAATTTTACAAGTACAGAAGACCTAACAGTCGAAGAACTGTTCACAAAAATAATTTTTTAAAATGGCTTATATCAAACGCAAATCTCCCTCAAACAACGCTACTCCTGAGTGGGATACTTGTCTATAAGCACGTCTCCTTCAATGACCGCGGAAAGCTTTGCGGATATTTTTAGATTACATATACTTTTTACTTGGTGAGGGGGGCTTAGTTTTTATTTTCGCCAATAGTGTAGTATATGTTGTTATATTATAGTTAAATAAATCTCCCCGAAACCGGACCACTCTGGATTGCGATGAAAATTGATTCAGTCTAGAAATACCTCTCCTAAACTTACGGCGGAAAGCTTCACGACTATTTTTGGATCGCATTTACTTTCATGAGGAGGGGGTGTTTTTTCCTGTAACACCTTACATAAATGCGTAGGAGATGGGCAGTCGCCTTAACCATAGGTAGCTGTTGTTTATTTGATTCGAAACAGGCATACATCTTATAAGTATTTACTCTAATACTTACATTTTTAATTAGATTCATATCAATCCCGAGTTACGCCGGACATGGATATGGTTTACTTCTCGGCTTGTCGCACAGTTGCTTAAGTTGGGCAATAGATTAGAGCGCTAAAGTTTGTGTTAAAACTTACTCGTTTTCGAAGGTTCAAATCCTACGACCAACTGAACAGTTATTATTTAGCTGATGATTCCATTAATATGAAACGTATACATTTGTAGATAATAAGTTAAAAAAATATTTATAAATGATTAAGTGAATATCTATATACAGATTTATCTATATACTAGAAGAATACCGCAGATCAGGTAAAAAATAATTTATATATATATATGTATATATATATATATATATATATATATATATATATATATATATATATATATATATATATATATATTATATAAGTTTGTTTGTATAAAATGTGCTCGATTTAAGAATACAGCATAATGGGCATAAGAAGAGAATAAATTCAGGGAATCTTGCTTAATTGTTATGTGATGATTGGATCTAAGCATATCTGAAGTGTTAAACGGAAAGAGGGTGGCTGCCGATAGAATACCTTTCTCTCATAAGATTACCAAAACTAAAATGAAACTAATATATTTAGAATATTTGTTAATTTATGTATAACACCTATTATTTTATTCACAAAATCTGGAGATATCTGAATTTTCACATGAAGAGTTTACACTTAGGAAGCTAATACAGCCAGTCTGATCAGAAGTTAAACAAATAACAGATGGAAGGTCAACAA
>OY744528.1:92718609-92721109 GCA_963556195.1 Sepiola atlantica
GAAATGAACTATGCTGATATTTAAAATAGATCAATAAGATCGACAATTGTATGCAATTAAACTGGCTTCACACCTTGTAAATAAACTATAGTTATGTCGCCGCTATATTAAAAATAATTGTTAGATTTATAAAACTTTTTAAGCGTTGCTTGAAGAAGATATGCTGTTTATCACTGTAGAAAAATTGCGTCAGTGTTCTTAATAATTGAAAATTCTGTAGATTGGTCATTTACATGCCAGTAAGGCATTCAGTCAAATAGGCGTCGTGAGCAATTTGTTTTAATACATACATTGTAAACCGCCTCAGCAAACACTATTTATTATTGACAGACAATATAGATTTCGTCCTGCATAATTAACAGGAGACGCCTTGACATAAATATCACGGAGGGTCAGTAAATGTATCGACATGGGCTCCGTTTCTAATGCGATAACCTTTGATATATCGAAGGCCTTTGATCGGGTTAAGCACGAAGATTGTTTCAAAATGTTGTTTGCTGTGGAATATCAGGACATGTCCTCTCAACTATCAAGTCCTTTTATTCGATAAGTATATAAAACGTAGTTGTTGACGGGTAAAATTCCGTAGCACATAGTATAAATGGCGTCGTGTTACAATGATCAATTCAAGACCCAACACTTTTTTTCTGATTTTCATAAACGATATTCAAACTGATAGCATTTTTCTTCACATCTATGCAGACAACCCAACAATATATGGCAGCGATTCGAAGAGTATTGATGATCAGGATCTTTCTGACCCTCTCTTGTCTATTCCGACGTATGTCACGTAGTAGAATCAATGTAAATGTGCCGTTGTATTTTGAATACCTCTAAAGTACCAGCTTATCTCCTTTCACCATCAAAGCTTAAATCCTCATCATTTCCCAGTTGAAATGAATGACCCTCTCCTTGAAGAAGTCTTTCTTCTTGGATAAGCTCATAGGACTGTCTTTCACTCTAGACTTGAAATGGAGAAATATGTTGCTGAGATCGCTAAACATATGATGGATCATTATATCCCTCCAGAGTTTATCTTACTCCTAACGGAAACCATCTACCTGTATATAATACAGATAACTAATAAGATAGCGTATTGCTGCGATATCTGCTTGAGACATGCTTTCCTGCCTTGATTGAGTAAAAAACCGTCATCGCAGTGTAATGGCAGAAGAGATGTTTCTAGCCTCTTTATACCGTTATATCGTTATGTTTATGGTAGCTGATCGACTGAACTCCAATTCCTTGCTTCATCATGTATTATATTAACAGCAAAATCTTGTCTAGCTACAATTACAGGAAAACTTGTATTTCTTTCTATGTCTCTCTCCCCTCTTTTCTCTACATATCTCTTTATGTACTAAAAAACAAACGTTACTTTCACGAAAAATATTTATTTCCTAAAGCATCATATTTGTAGAATAATACCACGACGCTGCATCCTAATTGAATACAACATAGTCATTTTCAAGTCTAATGTAAATAAATGTAATGAAAACAACTACTTGGTGAGACGTCTTCTGGGATATGAAAATCCTCTTAAATAATCTGCTGCCCATTTTACCATTTTCTCCAGTCATGTTGGAATCATCGTAGAACTGATGATCTCTTTAACTCTAATCCTTAAGTGGCTGTTAAGCCTTTGATAAGCAGTGACACATAAGTAAAAACTTATACTTATATATAGTTAAACATTTTATAAAAAATACTTACCTGCGTTCAGAGGTAAAAGCAATAATTATTTAGATACTTAACTTTTGCAAAGGAGACCAGAGTATGATATCAGCCGTCGCTGTGTCAGGAAAAACTACATTTCATGTGAAAAAGGAGTCTTTAGCTGAATTTTATCTGAGTTGACCGATTGACATAGAATCAATGACGGCTTTACTGAATAATACATTCTGGGCCCACCCCTCTTCCTAATCTTCAAAAACGATGTTAGAATTTATATTCTTAGATCCATGTTTGAGATATACGCATACAACAATACTATATATGGCAGCATTCCGAAGAGCATTGATGATCAATATATGTCTGACTTTCTCTTCTGACTTCGAGTAGTTGTTGCAATGAAAGAAATGCTGGCTTGTTAATTTTAACATTTCAAAAATGCAGGTTTATCTTCTTTCAATTCCGACGCTTGTATCCTAATGTATCCTCAGTTGAAATGAATGCCTCTCTCACTATTCTGTAATAAGCTCCTAGGATGACTTTCACTCAAGACTTGCAATATATTGTTAAGTTCGCTTAAAATATGTAGATCATTCTATCGTTCCAGAAAGTTCCTGACTCCTGACACAATCCTTTACCTGTATACTAGCTAGATACGGTTTCTTGTCTTGGCAAAGTTCAACAACGCCTTTGAAATCTTGTGTCGGATGATCTCTACTCTTCTTTACGGCTTTGTTCGTTTACTTATATATTTTAAGAATACGATTAAAATACGTACAACCGTTTAGAGGTGAAAGAAAGAGTTATTGAGATACTTTACTTTTGCCAT
>OY744528.1:92726109-92761109 GCA_963556195.1 Sepiola atlantica
CAACTACAGTCGATAAAAAACAACGTTATTAGTTTTTTTCAAGTGTTAGTAATTTCTGTTGCTTCTTTCGGAAGTCTGAAAACAGGAAGCTGATTGCGAAAGCCTGGTCAATATCCACGATGATATTTTTCTTACACGCTTTATTAAATACAGCAATAACGCTTAACTTAACACGCTTTTTATGATGAAAAATACTCATGTGATTGCGGAATTTGAATGGTTTGCACGTGTTAGATGTAAACATGTAAGCAGCTCAATTTCGATCTCGGCAAACAACAGAAAGAATGCAAAAAAAAATAATAGACACATTAAGAATGAGTGGTTTCATGCAACATTTATAAACAATTACAAAGATGAACATTTTCTTTCCTTCTTACACCCATTTAGGCATCCTCTCACACACACGCCCAGGGACACTTACACAAACATATATAATCCTATGTGTGTGTATGCGTGTGTGTATCGATGTATCGGAAAAGCTTAAAGACCCAGAAAAGATGAAATTACTAAATGTCATCATAGTGAAATTGTTAGTATAAATGTTTCATTATCATTTATTTCAAATATAAACATGATATAACAACGAAATATTAAAAAATTATATTCTATGCGCTTATTTTAATGTATTAATTAATTCAATCTGGTTGTATCTATTAAACTCTACTTTCATTCTAACACTTCCATATATATATATATATATATATATATATATATATATATACATATATATATATATATATATATATATATATATATATATATATATATATATATGTGTGTGTGTGTATATATACATGTTAACCCCAAAAAACGGGCCCCAAATCTAATTAGGCCCCGTTTCTTCGTGTTTCGCCCGAATGAAATGAATTTTGGGGCATAACTAGTTTATTATATTCCCAACATCATATCAAAACACTAGGGTATTTGGCCTTTTTTCTCCGTTCTACAGCATGTGTTCTAGATGGACCTCTTTTTAGCTCCGTGCATTTCTTGAGGCGCAGAACGAAGTTGTCCATAACCTTCTTACAGACTGAATTGGGAATGGTTCTCATCTCCTCCCTGATGGCTTCCTTGAGTTTCGTGATGGTTCTGGGTTTCTTTGCGTACATTCTGTCCTTAAGGTAGTCCCAAAGGAAATAATCTGGGGGGCTTAGGTCCGGGCTATGGGGTGGTCACTCAAGATTAGTCTTGAGACTGATCACTTGGCCTCCGAAGTTCTCTTTCAGCCAATCTCAGGACAGGTTTGAGGTGTGAGAACTTGCTTCGTCTTGCCGGAACCAGAACATGCTCATGAGCGACGAGTAGAGGGTCTGGAGCTCACTCTTGAAGGTTTTGAGGACATCCACATACCGCTCCTTAGTGACTGTCACTGCTGCGCTAGATTCTTCGATGAAGATTGGTCCGATAATGCCTCTGACCGAGATTGCAGCCCACTCCGTGCAATTAGCAGAGTGCAAGGGCTTTGTGGCTACTTCATTGGGTCTGGAGGACCCCCAGAAGACATTTTGCTTGGAGTTCGCGTTTCCGTCAAGATGAAAGTGGGCTTCATCTGAGGTCCAAAAAGAGGTTAAGGACACCTGGTGTCTCCTCGATCTTATCGAGCATCTTGACTGCCATAGCGCTCCTCTGCTTCTTGTCTGAGGCTGTAAGGGTCTGCAGCGTCTGTATTCTGTATGGGTAAGCCCTGATATTGTTCACCAGTACTCTCCTGCAAGTCTCAGGGAAGATACCGAGGGGCTGACTTTGCTTACTCACAGAGCGTTTCGGACTCTCCTGGAGAGACTCTCTCACACTTTCGACCAGCTCGGCTGCCCGCTTCTTGGGACGTGCCGAGTGGCTTGGACGGTTCTCACTGGCAGCGTTGAAGTTCTCCACGGTCCCATACTTCTCGAAGTGGTCCAACCAGTTCTGAATTCTGCTTTTGGATAGAGCCTTTTCACATCCGAAGTGATGCATGAAACTCTCCTATGTTTTCTTAAACGAGCCTGTCTTGTAGTAAAATTTAACACAGTGTATTCTGTGTCCCAGCTCCCACTGAGGTATTGGTGTACTCACGGTCGTTGATTCTGCCATGTCCTGTAAAATAAGGGCAATTGGTGAATAAATAAAGGAGATATCACATAAAGTGTACACGGGGCGCGTTGTTTTTAGTCACCCTGTATATATATATATATATATATATATATATATATATATATATATATATATATATATATATATATGTGTGAGTCTATGAAATAATTTCATATATACATATATATATATATATATATATATATATATATATATAATGTAATATATATATACGCATATAATATTATAAAAATATACCATAGATTATATATATATATATATATATATATATATATATATATATATATATATATTCAGTATCTTATTCAATATATTGTAAATAAGTTAGTAAAACTTAGTAGATTTAATATGAACATACATTTAGGATAATAAGGATACATGGATGCCTATTTATTTCATTCTGGTGGGGAACCATCAAGCTTTATTCACGGATATTTTTATCAATTGTTTTCTAATAACAACGTGGTAGTTAGTCATCAAACTATCCAATACAATTCGGTGTTGTTTCCATCTCACGGGCTGACGTTAAAATTAGCTGGTTGCTGAAGTTTCCTCAAACAAAATCCCAGGCAACCTGCTCTTTAATTGGATATATGGGATTGTACATAGGTCAAAGGTGAACACTTCAATAAAATTATGTATACGAAAAAATATGCATAAGATTACACGTATTAGCTAATATAAAAATAACTCACTTCTTAGATATAATATTTTAAATAATTGCGTCTATTCAATTTACGTGAACCCAAAGTTCAATCCAAACCTATGAATTAGCAAACATATTTCTAGTTTTAACGAACGCAAGCTTAGCAACAACTCTAATAACGAAAATGTATCAAGTACAGCAAAATGTACAACACAATGTTTGATATAGTAAGTATAATAATATGTAGAGTAAATATAACTAACAGGATACCAATAGTTATAATTAAAATATAAATAAAAGAAAAATAAATATTATTTAGTTTACTCTACCCTATAACTAAAATATTTTAACTAAACGTGACAAGACATTCTTAAATCTCCAGTAAAAAAACTCTCTTGCAAAAAAGAGTCAATAAAATAACTTAAAACTGTATTACAGGAATTTTAAGGGTTGATAATTTGTAGAATTTTGTATATTCGGACTAATGTTCTCATATTGGGTTTTTTATCAGAACGTTTTGGTCGATATATCCTTCGACCATGTCCAGGTGTAACTTGTCGAACTCGGAAATCTTTCTGGACGGAATTCCAAACGGAATCCTTTATTAAATCCACGTTACATCTAGGAAGGAGTATTCAGTAATTTGCAATTCTTCGTACCGCCCGCACTGAGGATTGAACAATCAACCTTCAGACTACTGTCACTTAGAAATGCATTTTACTTAGTACTATATTTTCTGCGCCACGGGTCTTTGCAGACAATTCTAGTATGCATTTTGGGAGCCGTATACCTATTTTTGCTTTTGATCTAACTACTTATCACTATAGATCACTACTTATCTATCATTTATAATTATATGTTCCCATATATGTGATAGGATTATATACGAGGTCAGCTTTGTAAGTCACTGTCGCCTAACATATGTGCGGCTTCTTTGAGGCATCTTACTCTCCACCGTTCTTTTCTATATCTATATGTTTTACTTCATCCCATGAGCGTAGATGGTTTCCCTATTCCTTCTATATGTGGTCAGCCATACCCGACTTTTCGATTTCCCCACTTATTACGGCTTGCTGATGTGGACAACATTTCTCACCTTTGTATACTTTTCCACACTTACATAGAATCGCATACACACAGTTCTCAGTTATGACTTTTTCCGTAGGGGGTTCGACTCTCTCACGATGCTTTTGGAGAGTTGAGTCGCTCCTGAATACTATCCTGATGTTATATGGAGTACATCTATTTGGATTTTACATCGGCTTTAACGTTGTGGTAAAAAAACATACAAGATGAGAACAGTAGTCCGAATATACCAAATTCTATGTATTACAATTGTTGTGAAAACTTAGAAGTAAAATTAAAGCAAGAAATAATAAAATATTTAATAACAGTAGTAGAAAGAGAAGTAAAAAAGAAAACGCGCTAAAATGTGATAAATATAACAACAAACACAATTATATTATAAAGAAAAAATAATATACCCATTAGAAATATTAATAACTCAAACTATACAAGCACTCCCTCAAAATAGAAATATGAACGTTTATAATGAAGATGAAAAAGAGTGATGCTAGACTTCGTGAATTTATCGACCACAAAATAACTACTTAATCTAATGTATGTTTACCAATATACACTATTTGCCAATGAACAACCGAATACACAAATATTACGTAGGAATACATTCCTTATATTCGAGAACCATGTTCAACAACCATAAAATAACATTCAATAAAAAATACACCGAATAACCACACTACTAGCGAACGATTAATGGCAACTTAAAGCAGTGAACGCTCGAAAATAATCGAGTTGAAAATATTACAAGGGCCCAATACATGTTTATATTTAGACGACGTGTGTAGATTATGTAAGAAGCTTGAAGTTTTCAATGGTAATGTTCCCTTAATCTTCTTACTTAATTGTAGAAATAACAACAAACTGTACTCATGAAGAAAACTTGGTTTTAGGATAACTAGATACACAACATATATATTAATAACATGAAATAAAAAAATATATAAACGTAAACTTCATCGATATCTTCAGTAGAAACGAATATAATATAAATGGAAAATAAATTATTCACATACGCACGTTCTTAAAAATATCAACTATTCATTTGAAACACTTACAAAGAGGGTGCGTCGAACCAAAATAAAATAAAATCATGTCATGTTTAGATTCGCCGAGCCGTGGTTCGTGAGAATCTCAAGCATTAGTTAATCAAATAATAAACACGTTATAGAGAATTAAAAACAAATCTGATTGGTTAGTTAGCGAGATTAAACATCACGTGGACATATAAAATAATCGTGCACTTGGCGAGACAATTCCCGTCGATAGTTAAATATGAACGCATCTATGTTGGTCATATGTCATATATGAATATATATATATATATATATATATATATATATATATATATGTATATATATATATATATATATATATATATGTATATATATATATATATATGTATATATATATATATATGTATATATATGTATATATATATGTATATATATATGTATATATATATAAATATATATGTATATATATATATGTATATATACGTATATATATATATATATATATATGTATATATATATATATGTATATATTTATATATATATATATATATATATATATTAATTTATTCATAAACGACATTTTCAAATAATATATATATACATATATATTTATATATGTATACACTACATATATATATATATATATATATATATATATATATAAATGAAGGAGAATGGAAAGGAATTAGAGAAAGCAAAAGTCAAATCAAAATTCAATTCAAAAGTTCAAAGCAAGGTATATTCCGCAAAAAGGCAATTTATTCAAGTTAAATTTTCCTTAAGCCAGGCTTTTCAAAGATCAAAATCTTATCATCAGAGGAAGTCGCTGGGATAGATAAGTTGGCAATGGCCAAGATTTAAAATTTGAAAAAATGAAATAAAATAAAAGTTATAGGGAAAGAAACGTAGGGCAAAACTGTGCCAGGGTGCAAGCAAATGTCCGATTGCCAAAGAGTCCGGTGTCGAAGAGTCCAGCGGAGAGGATACGATGTAGATAGGTAGGTCGTTGGAGGCACGAGAAGTAATGAGAGAAGTTTCAAAGTTAAAATCCAAGAAGCCACAACTTCAGGTACGGCGAAAATAGAAGATCCAAGAAGGGTAAAGAGTCCAATAAGAGGTACATTCGATGATGCAGGCAGGCGTCAGAGGAGATTAAGATGTAAAATATTCGCCATTAAAGAAAATTCCCGGGCAGAGATGACAAAAGAAAGTGTTTTAAAGTGGAAAAAAGGGGCAGTGAGAATATTTAAAGTCTGCCCAGTTGAGAAAGCCGGCTATAAATGAAGAAAAGCAAAGATAGTGAAAACAGGAATATAATATGCGACCAATGGGCAAGGGAGGAAACGGGTAAGTGGTCTGTGGGAGGAGAAAGGAACGGGTACGAGGAAAGAGAGGGGGGAGGAGAAAGGGAGCGATGCGGTGAAGGAATGCGGATAAAACTAAGAGTGTGAAAGTCGGGGGGGGGGGGTGAAACATAAAGTTGAAATTGGAAGTTAGGATTCAAATAGAAGAGGGGAAGAAAGGAGTGGGGGTAAGTTAACGAATGTTAGGATAAGGGGTTAAAATATCAGAATATGTATAAGAACAAAGTTCGGGGGTTTAGAAGTTTAATCAAATGACCTTAGATATGAACAATGAGGCAAAATATATATGAAGGGTAGGACTAGGAAAATGAGTTAAAGATTAAAAGAGTAAAGATAAAAAATAAAGATAAAAATAGTATAAAAAGTAGAAATAAGAAAATAAAAGAATAAAGAATAAAAGAATTACTCTTCACTATAGGGTTTTACCTTTCCTAAAAGTTCGCTTTTAGTACACCTCTTTATATATATATATATATATATATATATATATATATATATATATATATATATATATATATTAATTTATTCATAAACAACATTTTCAAATTATATATATATACATATATATTTATATATGTATACACTACATTATACATGTCCCAACACAAGTAAATAACATTTCTGGATCCGATCAGTTTCGTACCATTTTATGCTCTTCAGAAAGACTAAAATAAAAATATACTAAGACTAAAAATGTTGACTAGAATAAACATTAAAATTCAAATCAAAATAAATAAAAAACATTTTTTTTCTTGAAAATGTCTAAAGTGTAAAAATTATTATCAGGACTTTTTAAAGGAAATTGAAATTCTGGGAATCTTTCTCAATATGTGTTAAATAACTATCGATTAAACTCGAGGGAAATCTGAAATATTTTTATATTTAAATGCTCTATACTATGTTCGCTAAAATCCCTTTAAAATACTCCAAAGAAAGTGAAATTTGGAATATATATATATATATTTATTGATTATCTTATACCAATTGTTAAATTTTTAAACAAGATATATATTAGTTCCTCCGCACTGATGTTACCAACTTAGCAAATAACTACATAATAATGTATATAGCTCATATTACGACTCTTATGCCTAGTGTCCAATAACACATAATTCTTGGTTTATTAGTTTTTACGTGAATTTCTTACATACAATGATAATAACAAATAAACATAAATAAATTTATATAAAAACTTGAAGAATACCCGTTTAAGTATGAGTGAATTTAGTTTCTTGAACCGAATAGTTTTGCATTACATACAAAGATCATAATAGACATATAATGATACTGAACTTGATATCTTATATAATTAGGTTAATTTTAATCGACATTAATTACATGATTTTCATTATAGAAACTGTATCAAAGTTAAGCCTTTGATTTAGAAGAAATTTTGTTCAGGGAATATTGCTTTATTAATGTTAAATGACAATGGATCAAATTCAATGCAAATCTGATATAAATTACATGTTATATGGGCAGTAGTTTCCATATACTCTTCCTCAAAACACTATAACATATTCTACAGCAATTGTCATTCGTAGAATATGTATTGAGTGATGTTAAATATATATTGTAAAAAATTCACAAAATTCGGAGGTATCGAAATATAAACCAGATTTCATAAGGAGCGTGTAATTGGACGAGTGGACATTTTATTTTGAAGTAGAACTATATGTTTAGAATATATATTTGAAATTATTCGTTTGATTTTTTCAAATATGAGTATCTGTTTTTTAGATTATTTATTTTGAAATGTGTATCAATTTTTTCAACAGGATATTGAAATAATGTAAACACGTTCACTTTATGCAGTAAATTTATAATTGAACCGACTTGTTCTTAATTAATTTGAGACGGTGAATCGGCACACACGACATATGCTTTTTTTTGGACGTTGAAAATCTACAAATATATTTTAATAGCGGTTGTTATTATGATTGTCAATGGTGTTTCCTTTTCATCACAACAAATAAAAAATGTTACTTCAAATAAAGTATGTGTATATTGTTCACGAATATATCGCCGATTAATCAAATTTATAATTTAACCAATTTTTTATAAAAGTAATTGGATACGCTGACAATGTAATGATAAGTGTTCATGTTGGACGCTATAAATGTAAAATACATATTGTTCTTAGATAAGCTGAAAATATATTTTTTTGTTCATATGCGACGCTGAAAACGTACAATAACACATTTGTTTGTTAGAAAAGCTAAAAACTTATTAAATATGTGTATCATTATTGTTTAAAAATATAATTCTGAAGTAACCTTTAAATGAATTTACAAATTAGTATAACGATTGGGAAATGTTCGTCAACTCTCTCAGTGGTTTTAATTAATAGTAAAAAATGGATTATCTTTGCAATTTGGTGAAATTAAGCTCAGCTTCTGTAATTCCGAAGAACATTAGTGATTGCCTATATGTATGTCGATCTTTTAATATAGAGGATATTGCTTCGAATTTTTAAACCAGAAATGACTTTCTATTAAAGTGTTTAAAGGTCTTAAATGTATTTCAAATTTGGAAGATTCGGGGGGTAATTCATTCTTTTTTTTTAAATATATTCAAAAGATTAAACATGACTGAGGTTTTTACGCAGTAACGACATACTTGAAGATTCATTTTCCTTATATAACTATTTTTTAATTATATGTTTAAAGTCATTTAATTATTTACGCTCTTACATTTAGTATTTCAATTTGTGATCAATTTATAGTATGAAAATAATTATACGTAAGACACATAGGCGATAAACGTAAAACATATTTTATTAATATAGAAATTAAAAAGTGACATGGCTTAAGATAACCTCTATAAACATGTTAATGTCAGTGTATTGGCAAACGACTTTGACGATTCTCTTCCGATGATTTTCATTTGATAGAATACATATCCAGGTGACATTTTATCTAAGTTCCCTCGGGTTTTCGATATTGATCTTCTCAAATTCGGTATTAGTTGAACAGAATTCGTTGTTCATTCTTCTGAAAAGATGATTATACAGATAATTGAATAGCAGTGAATCGTTCCGAAGATATCTATGATCGCTTCTTACGTTTTTCAGTTGTTGGGGTGTATTTTGCTGAAGTGTTTGTACAACGTGCATGAACAAAAAATGCAGGACATAATAATGTTAAAAGGAAAAATATTTAATTAAAATGCATAATTCTTACACAACAAACTAAAATGACAATAAAGAATTCGTTGGTAGAGTTGTGTTTTTAGGATTAATTTAAAGCTAAAAATATCATTTCGTCTAATACATCAAAGGCAAATTGAATGATAAGATGTATGGTTAGAACTTTAATCTAGTGGCAACAAAACGTTGTGTAACTAACGTTGTGTAAATATATGTACAGCTCTATAAGACCTCATATACTTTAATCCACTGTCTATAAAAAGTAAATTTGGATGGAATAATGCAAGTATGTTTCTATTTGATATGTTGAGCATTTTTTCTAAAGTCCTTACTTGTAACAAACTTTTTCACTACTAATTGTAGATAATGTGATCACGTAATATTTGTAGTAATTGCAACTATAAAATCAAAGCAATACATTATTATGCGCATACATATATATATATATATATATATATATATATATATATATATATGCATATATATATGTATATATGTATATATATATATATATATATATATATATCTATATATATATGAAAAAATATTGTTTACATATAATTTCTATTCTTTATATATATATATATATATATATATATACATATATATATACATATACATATATATATATATATATATATATATATATATATATATATATATATATATATATCAATGATTGTTAACATTTAAAAACAGAGCATATAGAAATAAAAATAAAATATTTTGCTACATTTCAAAAATGAAGATTTCATTTACCTAACCAATTAGTTTTTCAAAACAAAGAAAACAAACTTTGGTACAATTACGGATACGTTTCGTTCACAAAAGAACAACCTCTATTTGTATGTAAATCCCTGATTTTTCTTCGATACACTCATCAGAAAACCAGAAAGTGCTCAATAAGAAAATTGCAAAGCAATGCTACAAACACTAGTAAACTTAGTTGAATGTTGATGAAAAAATAAGAAGAAATACCTTCATCAATTTACAAGATATTTTAATCAATTCATACAAGATGGCTGTTCTTTCCGGGTAGAAATTTCTTAAATCTCTGTCTCAATGGAGATGAATTCGATTGGAGTTATTTTTTTATAGGTGTTTGTTTGTGTCACCGCTATGTATGTTTTCTCTTTGATAACCTTCTGGTTTTCTGATGAGTCAATGGAATAGAAATCCGGGGTCGACATACAGATAGGGGTTGTTTTTCTGTGAATGAAAAAGATCAGTAATTGTACTGAAAGTTTTTGTTTTGAAAAAAGATATTTGAAAGTGAATAACACAATACAGAAAAATATTGTGTATATATATATATATATATATATATATATATATATTAGATGTATTTAGATGTATTTAGATGATATTATTAGATGTATTTTATAAGAAGGATAGAAGTGCTTTAATACCTTTAGCAATTAAGATTGAGCCTGTGGATGGCGTTTATTGAGGATGACCTATATAATTTGTACTTTGTGACTTAAATTATAGTATTCATGACAGAATGACGTCTTGTTGCTCAATGTTGCCAGATCGGCTCTGAATAATAATGTATACATATATACAATTTTCTGAATTAACCCATATAAACATGTTTTTTATGCTAAACCTGCAATCGTAAGTATGCAAGATGATAATCCCTGCCGGTAACACGGTTCGAAACCCGATACGAAAGTTATGTTTCATTCAGTAGCCGAGGCGCGTACAAATGCTCTATCACGCATTGATTTTAAATAGGAAGTAAATTAACATCTAAATTGCAAGCACATAAATATTTGATTAGGTTAGTCAGCGAAGCGTTATTGGTTTTCGTATTATTGAACGAATGCATGTGGGATTAGATGCGGTTCTTGATTGGTGGAGATAATGTAAATCAAAATGTCTTACTTCACTATGCCTAACATAACCCAAACAATAATTACCGGTAATAATAAAAAAAATTGAATATGCTCACTCAATCAATGTACCATCTGTTTCTATTAATAATTTACATTGGCAAAAACTAACAGCGACTCTAATAAACAAATTGAAATTAAATAATATCCTACACTATCTAAATTGGTCTATCCTAAAAGAAATCAAGTTCTTACACTCCAGGCTTAAAAAGTTGTCATCTATGCCCTTGGGAGGCAATAATGATAATCACTCCTGCTCGAAAGAATAATATTGTCAATGCAAGAAATGAGATAATTTCATATTGCCGCCATAGTACGAAATATAAATCCGCCCAATTTGAAACCTCAACCGACACCCCACCACCTCTTAATTCTAAAAATGAATACTTTTTGAGCTTGTCGGTCTTCCATAAAAAAATGGTCCTTACAGGCTTTTGCCCCGGGTTATTATGTTAACCTAATACCAACCTTAAGTTACTTATCCCCTAATATCGCCTCATTTTGCTTTAAAATCTGGATATTATCTTTTTGGTTTTTGATCTGTGATTTTAATTGTAAATTTAAAACTTAAAGTTTTAAAATTTGAATTGCGGTTTTTATTTTTATCGTAAATTCTTACATAACAGTATACATTCTCCGTCTCATTTGGTTGATATTATATTATACTATATTATGTTATTATTTTTTATATCTACCTACGCATGTATAGTGTATAGATATATGTATGTGTATGTATATATATATATATATATATATATATATATATATATATATATATATATGCTTTTCAATCTAGTTAATAGACTTAGTTCCATGCATTTATTCAAGGCGTCTTACTCCACTGAACGTATGAATGTCTACCTTATGCAAACTGCGAACTTGTATACGCAGGCCCAGTTAAAATATATTTTTTAAATAATTTATTTTCCGTTACTCGTTTTATTTTCTTAATAGTACAATCACTACTTTGAAGTCTTCACTCGTTTCCCCTCTTCCGTACTTATCTTAAATTATCCACCCTATCTCAATGTAGATTAGGTCACCTCACAACAGTTAAACTTTCTTGTCTATAAGCATAACGCTGGACTTAATATATGGTCTGGCTTTCTTCCGTTAGAATCAGCGCATTCTAACCCATCCTATTTCCCCTCCCATACAATCTCATCTTTAATTTTCTATTTACTCCGTCTATTTTCCATTCCATTTCTTAACCCTCTCGTAAATTATTCCTCGACACGCACTTCTCCGAATGCTATGGAATACTCAACCTTGTATTGAAAACATCTGGGCTTTTGAGTACTTTGTGTATTTCTTTTTTTCCAATTCTTACGTTAAATACATTTTCATTGGAGCTAATTCACAGTGGGCTGGGGGGTGGACATTAGGCAAAAAAGAATGTCGGAGGAATTGCTGATGTTTGATGTTTTTATAAACTACTCTATATTCCTGATTCAACAAAAAAAAGTAAGTCAAATCGTTAAACGGTTGAAAAAATATGCAACATTGAATTCGCGATATTTCGCATTTTTCTCCGGCTCACGCGAAACATCCACGATTTTTCCCCCAAAAAGTATTATTATCAGATTTCCATGATTAAATTGCAAAAATCAGTGTGGAATTACTTATTATTGCATGTTTTTTTGTTTTATTGATAACCATTTGTGTAAATGCAAAAATAGACTACTTTGGGACCCAATTTGTCGATTTTTAGCTCTTTTTATGAAAGAAATTAGGAAAATCTGAGCTAAATTTCCCTCTTTTTTGGCTCAAATTAGCGATAAAATTCTATATTCATCAGAAAATAACTTGTAAACCGGGGTAGGGCACGTACCAAACCATATATGTTTCTGAAAGCTATGGAGGTATAGATTATGAAAAACCATACTGATCTATGTGCCCTATCCCAGATTTTTCAAAAAACAAGCCGTGCGTGCATAGTCCCCCTCCACAAGTACACTGAAAACGAAAAAAAACTGAAAATGTGATCTACAATTGATAAAAATGAATCAGGGGGCAAAAGTTTTTTTTTTTCAAAAAAATTTTTTTTGGTGAAAATTCAAGAACACAACGATGCAAACAATGTATCTTCTTCATTCTCGACGCTGAAATGCACTTTCTCTGGGCAGTACCGTGTGTGGTGTTCTCTTAATTCGCACAGTTTACAAAACGGTTTGGCTTTCAGTCGTTCAGCATTCACTACTGGATCAGATGCCAACCACAACCGATTCAGAGTGTCCGTCAGGTTTGCATCTTGGGAAATCTTCCGCGACAATGTTTTTCTGATGTTACGAAGAATTTTGTTGCACGCCTCGAGACCTGATTCATCCAAATTTCCAAGTCCATGTCCATCATTATGCTGAATCAACTCCCAAGTATGAGCCAACACTTTATGTATCGATGGTGTAATACTAGTCCATGGTCCAGGAAGATTCTTATAGATAACGCGAGGAAATTGAGTCAGGAGAAAGACATTTGTATCAATACAGTATTGTTTATACTGCTCGACATCAACTTTTCTTTTCGACGACAGCACTCGGAGGATAATGGAGAAACGCTGACCAAGGACTTCCATTTTAGATCGATTTGCCTCAGGTACTGAATCCGTCACCAATTTGCGAACAGCAACATCGTGGAGGAGTCGTCGGCAGTTGTTTCCGGTAGTTGTTGTTCCAGTTTGACCAGTCGCATCAGCATAATCCCATTTGATTCGAGTGGCATCTTTGATTTTCTGCTGAAGATCTGTTCGAGCCTTTTCTAAAATCGATGATTATGGCTGGCCTTTGACTCTGACCAGTCAAACACACAAGCGACAAGATGAACGATAATTTTCATAAACATGTCAACTGAACGCATGAGACCATGGAGTACTTGGATGGAAACAACTTGGTTGTTTGCAATGGGTCGAGCAGTGACACCAGCACGTACATCATAATCGTCAGTGCGTTTCAGAAGAGAACCATCTTTTTGTTCCAGATCATTGAAGATTGCATGCAGGGAAGTGATATCACGTGTGATATTGATGCCGTTCTGAATGAACTCGATGTCTAGGCAATCCTCTTTCGAGTGGTGACACAGATCACAATATGCACCACCCAGACCAAGATATATGTTGGAAGCTTTTCTGTCCAGGCAGTATGAAACGTTGGTCGACTTAACATTCACGGCTCTGTTTTCCGGCATCTCAACAACAAAAACTTCACTTTCAACTTTGGAGATGTCGTTGTTGAACAATTGAAGGGACTGCAGTGTTTCAGATGATTCTTTGCCGGTGTGGACCATTATTGGTCTTTGAGATCTGGTTGAATTCGGAGAGGGCTCGATCCAAACAACTTCGCCATGCTGGTCTTTCAGCTCAAGTGGGCACACAACAGTCAATATCAAATAGTTCGTTTCATCATTGTTGACCTGGTTGAAAATACTGTGTCCTCCACTTCCATCAAACCCAAATTTACATTTTAGGGCAAGATGCTTCTCTTTGATTGGAGGGATGGTTTGCAACACTCTCGCGATGGTAGACTTCAAAGCATCCACATAGTTGAAATATACACCGTGCCAAAACACTCCAGTATAACATTGAGGTATGGGAATCACCACTGGTGTCACCTCTCTTTGTCTCGTTCGCAAATGTATCCAAGCTGGGAGGATGTCATGCCCAGCTGATTTCAGAACATTCTTTTGGGTGGTGTAGGCGTTTCTTCTCCAAATTGCAGTCCGTATACAGAACCAATGCCGTGTCAACAGGAAGTTTCTCGCTTGTGTCACGTGTGGACTTGCTCCAAAGAGCATTACCAAAATCTCCCGATTCCCGATCAGGGCAACGAGTAAGGAATAACCCCATCAATTGGGAAGAAGTCACTTTCTCCTCTGCAGCCACTGCCTGAATTTTCGCCCAGATATCATCGGTTCTTCTCAACAACTGTTTGCGGCTGCCCAACTCTTCAAGGGGCCTTTTTCTGGATGCAGTTTGCGTCGAGGGGTTCTTGTAATAGCGGAACACAACATGTTCAGCTTCACCTAGTGAGCTTAGCTCATCCCAGTTAACAGCAATCCGTTTATCTGTATATCGTCGTTTCTTCAGCGAATGGTATCTTTTGAGCGACTTCTTGACCTCGTCTTTCTGCTCCTCTGTTAACTGGATGAGATACTTTTGCTCCAGCAATCGAACACATGCGGTGATGGATAGAGGATCTCTAGTTTTTGCATCTTCTACAGTAAACACTTGGAAAAGTGCGTTATCACTGACCGCTTCCATATTTGATAGTAACTCCATCTAAATGAACAAAACAAAGATTTGAAAATTTTGTAGTGATTTCCTGTAAAATGCTTTGACAGGAAATTAAAGTGTGTAAAAAGGTGTGCAAATGAAAGAAAAGAAGTGTGTCAAATACTACTTCATGTCACATGTTACCAGATTTTTTTGTAATCTTTAGAAAGGCCCTCCGATTTCGGTTCTAACGAGCCCTCACTGAGCTTCTATGATCAATTGTGTGCCAAGATATGGCCAAAAATGTAATTTTGGGTCGTTATGCCCAAATATGAAAATTCGGCCCCAGACCCCCAACAAATTGATTGTATGCATTTTCTTGATTTTTCCGAAAAGCCCTTGAAATTTCGCTTCTAACGAGCCCTCAAACAGCTTATATGGACAAGTAAAACTAAAGTTATGCCCAAATGTCCTCCAAAAACCTGTTTTGGCCCACTGTGTAATTGCCTTACTTTAGGAGTATTTTAGAAAAGAAAAGTGTTTGTATATGTATGTATTCATTTTCAAAGTTTAATGTTGCCGGTTATCAATTGGTATCCTCTGTAATATATGTTTTTCTTTGAACATCCATTGATTAAGGATAATAAGTCCGTCTTTGTTTTTGAACTTGTGATAGTTTAAAAAATACTGTAATTATGCCATTTTAATTTTCATCATGCATTTTCAGAATGTATTGCTCTATCAAATATGGTGCGCTTTTTAATATCACAATACATAATTATTTAAAAATAAATCATTTATGGTGACATTTGTATTCATTCTTTTTATATAGATATATATATATAGTAAGGTATGGAAATATATTTCTTTGAAATTAATCTACACAAAGGGATCCACGTTACACCCCCTAGGGAATCGCGAAGCTAAATTGATTCAGAACGGGGATGAAACGTAGATGCCTCTGTTTAGTTTCATTGACATAAATATATTTTAGTATCCTACTAACTAGCTTTACTCACGTATTGACTACTGTTGAAGTGTTATATTTCCTTATATTATATGTGTATATATATATATATATATATATAAATATATATATATATATACACGTATTTATCTCTACTACTATTTTTTACAAAACAACATACACGTGTGTGACTATTCGTGGTCTGCAAGTGTCTTCACGTTGTCTACTTCGAGTCAGACATTTATATCTTTCAGGGTTTACATAAGACAGCAAAGATCTTAAGATAGCAAATGTCAGAGGGGAAAAAGAAAAATCTGAGGAATAGGTTTTTTTTTTCTTTTTACGAGCGATATAATCTATGATAAATCAGAAAGAAAGAAAGAAAACGTTCTCATTATTTCCCTTTTTTTAATATATGAGTTTAGGTATGATGTAGACGAGAAGGCAGATCCGTGTAGTTATTACTCAGCTCTGAAGGAAGGATATGTTACGGGGGTTGGGTGAGACATAATTGCCATCATGTTTCGAGGCATAAAACATTAAAGCTTAGAACATTCGATCGTAAAACAAAAAAGAAATAAACGGAAGAAAGCATAAACAAAAAAATACATTCATAACAAAAAATAATTTAGCGAAAATGAGCCGATTTTGTACAGTATGGAGATATTTAATAGACATCTTTAACCAAAAAGATGTTAATCTCACACCTGTTCAAACGGAAAACCGTCCAATAATTAATATAATTATGGTTTAAGTGAAAGATTCATAACTAGAAGGAAGGAAAATGTGTTTAACACTAACATATGTACATATATATATATATATATATATATATATATATATATATATATATATATATATATATATATATATATATATCGTCTGCAGGTTCAAATACAATGGTAGTTAAATATATTTACAGTTAATCCCCATTTAAGATGTGTAGTCTTATTAGTAGAGCTCTGTCTGGAATTACAAAGTTGTTATCATTACTTATTATGCAAAGTTCCGCTCGAGCATCGAACTCTTAAGACAACAATAACGCCTGCAACCGCCTCGGTTGAGTGTACGATAATTGCAGCTTCTGTATGTGGATATTTCTCGCGGCCGTGTGGCCATAAACGTTAGGATTGTGATTCTAGACTGAATCTACTAACTGCGTTCGATCTCATGTTAAACCCCCACTGCTACCCTGATGAGGGTAAATACCCCCGAAACAATAGCGTCTGTATGTTCAAAATAACTTTAATAGTCAAAAAATGTTCACAGTATATATATATATATATATATATATATATATATATATATAATGTATATATATATATATATAATGTGTTTTTATGTAATTATTTGTATTCGTGATTGCAACGTTCGTTGTTTTTAGGATGTTTTGCTTACTATTATTCCGATTGCCTCACTATCTAAGCGATTAACATGTAAAAAAATGCATTATTAGTCGCCCTTAACTTTATTGGACGTATATTTCCTTAATATATATATTTGTATTAATTTAAATTACACCAAAATTAATTATCAGCATGGCTAACTTATAACAGAATCGAACCTTAATATTGATGTATCTAATCGAGCGTCTTTATCACTGTCTAGAAATATGTACGATTTTTATCATCTAAATATTTAATGTATTTAATGTAATTATTTCATTGTTGATTGCAGCGTTCGTTCTTTTGCTTACTATTATTCCGATTGCCTCACTTCTTAAGTGAGTAAGATGTAGAAAATAGCATTATTAGTCGCCCTTAAGTTTATAGGATGTATTTATCGTTAATATATATATATATATATATATATATATATATATATATATATTAATTTTATACGTACATAATAGTAATCCATTGACACGTGTTTCTGGCTCACAGCCGCCATCAGCATGGCTACCTTAGACAAGGATCGAACTTTCGATATTGTTGTCTATAGTCCAGTATATAAATCACTGGGCCAATACGCTCGTATAGAAATATGTACGATTTTTATCACCAAAATATTTACTGTAATTTTATATAATTATTTTTATTGGTGATTGCAGCGTTTGTTGATGTTTTTTTTTGCTTACTATAGTTGCCATTGTCTCAAAAATCCATTATTTGCCGCCCTCAAGTTTATAGGACGTATTTTCGTTAGTATATATATATATATATATATATATATATATATATATATATATATATATATATATATATATATATATATATATATATATAAATATATAATCATTGTATTAGTTTTATGTACGTAAAACATTTAGAGAAAATATATATTAACGCTAAATCATCTCTAGTCAGTATCTCTTCGACGGGGATAACAATGAACGACCCAGGAACGTAACGATTTATTGCCGACTAGTAGACTTGCAAGGCTACTATATTTTACATTTTTAAATCATATCATTCCAGTAAATTTTAAGGACTTATCCATTGAATTTTCTCTGATAATAAGAGCATATCCTTGAACATACATCGAGTGCCTTTTGTATAACCATTGTTAACCCTTAAATTATGTTTAATATTTTACCTACGTAGGAAGTCGTTCCGAGCTGATACTTCTAAGTAGCGCCAGAAAATAACAATCTAAGACGGACATAGGGTGCGAACTTGGTTCACAGATACACTTTTAGTCTTTAGGCGTTCACATGATTCCATGAGGCCAAGAGAAATTGACACGTAATAACAGAGTAATTATCTGATGGTTACACTGAAAACGGTGAGCATAGACATCTATAACTTCGATAGCACTCAAGGACAATTTCAATGCGTTGCACTGAAGCTTGCAGGTGAATGTTTATTTTTAATCTTTCCGACGGGGCTCAACTTGCAATTATACTTTGAAGTGGCTTATAATAATATAAAATGAGTTTTACTATGTTACCCACGCATGACGTTGGTTCGAGTTATGGCTCTCATCAGCGCAGAAATATAAAAATCTCAGACGAGCATTGGGCGCGAACCGGGTTCACAGACACACCCTGCATCTGTACGCGTTCATCTAGTTCCATTAGGCCACGAGAGAGTATCACGTAATAATTAGATCGCCCACAGTGTCACGTAATTAGACCGCCCGGATGATATATTTATTTAAATTCCTTTAGGATTGATTTAAAGCCATTTATCCAGGATTTAAACTTGAATTTAATTAATGTTGTTCCTTTTAACCTTTTTATATCTTCATAAGTATACTCCTTACATCCATTTTCTCTCCCTGATTCCTTTAGAAGACACATCATTAAACCCCACAACAGTAACGACCAAATATACGATATTCATAATATTGGCTCACGGGATTTATATAGAAATATTTTTTTTTGTTTTCATTTTTATTTTTATATCTCATTAAGTCTTCTCCGGTTTCACCCCTACTCTTTTTTCAAACCTTATCCAACCTTTATTACACTAAATTTAAACAAACATACATAACACTCTAAGCAAATAACGCGTCCAAACAAGAGTGACACGTGACTTCACATCTCCGAAACAGATGCTGAAGTGAGCCGGATGGCTAACTCCTTCTGTGCTTGAAACCGACGGTACGAATGTTGTACTAATTTTTCTCTACCAATATATATATATATATATATATATATATTAACATTTTCCTTAAATATATATTTATCATTATTACCAACATAAATCGACGTAGAAGGCTTATGCAATCTTAAATGTACGAGATGCTAATTTTTACGTGTCGGAGTGAACGAACCCGGTTTGAAAGTAAACACTGACTCATAGTATAGTTTTCTACCCAACGGCCACCACTAGTTAGTACGGGAATTGACAGAAATAACAAGTATATATATATATATATATATATATATATATATATATATATATATTGGCCAATAGAAAATCAATACCTTACCAAAAGTATTGTTTACTAAGACACCATATTTGTCAAAAAGAGCGTATAACGAGAAGTAGTACCTTACTATGATACCCGTTGATTTTAAAACCAGATATTAGGACAAAAACAGTACATTTGAAAACAAAAACGCTAGATTTAAATGGCACTAGATAAGCATCATTGGGAGCTCAAAGAAAGCATACGAATTGATAATAATACGACAGGCTAGTACATGTATACATTTAAACGATACATGTAGATTGTCTGAATGAGAGAGTTTAACCTTAAACTTTAAAGACCCCCAAAGCATATTACACTCTAGAAATAAAATAACAAACCCTTGCTTACACAGAATAACATTTACTTTAGGTTAACAATACATTATAAATAAATGAACAAATAAATAAATTTAAAAAACTTAACTAACACCTTTAATAGAAATACAAGCAAGCACGTGTTAAAATGAGGTCACCCATCATTTCGACACAACAGAGAAACAGGGTGTGGCCAGCCTATAGAGAACAGAACAATAGAATAAGAAGTAAAATCAATCGAACCTTTGTTTGTCAGAATACTAACGATTGGCTAATGGATATATTAACTTGTGGAAGATAATAACAAAGAATATGATTGGTTAACAAGCTAGATTAAGCAGTACGTGTTTCAATAAATAACCGGCAACACAAACTGCATGCTTTTAGCCTGCCGATTCCCTGTGTAGCTTTATTTCCTTTAATGTAAACATACATCTCGCTGCACAACTCCCAATTTATATTGGGCCCCCCAAACTCCCACTCTTTTTATCAGTAGCCCTGTACGTCTACAGTGGCGTCCTGTCTTGTTTGGGGTTAACTATGTTAAAAAGAAATATATATATACATATTTAAAGAAGAGAAAAACGATGTTTATACTTCTGACAAGGGTGTTTACCAACGAAAGTACTCAAGATTTAAAAAAAATATGTTAAAGTAAATAAATAATTTATTTTTAAAAACAAATAATTTGCGTTGTCCAGGTTTTCAAAATATTTTTTAAACATATTTCCTTATTATTGCCATTTCCGCAACATTTTCAATGTGTGACTTTTCAAACTATTTTATTCACGTAACCGCGTGCTACACACAGCGGCATATCAACATTAGTCGTCGATAACATCAAGACGAATTTCAACTTGACTGCGATAGATATGTCTCAGTCGGGGAGAAAAAAGAAGAGAAAAAAAAACTATGCTTATACTTCTGACAAGAGTGTTTACCACCGAAAGTACACAAGTTTAAAAAACAAAGAAGTTTTTAAAGTAAATAAATAAGTTATTTTAAAAAACAAATACTTTGCGCTGTCCAGGTTTTCAAAATATTTTTAAAAATATCCTCCTTATTATTGCCATTTCAACAACGTTTTCAATGTGTGACTTTTTAAACTATATATATATATATATATATATATATATATATATATATATATATATATGTATATATATATATATATTCATCATTTATGATATATATATATACACATATGTATATATATATATATTTATATATATATATATATATTTATATATATGTATATATATATATATAGGTATAATCAGAAATGTCTTAGGTACGCAGTATGCCCCCATATATTTAGTTTAAAGATCATGTTATTCATTTAAAATTCCGTTTAAAGTAATAATCAATGTACAATATGTGAAGTTTAATTATAATCTACTTTTGAATAATTGTCTTGCTATACACTGTCCTTAGCAAGAAATTTAATTTCCATAGAAAACCGGTATTAAGGCGGCTTTGTTGTATTGTGTTTTTATCACGTTATGACCAGTTCCCTCAATAATTTCCTGTCACCGACTGATTATCGTTGGAATGAATTAAATTATTCATATTTAATTATTCCGCATCATTGTAAGATATTGGCAACTCAAGAAGTCATGTTTGACTGTTAATCAGACTTGCGTCAGATCTGCATCTGAAGTGAAAATTAATTAACAGCCAATCTCTTCGCTAGAGACTGCCATGGAACTCATCGAAGCACGTGTTTGTACTTCTCAATTCATTTCTTTATATGTATATGTCGTGCATGTATTCGCCTGTGCCTGACTCTAAATGTATCGCTGATGTGCCCACTATTCGCTTGAGATATACACGCTATTGTAAACAGTTACACTGTAAATATTGACGTTTCAGAGTATTTCTTTGACGAAGTTAATTAATAATTGCTGGCGATCTAAAATTACAAGGAGTCAACAATTTTAAAGCAATGCAGTTTTTGTTAAACTAATGAAAACAAAATACTACTCGAGGGTTTGCGCCTAATTTCCGTGACTGCTCGGCGCAGCGATCGGGCAGCTCGCGGAAGTGTCTGAAACCTGCCGAGTCGAAAACGAGGATGTAAACAAAACTGGGAAAAAACTGACCAATCAGGATGCTGCAAGGGCGTTAATAGCAAGCAGCCGATAAAAATTGGAAGGAGACGCTAAACCAAACTCAAAAAATGAATTTTCAGCAATTGTGTCAGAGCCTAGAATCTCCGGAGCAGGTTATGAATTTCTGCCATCAGAAATATCTACTGCCCACCAGAATGCGATGTAGGCAGTGCGGACGGTTGACGGCAAGACGAACAATATCGGACAAATATGCATGGAGATGCCCCACCCAAGAAATGCAAGGCTTGGGTGTCTTTGCGATCGGGGACATTTTTTTCGCGGTCAAATCTGGAGATAGCGACCATACTGAAGATGATCTACCTGTGGTCCCAGGATATGGCGACAGGAAAGAATCTACTAAAGGAATGCGGCGTACTGTCTCCGACCACACAAGTGGATTGGAAGAATTTTCTGCGGGAGGTCTGCACTGAATATCTGTCGCGCAACCCTCGGAGGCCCAGGGCATACGGTGGAGATCGACGAGACACTATTTAAAAAATGGTTCAAAAATTAAAAAAAAATGTTTATTTATTTCAGCTATGGGTTTGTTCATTTTTTTTCATTTTTTATAAAAATATATGCATTTCTTTCTTTCCGTATTCATCGTCTTATATTGTCGTCTACCAACCTTCCATTTTTTTCACGCATTTTGCGGTTTTGTTCATACAGCCTCGTTTTCGACTCGGCAGATCTCGGACGCTTCCATCGATGCGGCCGAGCAGTCACGGAAATAAGGCGCAAATCCTGAAGTAGTACCATAAGCAAAATAAGCATAACTATTTTAGTCTACTCCAATAAAAATGTGTAACGCCGTGTTTATATGAAGAAATTACCAATTAATATATGTTGCCAATATAAGTAATGAATTGGAAAAAAGTCGAGATCATATTTTTTTTATTTAGTAAACCTTATCTAAATTCAATAGTTAACACAGGTCTTTTTGTTGATTTTTAGTTATTTTTCTGTAATTATATTTTAATAGAAACATGTTTTAATAAACACATTTTCTCAATTCTATTTCATGCAGAACTTAACCAATTCACAGAACAAAAGTAAACATATATGACATTGTTATTAACTTACTTAGAATTAATTATATTACCGAGTAAAACAATATTATATTACTCAATATTCTGTTGTTATCAATCGATCATTTATTGACGACATTTCATAGAAAAATGTTTATATATAAAAGTACAATAAAACTAATTCCGAATTTCCTAAAAGGAACTATAAAGAATAAGCTGTGCAATATTAAAAGGAAATATATATATATATATTATTTGTGTTTCTATGTGTAGATACAGGCTAAGCTATTATTTCGTCGATAACAAAAAGTAATGGTGTCGATGCATAGGTTTCTCAATAGTATGATGGTTAGTAAATTTACCACCGTGATGAAATAGTATACAGCTTACGATTGTCATAGACTACGTCAACAAGTTAAACTATTTTATTTTCAAATACGTAAAGAACCAATGTAATTATTATTTAAAAATGCTTTGTTTTCTTTGTTATGATGGTCAAACTGGTGCAGGTATGTTAGGTGAACAACAAGAAATAGCAAACCCACGCACTGCCATGCGACCATTTTACATTAAAAGCGAATGTGAAATTTAAGGAAGCCAATGCAATGTTATTACATCGCTACAAACCCACTCTCAATCTGGTACCTGGTATAACCCTAAGAAGTGTACGGTAGTGAAAGCCGATTTTTCAGCTTTGATGGGAGTGAAATCTAGGATTTATGACAATTAATTATCATTAATTCTAGTTAATACGTTAGTCGATTCATAACATCTAACACAGCTCCAACTGTGGGTTTATTAAATATATCGTGTGTGGATTATTTTTTAAAATATATAATAAATCAACAAACTATTAATTTCCTAATAAAACAAACATGGTCCTGAACACATATAACACATCTATTTCAACCATTATAAATAAGGTGATTTCCTTAACATCTGATGAAACAAAAACCTTTGCAAATAAATTTGCCTCAAATTCCACTCTTTACAATCAGGGCTACTTACTGCCAGCATTTCTCTTAGCGACATACATATATTTGTCTAGAATATTGCTTAAAACTTATGGAAAACATTGGTGATAAAAATAAAACTGTTTTTGCCAACATTTCAATCATTGTACTGACGAAATTGCAACCGAAGCTAGTTTCTATATTAACAAAGTTTTTCACTCGTGTTTATAGATGAAATGTTTATTGCAAGTAAAACATGATCCCTTTTAAGTCGAATGTAAACAGATATTTATTGAGCCACCCTCTTAAATAACCACAGTCTGTCTTTGCATACCATTGTTTCCAATCCTTCCATGATGTTGTTCATCATCATCACAATTTCACTAACTTTATTTTTGAGTAATTTATGGCTGTGGTAAGTCGTGAAACGTTAGTATAAAACAGAAAAACACCATTTAAAAACATGTAAAGTATAAAAATTAACACCATGCAGTAACTGACTAGAAATGGTATGAATTGCCAACAATGGGATAGATGTCGTTAAACAAAACGTCTAAACTACAAAGGGAGAGTAGAAATTGAACGTTCAGCAGCCTCGTATCTCTTGTTTCTCTTATACTGTCCTTTTATCCTCACATTCAATGATCGATGTTTCTGACAAACGGGGAAGAATTGCTGTTTTGTGGTTTGGGATCTATCAAGCTAACACTTATCATTAGCTAGTTTTTTTATATTGTAGTAAAATGTGTGTCTTAACAGCTTACACCAAGTGGCGTTATGTATTGTCTAGAGCGATTTACAAAAAAGAAACTCGCAAAATGCAAGTAGTATAATATTATTCAGTGAAATCGTTCATCAGTACAAAGAGATCGAACTCTAAGAAACTAGAATCAGCGCTAAGCCGCTATGAACGAAGGATAAACTTATATTAGATTCAACAAAAGAAAATGCTATTCTCGAGGGAAATCTGATGTTTGTGTCAAAACGCTTTAATCCCAAAAGGAAAATAAAAATCGGATCATAACACAGCTTTGTTCAGTCTGAACGAGTCTCCCAGTTGATTGACCCCGACCTTCATGGGAATAGCGCTACCTCTTGTTTTAATCTCGCTTCAATCAAAATAAGATATTTAGCAGAAACGACACATCAAAATGTGTTTCTTAAGCTTTTTCAGCTGAATGGTTATTCCCGCTTTCCACTTAATTCAGCATATGTATTTCGAATGTCGACCTCAGCGTGAACCACATTTCTTTTAACACACACATATCATCCCGGAAAACGTACTAACACATGCGTATCTAAAGAGTATTAAGGGTTCATAAAAGAACGTTTTCATACATAAAATAAAAGTTAATTAGCATTAATAAAAACTAGAACGCAACTTAGTCGATGGCATAATTTTGAACGAAACCTTTTATGTATTCCACGAGCTTATCTTCATCTCGTTCCATCAGCCAGAAGGATTAAGTAATTCGGAATATTATTGTTAGTATAGCACGTACCGAGGAGTGAACCTTCACCCTCTATAAGACTGTCACTTAGAACTAATGATTACTTAACAATTTTATTTGTTACGCCACGATGCTTTGTCGACTACACTTGTAGAAAAAATAAATGGTTCTGTTCGACATTCGGTACAGATTCCCGAGTTCGACATTACAATTCCCGAGTTCGACGAGACGTACATGAAAAAGGTCGGTGTTTACATCTTCCTAAACGTTGTGAGAATAACACCCAAGATGACAACTGTAGTACTAATAATACAAGTAATAAAAATGGATTCATGTTGATTTACTAAACAGATTAGTGAAACTATTTACTAAGAGTGACCGAGTCTTAATATGAAAACTGATGTGTCCACTTTAGTCGAATAAGAAAGAATACGCTTATGTGCAATTAAGAGAAAACGGTTGTCACCATGACTGGTGATATTTATGTAATCATTGTTTTCACTCTCTTATAAATACCGTTCTGTTGTTAAATGTATTTTATTCATTTTACTGCATACATGCAAGTTGGTATTATTTTATGTCCAGATTGTAAAGGATTAATTGAATACAAGTTCAGATTATACCGATACATTGGAGGAAACGTGGGGTCATACCTTTCTCAAAAGTATTAGTGCGTAGGTGACAACTGTATAATAAATAGTATTCGAACCTAATATCGCCGGTTCAATAGTGCGTGTCGGTATCTATTAGAAAAATGAATTACTCACACCTATTTGATTATAGTGGTGTGCCAATCTATCACACTGTTAACATTATATTCAAATAATATTGTTCGATGTATATAGTCAAGATTTATTAGAATGAGTACACGAACAAATAAATAATAAATATTGTTACCAGGTATAGTTTTGTATACGATCTAAAAACAATCATTAATATGGATTACAATCGACAAATTAATCTTTTTACAAATAGAATATAATTTGTTTCTATAAATCCTAGCAGGAAAGCAGTGAAGATGGTTTGATTAATTTATTGAATAAACACAAATAGATATTCTTACGATTCGCCCGTGTAATACGTGCGTTTAGCTATAAAGTTGTCATCCCAATTTAAGCGTGACAGACCACAAGAAAGGGCATTTCAAATTTGCGTATGACAAACCAATGAAAAGGGATTTTAAATTTACATGTGACAGTTCAACGAAAAGTCTACTAAAATTATGTTTTATCGATCACCAAACAAATAAAATATAGCGCAAAATATATACGAATATTATATGTTAAACTTACCCACAAACGACGAGGAAATTGGTTTTAAAACTGAAGCGTGACAGAATATAGTAAATGATATTCCTAATCCATGCGTGACAGACAGATACACATTTTATTTAAAGTGTAAATGTGACAAACAGACAATATAATATTTAAAACTTAAACATGAAAGACCGATATAATTACGAGTTGAAGGTTAAATATGAGAGACAGATTTAAACGTCCAGACAGATCGATACATATACATGCTTATGGATTAATATGCATGTATTAAAAATTAGAGTCGCCTATTCAATATACGCGTTTAACGTTCAAACACTATTTAAACCGACAGACTAAGTCTCTTCTTAAGGTGCGAGGACAAAACAAATATATCGATAAATTCACAAACAAAATTAATTCCGGAAAAAAACATCAAAACAAATTGAAGGGAAAATAATGTTAATATATCATCTTGTTTAATGAATATTTTTATTTTAGTTCTGACGAGTCAATGGTGTACAGGACCCATCAATTAAGCGCATCGGATAAAGAAATCTTATACTATTTTTTCAAGTACGTATCTTGTAAAAATAACAATGGTTCTGTTTCGTTTGGTTGTTTTATTTTATAACAAGTAGAATATAATTTGCTTAGATATATCCTGGACAAAAAAAAGCTACAGGTATTTTGATGAATTTATTGAAGACAGTAACAGAGATATACTTACCAGGAGTGTATTCTGTCCGTTTGGATATGAAAATGTCATTTAAGCGTGACAGAATATAGTAAATTATATTCGAAATCTGTGCGTGACAGACATACACACACATCTTATTTGAAGTTTAAATGTGACAAACGGACAAAATAATATTTTAAACTTAAACATGGAAGACCGACACAATTACGATTTGAATATATAATCAAGAAGAAGTTTGGAAATACTAACTACCTCTGTGTTCTTTCCATGAGCTTTCAAAGTATATTTTACAAAATAAATTATATGTGTTAACTTCTATTTCAAGCTTACACATGACAGACGGTACAAAATGTTATTTCAAAGTTAATTGTGACAGACCAACTAAAAAGCTATTTCAAACTTTAGAAATAGAAATAAACAAAATGGTTATTTCAAAGTTAATTGTGGCAGACCAACTAAAAAGCTATTTCGAACTTTAGAAATAGAAATCAACAAAAAGGTTATTTCAAAGTTAATTGTGGCAGACCAACTAAAAAGCTATTTCAAACTTTAGAAATAGAAATCAACAAAAAGGTTATTTCAAAGTTAATTGTGGCAGACCAACTAAAAAGCTATTTCAAACTTTAGAAATAGAAATCAACAAAAAGGTTATTTCAAAGTTAATTGTGGCAGACCAACTAAAAAGCTATTTCAAACTTTAGAAATAGAGATTAACAAAAAGGTTATTTCAAAATGTAACATTTGTAAGCAAACTTATTATTGACACCGAGAAATTGAACATAAGCTATCTATATATTAGAGTATAAATCCATGCACCTCTCCTGGTAATATTCTGAATTAACTTAATCAATTCCATATTCCAGGTCGACATCCATTACACAATACTAATAAATCATGATATATCAAGGTAAACATCCGATCGAGGATAAGAGTTTATAGATTACCAGTTAAATAATTAAGTAGAGAGAAACTGGTGATTGGAATTAAAAATATATTAATAAAGTGTCCATCTTGTCATACGTATTTATTCGCTTTTCCTTGTCATCAGACCATTCTAGATAGATTTTCATTTTTATTGATTCTTTCAAACATTATCTATTTGCTGGTTTCCACTTTTCCACATGCTATTCATCCCTTGTTCGTTATTATTATGACTTTAAACTTGATACAGTGGCGAGTCCCTAATTTAGAAAATGTACAGCCTGTAGAGTTACTCCTTAGTTATCATCGTTCGTCCGTAGTGGTAATACTTATCCGGGCCCCATCTTCTTGTTAACTAAAACTTAAAATCACAGGTTTTAGCTGGACTTGAAAGCCGTCCAGCAAACAAGTAATTAAAAAACGTGGTCACGTACACGATCAAACCGAGGGGTGGGGGTTGTTAGCGATATAGCCAGCAGCATTTCAATAGAAATATAAGGAAAGAGTTACTACCCCGAGCGTTGACCGGAAATTCATTTGGAATCCTGTGTATTACTACTCATAGCCTGAAAATCTTGTTAACTAAAATTTTCTTCTAGCACTACGCTGCCTCAAAAATCTTGAGCAAGTCGTGAACTTCTTACCTATTCTACCATTAGTTCTTTTCCCTCTCCTCCCTAACTTGTGTCCTCCTAAACTATTCTCAAGCGCTATTATTCACTAGACCCACATAACGATTATGGGTATGACATAAAATTACATGCAGTGGTTAAGCCCTTATTTCGAAACGTTCAGGAGTGTGGGTCGCCCTTTATTTACCATTATTTCCAGATCAACTCTAATCCGGACTGGTATAACCTGTCAGGGACCCATCCTTGAGCTAAATAGAAACTATCTTTTTTTTAAATGTACGCTTACCAAAAATAAAATAATGTACAGACCGTATAGAAAACAGATACATATGTTCATCATATAACGACTCACCAATGGTTGACATGCCGTGTAACCCAACAATCAACCAATCAGCTTTCTTTCGTTGTTTTCTTACATGATAATTATTTTCGTTTTATTTGTTTCATTCTCCAATTACCCACTTGAAATGTCTTTCATTATTTCTTCAGTCTTTTCTTCATCTTTCCGTCTTATTTATTTATTTTCTTTTTCACCTCTCATTTTACATTTGTTTTTTTTTATCTCGCCCGTTTTTATTTCTTTGTTTTGTCTTGTTCTTTCTTTCTTTCTGTCTTTATACACTTCTTCTCTTTCACGTATCCTTATCTTCTTTTCGGATTCAATTTATTATTTCTTTCATCCGTTCAGCCATATTCATTCTACTTCTTTTATTTCTCTATTTTATTTATCTTTCTCGTCTTTTCTTTATTTCGTTCCTAATTTCCTGTCGTTGTTCCTTCATTCCTCAATTGCTTCTCTCCGCGCATTTTATTTGATCCATTTCTTTTTCTATGATTTCCGTTTATTTTTCTTACTTCTTTTCCATCATGCTCTACGTTCTTACATTCCAAAATGCATTAATTATTTCGGCCCTTATATATATCTTTCATTTTGTTTTACCTTTCATTACCTTCATTTCTCTATTTGCTCTTTTCTTGCACGTTTATTTATTTTCTCACTTAAATCTCTTCCTCTTCCTCTTTTAACTATGTTTATATCTGGCTTTCTTAATGTTATTATTTCTATTTCTTCTTCTTATAGTGGTTCATTAAGTATTTCCTCCATCCTCTTCCTCCTATCGTATTTTATCCCTTTGATCATTTAGTGCTTTATTCCATCCTTCTTTTCTTCCGCATTTCCTACCTTCGTTGCTCGAATATTTTCATAGTTTTTCTTTTTTCTCACTTTTTAGCAATTATTCTTTCTTTATTTAATTAAAAAATAATTTCTGTATGTCCACACACTTTCTCTAATTCCTTTTGTATTTCATGTTCTTGATTCTTTCAACACTTTTCCTTATTTACTTTGTGTATGTCAATTTTTCCCCCCCGATATTCTTTCATTCGTGCTCCCCTTTCCATCTTCCCTTTCTTTTACTCCATATCCGCTAATTATTCCTCTTGCTCTCCTCAAGGACAACTCTTAAGCCAAAAGCATATTATTTCTAATATCAATTAAATATGAAAAATGCTATTGCTGGCGGATACTTAACGTTTCTATACCATTAATTATTGGCCTTTCATTTTATCGCTGCTTAAACTAAATTGCAATCATTTCATGTGTCCATTACACAAGGCAGACGCATATTTCTCTGATAAGATTCAAAAAGAGGACCACGCAGCAGTGTTAACACAGAACAATTGAAGTGTCATCACACTATATACTCCCAAAAATCACTTTTCCATTCTTTCTTTTGAAACAACGCATATATGTGCACAGGAATATATTTATAATTAAGAAGTTTGGGAATACTAACTACCTATGTGTTCTTTCCATGTGCTTTAAAGTTTCTATTTTACTTGTCACCATGTGCTTTCGTGACGTCATACCTCCCCCGTATCTCATTATACCACACTACTAATGAAAGATCACTCGAAGTAAGTTCATATTAACGGACGGTCTCCATCAGTTGAACTGAACAGTTTAAGGTTGACTATGATATGTAGACTATTTAAACATTTGTGTAGAGTATATCTATTTCTGAGAAAGTAGATATTTTAAAGTGTTAATATACAAAATATCTACTAAAGAACAGGTTAATTGCTACAAAATGTAGACATCGAATAAAATTTAATTTGGGATAGCTACTAAACAATCACTATTATAAAATGTTTGGATACAAATATCGGCTGTAGCTACTATAAAAAAATTATGAGTTACCTTATTGTGAATGTGAAGATTAACTATCACTGGAAGTCGGTTAGACTATAGTGACAAAGTATATTTTGTAAGTGGCTTATATAAACATTAAAAACAAATAGCTTAAACTATTTGTAGAATTTTGTTAGAATTTGTTGAGTGATGGTATTATAGAATATTGGTATATTATGTAGACAATGAATATTTTTTATTTTGTTAAACTTGTATGACTAAAACGAGTGATGTAGAATAGAGTAGACAGTTTTAAATAGCAAATCGATATAAGCTATATTAGTCACATATTCATGAAACGTTAATAATAGATGAAAATATTTTAAATGTCAACAGTTAACTAGTTTAATTCTTTTTTATATAAAGAAACACGCACTTTTCTGTAGCTAACCTTCCATAAATAGGTTTTCATATTACATATATACAAAATTATATAATCAAGACAAATGTGTATTTATTTGACTATACATATATATATATATATATATATATATATATATATATATATATATATATGTGTGTGTGTATATATACATATATATTCACGAGTAAATTATTTTCCTTATTCTAGTCATCGGACAAACCCATTTCAAGTTGTGAAAGGACGTGGGAAGCAAACAATAAGTCAGACATAGAACGGAAATAAAGTCAGGGAAAAATTCATCACTTGAAATAAAAATTAACTGGCGGTGCGTAGTTTTCCTTATGTAAACATAAACATAATCTCACTCACTCTCTTTCTCTCTGGCATATATATATATATATATATATATATATATATATATATATATATATATATATATATATATATATATATGTATATATATATATATAAATATATGTGTCTGTGAAAAATTAAATTACAAACTCTATTAAGTATTCTATACTTTTCTATAAATATTAATGTAAACACTGGCGAAGTATGGTTGTTTGCTGTCAGTTCAATGATAACAGCGGATATATATATATATATATATATATATATATATATATATATATATATATATATATATATATATATGAATTAAATAATAAACTTCATTTAACAATATTAGCGAATAGACGTGAATACGAGTTGCATATACTTTCTAGCATATAACTACTTTCACAACAACGGAGACATGAATTCCTGAAATTATAGTATCATGACGACACAACATATATCATACACCAACAGAAGTAAGTAATGCTTGATAAGATAATATCATATTGAGAAAACATATACTACAATGCCACTCCCTCAATGGAGAATGCGATATCTGGGAGGTGTGTATCATGACGAAAGACAAATTGACTACACTACTTACTCACCCTATGGAGAAGGTAATTTCTAAGAGGATAGTTGCATGACAACATAACAAATACTACAATACTCCCCATTACACCTTATGTTATGCACAGGAAAATGGTACTATAGAAATAGAAGAGATAATACACTTATACTTTGAAATAAGCATTGAAACATACTACATTGATCGTAAATATTATCATAAAAACTTCAAGTTTGCATAGAAATGTAGTACACTAGTACAATTAAAGGAAGTAATGATATATTTTCAGCGTCAGACAAGCTGATAGCACATCGTAAGTAATTATACATAGGTGCATATAATTCATACCAATTTTTAGTTTTCTCTGTCCATTATAATTAAAAATACGCACACACAGGCATTCATAATCTACACTGACAAAAATAATTAATCAACAATAGGTTCTCTGTAGATTCAATCCTTACTTCACTTGATAATAAGGAGAATTAGAAAAATCCACACGAATATACTGTCAGGGCTAACGGAGTGAACGAAATATATCCCCGTTTGTTAGATAAATGTTTCTACTCGAAATACCGTCGAGACTAGACATTTCTACATAAGGAGTTGTAAAGATGTCCCTGAACAAATTCTAAGGTAAGATATGTTGAAACCATTATTAGAATATTAGTCCGAATAATCAAATATACTTAACTTAAATATAACGTAACAATCTAATTGTAAATGTGGTTTCTATGAAAGATCTGAGTATTTTTAAGTGAGAAGAAAATCAATACGAACTTTGTAAACACTAATCCCAGTTTTACATATATACTTTCTTAATAATACAAAAACATACAAAATATCTATATCCATAATCTGTCCTTAAATAATATCACCTTTATTATTTAATAGTTCATACATTTTCGTTTAAACCTGGTTCATTACTTTAATTCCTGACTAATAGTTTGCCATTCTTAATAGAATTTTAAATAAGTGAAGTATTGGGCTTTTTATCGTAAATACTTATAATTTCTAAAAGTAATTTATATTCCATTGGTGATTAATGTATTTAAAATAATTAATATATATTTTAATATTAATTACATTTTTATGTTTAACATTTTATGGTGAATTGAACGTTGACGCTGTAAGGTATTTCCATATTATGTTTCATATATATCGACACATACATAGTGAATGCATGCACATATAATATCCGTCACATACTGGCTTACTTACGCGTTGAACATTCAACTTGATCAACCAGTAACTCACCCATGATTCAGAAGAAACATACTCTTATCCACAATTACGATATGTAACTAATGAAAGAATGTAAAGAAAATGAAATTCATAGAGAGATAGAAACTCAATTTTTGATCTGAAAATTAACCGATCAGCACCCGAAAATGACGACGTCTTATTATGCCTACTCAACTATTCTACTTTGGCTAAGATCAAAGTGTAGTATCTGTTCCGATTGATACTGCACACCATAGACTGGTATTGTCTTGGCTTTCGGGTCTTGATTTACGCCGGTCTATGGGTCTGCCCTGTGCAGTTCTAGGAGGTCCACCCTCCCAAGCTTCGCCTTCCCTCTTTGGGGAGGAGTAAGTTTATTGCTTACTGCCTGAGGCGCCCCTACCGGGGAATGCCGATGGGGCTTCCAAGGCAATTTTTAAACCCCACTTTCTCGACCCGACCTTGGGTCACATCTTACTTGTGGGAGTAAGATAAAACTGGCCTTGTGCCTAACTTCTGGAGAGGAGTAAATCAATACTCAACTATACTACTGTAAACACTTTTAAGTACATAGCTATATATAGTGGCAACGACGTTATTGCCATAAAGAGAATGAATCTCTGTAATGATGTTTTTATACAGCTAAACTTTTATGGCGTATTTGTACACCATCATCATT
>OY744528.1:92766109-92806109 GCA_963556195.1 Sepiola atlantica
TTGACCTAATGGCGTTAGGCCTTTATAAAAGTAGAGGGAAAATATGTATATACATAAGTAGCTATGTTTGTATAAATAAAGACATACCAGAGATTATAACACAATAAAACCTAGGTTTACAATTGTACAATATTTTAGTCACATGGCAACTTACTTTTCGTGTTTTCAAAATACCTTCTCTTTGAAGTTTTCTTTTTTAATTTCAACGCTAATAACTCGGCCTGTGGACAGCTGTATATGGTTTGAGAAAAAGCATGTATGCGCATATGTAGTCAATAATATTTTTTAATGAAACTTTATAATCTCTCTCTTTCTCTCTCTCTCTCTCTATATATATATATATCTATATATATATGTGTATATATATATATGTATGTGTATATTGTTATATGGTGCGTGCAATCTTTCTGATTGAGTTTAATCAAATAAATGGTCTGACTTCAAAGAAATAATATCCGCTTCCGATTCAAGCAACATTCATTTGATTGTTATATTGCTACAGGATGTGGGTGTTCAAATATTTCCCTGGTCATGTTTGTTTCCAATGTGAACATGTTCATCCGAAATGATTTTCAAAAGGGCTCGACATTGCCTAAGAGCACTTGACCCCACACCGACGAACGTCTATCTTGATCACTTTGAGCGACGCGGCTATTGCTGGCTAGCAAGCCAGCCGCTTACGCATCGCTGCAGACACACAGCTGAAGGGATACATGTCACTGACCCAAACTAGTCAACCCAATATCCGTCAGTAGATTCTCCTGTGGCAAACTATGGCGTCGCGCGACAAGGATTCAAACATGACCTTTCGATAAAGCGTCGCAATCTTTATTGAATTTGAGCCGTGGCCAAACTGAAGTGGGGGTGATTGGCATGGAGAAATATGCCAATCGCAAATGTGAACAGGTCAATCTCGTCGTGCCTTATACACGGACAAAGGTTTATTAAGAAATGTGTTTAATTACTACTGTGCAGACACTTTCAACGTTATTAAATTAATATTGCAAAGACAAAAGTAGTTTCGTTTGTGTTACACATTCCTTTGGCCTCGTGCCAAACTTGGTAATATATACAGGTACATTTTAGAAGAAATAAGCTTAGCTCGTGTGAATATAAATCAAATATATGTGTAATGATCTGTCGCTGAGATGCGACCGACCAATATACAAACACGGTTATTTCTTAATCGTATTCATACGATCGACGCGTTTCGCTATACAACTGACATATGAAGCGTGACTGAACGATCAATGGGCAGGCTTACTAAGAAACATATGTAGACGCATCTGAAATATTTAAAACATATTTATAAACGGCATGAGAAATGTATATTTCCAATTCAGCGTCAACAACTGATTAGAATCTAATGTGAAACTTTAGCGTAACATACAGACGAACATGAGGATTCTCAAGTTAAAGTGACATACTGATTGGCATATACTCTAATGTGGATCCTTTAGAAATATCTGGTTTCATTCGTTATCTCAGTAATTAATGGTATGTCAGTATCATTTGGCTATGTGCGTTGCTTTCCGCAATCGAGAGATTGTTTTTTTTTCTGAAGATTTGAGCTGTTTTCCACAGGGTCGTGATTTGTATGAGGTGAATTCTTATTTAATTCCAATTTCTAAAAGATGTTTATCCAGGTTTTTCGTGACTGCGCCGAATAACGAAGCAGAATTCACTGAGGCAGGTTGAACGGGCAGTCCGCAGTCGCATGTATATCTCGATCAGGGGAGCTGACGACGTTAAGTGTTTGCATTTCTTACAGGGAGATGGTGATGCCATCCTACATAGAGCGCCTGGTATTCGCAAATGGTCACCCATCTTGTACTGACCAGGGTAAACGTTACGAGAACCGGTGTTTCAACGTGATTATGTCGTATACTGCCCCAAATGCTCCTACAAATATCAGTATTTTTGTAGTTGTCTTCGTGTTCCATATTTCTTTTCAGCTCTCTATCAAGCTACATGTGTTCCCTCAGTTTCCTCATCGCTTTTAGCATCACTCCGTGAATAGCAACTCGACACAATCTACTATTTGTCATTGTTCTTTTCTTATTTTAATTATTATCAACAGTATACTGTACACTACGAAGCATAACATTAGTATTCGCATTTAGAACGTTGTTTTTTTATTGGGCACATGTGAAGGAGCACGGAATAGCTGGGAATCAACCTTCGAAATGTGAAGTAGAGTGGGCCAGCAGTGCTATATGCGGACGAGTTGGGGAATGCCAGAAGATTGAATACTGAGGAATTTACGAGAATTATGAATAGACGTGAAAAGCCGAGAAAACAACTCAGTGATGTCTGATCAATCAGAAATAATAACAAAATAAGTGTTTTATTAGTAGTAGTAGTACTTACTTACTAGGTGTCCTTATGCGAGTTCTTATCAGTGATCGGTCAGGTAGTGGTGGCTACAGTCTCAGTGAACACACATCTCCCAGACTGTCAGGAATGTTCGCTTCGTTCAATCACAGTTAAAAATAATTTTCTTTTTAAACTGTCGATTTCTCGCTGGTAACGGCCGTTGAGTTTTCTGGTAGTTAATTAATAATACGTGTCTCTAAATGCTAGTATTTAGTTTGATCTTTTGATGGAAATCTAAAGGAAGCCTTTTCACTTAGGTGTTTTCATACTCCCAGATTCTCCAGGAACATTTTTTATGAAATTAAGCGATGCCGGTGCCACAATGTGTTATTTGTCGTGTGGGGGATGATGTCAGTGTTTATCCTTTTACATATTTACTTTGTCAATTTCAGTGTCTTTAGTTTTGTGTTATATTCTTTCGATAGTTTAGTGTGTTTATATAGCGTTATTCTTATGTCAGTTCAACTACGGTTGACTTGTATCACTAGGTTATTCGGTTTGGCCTCCTTATTCGAGCATTGATTTGTATTCTCCGGATGTTTTTTTAAGTGTCGTGATTCGTATAGTGACGATTCTCTCTTTCATTCAAATTTCTCCTTTTTTTCAAGATATTTTAGAACTGTTTCTTGTATCTCTACTATTATTGATATTATTGTAATGTATTTATATGATGAAACCTTTATCCACCATATGCTAAGCGACAAGTATTTACTTAGTTTTTCTACCTCCTGTTAAATAGCAAGATGGCTGAATCTACTATTTGGCATGTTCGTTCTTTTTGTTTAAATATTATCGCGTCCGACCCTCCTCCTTTGATGAGTTTGTCTGTTCGATCCTCGAATATCTTATGCGTGTTGTGTGTGTAGAGAGCGAATACCACCCCCTTTACGATGGGAGATTCGAGAATGCATGTACTTATTCACGTATTACTCTGTAGGTATAGGTTTACCAGAATTTAAATAAGTGTTAATTTCATTTAATATAAATACTTATAACTACGTTATTGTAATTAAACACTTTAATATGCGCAAGTTATTATTTAATAATTACCTTCGGTCACGCATTACCACATTTTCGCAGACTTCTGGTTGTGCTTTTGTTTGGAAAGTAGTCAGATGACAACTTGCCAACACAGTGATGTATATTTCATTTGCATGTTGGTATAGTTTTCTGGATTCACTGATGGTGTTACTGTTTCGTCTCTTTGGCTACACAGTCTATATTTACTGATTTTCTGTATCTTGTCTATCGGTTAGTAGCGATTTCGATTATTTTGGTAAACTGTTATTTTCGTAACCAAATCAATCTGTTTTCTTGTGCTATATCATACGCTTCTCATTGTTTAGTCTTCTGTTTCCTGTTTCGTTTGACTTGGTATTGTTAACCATGGCGGTGTTTTGGGGGCGATTTACAGTCCCTCTGTATATTATATTATGTGTTGTTTAGTTCTTGCATTGCCTCGTAAACACAGTCTTAAATAGTTTCAACTATGTTTCATTCTTATTTCGTTTATACATAAAGTTGCACTCTATGAGTTTTTTGGTGCAGTGGATTTTACATAGTCATACTTTTTTTGTTTAATAGTAATTTTGATCCGGGTTGATTTAATAACGTCTGCTATAGGAACACAAATATATGTATAAGTATATTGCTAACTTAGTAGGTTGATCAATTCTCGATCGAGTAATTCTATGCTTCCGTTGTTTCAACGTTGTTTACTTCAACTGAAAGAGTGCACCATTTTGTTTTCTGAATTCTATTCTTTTTTGTTGGTTTTATGTTCTGGAGTTGCTTATTAGTGTGTCTAGCTTATTTATTGTTGAAAATAATTGAAGACTATCTATATACGCAAGGGGATATCTTTTTTTCCTTTGTGACTTAAAGTTGCTTTGCTAGAAAAACCCGTCTGTTGAGCACGGCACTGCTGGGCTGCTTCATAGCTGACTACAACATATTCGTCTTCAAGTTGAATATAAACTAATACTTGTTTAGCCGTCTACATAAAATAACAATTCTGACTAGTTTAAACCATCGTTACTAACTAACGCGGTATGGTATCATGATCCACCTGGCCAACACATTAACCCTTATGTTAAGGTGACCTTTTAACCTTGATAAATGGTGACTCATTAGCAAACACATGCGTGTCCAGCAAGTTATGTCCTTAGTAGGTGGTTGAACTGCATCATTATTCTGATAAACAGCAGTGGTAATTGAGAGTAATCCCAGAATATGTATTCCTTCATTCCCATCTCTGAGGGGGGTTTGCCTGCAGCTGGCAGTTCTAATTTGAATATATTTTACATTATTAATGATTTACCGACTAGGTGTTTTAAGACAAGTAATTATCGGTGATTTCTCACTAGCAATAAAACGCAGTGTCCCATGGAGTATCATTTAATACATATCTCCACGGCACTCCTAATATATTTCCATAATCGCAACAACCTTTTTGGCGTTATCACAACAGCCGTATACCATCGATTTCCCGCTGGGAACGACCGTTATTCCTCTCTGGAATGCTAGTGGTAGGAAACTTTCTCAAGATTCCACGATACCCCACACATTTCCAATGGGGGTATGCTTGTTGATTTCCCTCCTTGGTATTTTAATCTTCCTTGACCGTAACCGATCGTCTAGTATGATGCCGCTGAAGATAATAATCAATATGTGTGTAAAATGGTTAATTGGGGGGGGGGCGATATTTACTTACCTGCCCAAGAAACAATGATTAGACACAAGTTCGGTTTTTAATGTAGGAGGAACTCCAGCTCCCCACAAAGAGTATTTGCTGCTTTTTTTTCTGTATCTTTGCCCCGCCTGTGGTCCGCTGAGACGGCCACATCTACAATTTGGCAGTTTTTTTTCTTCCTGTTTACTATTATGAGGTTAGGTTTTCTTGATTGGATGAGTTTATCTGTGTGTACTTCTATGTCCTAGACGAGGTATTGGTTTTCGTTTTGCAGTACTGTCTGCGATTTGTGTCTGTACCGTTCTCTGCATGTTTCAAATGCAGTCATTTGCATACTTCCTAGTCTAGTACTTTCTCCACGCAGTCGTGTCTGTTCTGGTATTTTTATTGGGGGGAGGCTAGTTTGCTGCATTCACTTGGTATGCGATTTACCGTTATGTCTCTTTGTCCACAAGATCTACATTAACTGTTTTCCTGGTGTGTTATCTAATTAAGCATTAATGAAGTTAGTTCTAATCGAATTATCCTGTGGATCTGTCATTAGCAATTTTGTGTCTCTGTTGAAGTGTCATTTACGTAGAATTGTCCATGTATTTTTCTGATTCACTTTTCTTTTCATTCTTATGAATGTAGCTGCTTTTTTTTACACTTTTTGTTCTTGTTTTGTTGCTGGTTTTGCTATTTCCTCTACTGTTCATCTTGCTACGGTGTCTCTTGCTGCGGTGATCATTCTTTCTTTGTTCTAAGTTATGTATTTTCCAGTTCTTTTTTCTGTCTTCCAAGCAGTCTTCTATACTTACCAGTCTTATTCAACCCCCCTATTTAGTTCCTTTTCACGTAGAGTCGGTAAGTATTGTCTTTCAAGTATATTTCATTTTGCCATATAGTAAATAAGTATCATATTTCAGGTGTATTATTATTATTATTATTATTATTATTATTATTATCATAATACATTTAACTATTTATTATATATTCAATTTGCTCGCAGTATATACCTTGTAGGTGCGATAGCACACATTTTGATCAAAGTTTTTAATTTACTGAATGAAATTATCTAGCTATATTGATTGCGTCGCGACCTGCATCGCTAAAGCGATGTTTCATAATCACACCATCGTAATTATCTCCGCGCAGAGAGTATAACAAGTAAACCTTTGTGTCCTATATATATGTTCAACTAATCAACAACCGCTTCCGGTCTTCCCAACTTCTAAACAACAGTTAGTATCGAATTCTTAGTTGAAGTTTTCTGAGTTTTCCCCTCATCTGCCAATCGTTAATGCGATGCCTCTAATACTTTTCGGAATTTTCGATCCAGATTTTGAACATATGCACGAGGTAAGTGTAAAATCGCTGTTCGTGATCGGTGTGTTTGTCTTATTCAACATGAGCTGATCATCGTCACGAAAATACGCCCTCAGAATTCTTTCTGAAGATAATAATCTCAAATTATGAGTGTTCTATTATTCACAATGTTTTAACTGATGCATTGCCTTACTTATTTCCTAGTAAGTATAGGGTTAGGGTTAGGGTTACGTGTTCTATTATTCACAATGTTTTGCACTATTTTATTGTCTTTAATAACTGATGCATTGCCTTAATAATTACCTAGTAGGTGTAGGGTTAGGGTTAAGGCTTGAGTTAGGGCTTAGTGTTCTATTATTCACAATGTGTTTGCACTATTTCATTGACTTTAATAACTGATTCATTGCCTTACTTATTTCCTCATAGATTTCTTTGTCCTAAGATATATTTTCACATATGCACAATTACATTTCAACAGATTAACTACAAGAACGGATTAACTTAATCAATATGAATCCAAGAGGGGGTATGCGTCTGGTTAATAAACACACTGAACCAGCCGCTTAACCCTTATTAAATTTACTTTTGCAACAAATAAGTGCCCTTAAATGACAATAGTAGGACGATAGAATCATGAGTTCGGCAAGTTCATTGACGTAACTTTCTAGTATGAAATGAATAGTTAATGGTTTCATCTATAATTAAGGTTGCTACTCTGAAAAATAAGAACACAAACTAATTTGTTTGACAAGTGACTTGTGGAATAAACACGGTTTATATGGATTGAAGGTTAATTAGAAACGGCTACCTGCGTACACGCATCGGGTATATGTCAAGTCAACCATCATAAATAAAACCAGGTGTTTCTAATTGTCTGTAGGCACAGAACGCATAAAAACGCATAAAAACGCATAAAAACGTTCTAATCATACGCTCAGTTAGAGGTTTTCGTTATTAGGAGCTCGAAGCGCTGCATTCGGTGAGCGTCGGAATGCGATAAAAATATGCAAGCATTGCAAGCTTAATAAAACAACAATGATTATATCTTGAACGGAGTAACTCACAAAAGCGATAAAACTGCGCATTGGAATTACTACAAAAACTTTGGAACGCTTATCACACCTTTGGATAATACATACAAGTTATAGAGAGATATTGAATAGCAGTGTCTAGGTTATGAGATTTCATACAAAAAGCGAAAAATCTAATTATTCTTAAGTATAGAAATACAACTGTAAAATTATTTCACATATAGAATTCAACTGTAAAACTATATCTTGATTTAAATAAAAGGCATGAAGCGGACTAACATAATAAAATAATGAATTTCTAAAATAAGGAATTTGGTAGAGTGCTTAAATGCAATACTTATGGTAGTGGTAACGTTACAAGTTTCTAAAGATTGTTTATCGCCTCTTGTAGTCAAACTCTCTATGTGAGGGCGTTGACACTGATTATGATAATTATAGCTGTCTTTGTTATAAAAGTAGGTTATACAAATACAGGTTATAACAACATAACATAACATAACAACATAACATATATTTGGGAAAAAGGTTTTTTCCTGTAACTCCCGTTCCTTTCCTTCTTGTCCACTATATCAGTTCGTGCACAGGTCTGACTGAATATTGTCTGTGAAGCCAATGTTTGTCCAACTTGCACTTGAAGTCGTTTATGTCTGTTGCGTCGATGACCCAGTCTGGCAGAGAATTCCAATTGTTCACAACCCGTATCCCAAAGGAATACTTTCTTATGTTTAGCCTACTATGCTTCTTTTGCAGTTTCAGGTTGTGACCTCTTGTCCTGGTGATCTTGCTGAGGGGTAGCAGTCCTTCCTGGTCCATGTTGTCTTTGCCTGTGAGGATCTGGAATGTCTGGATCATATCTCCACGTTCCCTTCTATAGTACATGGACGGGAGCTTCATGTGTCTGAGCCTATCTTCGTATGACAGGTCCACAAGTGTAGGGCACAATCTGGGTGCTTGTCGCTGGACTTTTTCAACCTTGTCAATATCACCGACAAACTGATGGACTCGTGGTGCATTTTCATACTCAAGGATGGGTCTTACCATTGAGGTTTAGAGCTTCTTGATTACGGTCTTGTCTCTGCTAACACACGTTCGTTTTATTGTCCCAATTGTACGGTTTGCTTTCTTTACAGTTTCATTAACATGGTGATGAAATGACAGTTTGTTGTCTACGTATACACCTAGGTCTCTTTCAATATCTGAAGCGCCAATTTCTTTGTCATTTCCTTCATTGTCCTTCATGAAATATATATTCCTTTGGTTATTATGTCCAAAGTGTATAACTCTGCATTTTGAGGTATTAAATTTTAGCTGCCAATCTGTTGACCATTTAGAGAGTCTTTCTATGTCATTCTGCAGTGCGGCTCTGTCCTCTTCCGTTGTAACCTTGCTATAGATATGCATGACACACTCTTGATTTCATCTGGCAAGTCGTTAATGAAGAGGAAAAACAACAACGGTCCGAGGACACTGCCCTGTGGTATGCCACTTGTGACATCAGCCCACCTGGAGACATGCCCGTTCACTGACACTCGTTGAACACGGTTCTGTAGGAAGGCTTCGATCCAATCCCAGGCTTGCCCTTTGATGCCATAGCTTTTCAGTTTACTAAGTAGCCTTTGATGGGGAACGGTATCAAAAGCTTTTTGAAAGTCTATATAGATGGCATCAACCGGGTTACCACTGTCCAGCACATCCGTCGACTCGTCGAGAAATGTTATGAGTTGTGTCATGTATGATCTGCCTGCTATAAATCCATGTTGCTCTCCACAGAATAGTCTGTTGTCTACCATGTACTTCATAATCTGTTCTCTAATGATGGCCTCCAGTACTTTGCACAAGATGGATGTTAAGCTGATTGGGCGATAATTTCCCGGTAGGCTCCGATTTCCGTTCTTGAAGATAGGTGTCACTTGTCCTTGTTTCCATTGAATGGGTAGCATGCAATACTCTATCGATTTGGTGTAGATGAGCTTAAGAGGCTTGATGATGTAAGCTGAGATCTCTTTCAAGACTCTCGGATGATGTCCATCAGGTCCTGGGGATTTGTTAATCTTAATTTTCTTCAGCTGTTTCTCAATAGCATCCTCTGTAACGCTAATATTTGACAGTTCTACATGTCCACATCTATGATCCAGCTTAGGTATGGTGTCAACATTTTAACGAGTAAAGACACTACCAAAAGATCGTTGAGAATTTCAGCTGTTGCGTCACTTTCTGAATGCAATACACCATCATTATCTCTAAGACCACTGACTCCACTCTTCACAGTTGTCTTAGATTTGGTGTATTTCCAAAATGTTTTAGGGTTCACTTTCACATCATATGCAAGATATTCTTCAAACGTCTTCCTCAATTTTCTTGTATAACTCATTAAGCCAGTTCTAACTTCGCAATACTGGTCATAGTCACATAAGTCCTGAGACTCTGTATACCTCTTCCAAGCTGTCTGTTTCACGTTGACTTGCTTCATTGCTGGTCTGTCCATATAAATCTGGCGTTTCTTACTTCTAGATCGTTCAACGTTGTGAGTTGGAATATGTTTTTGCATTGCTTCACTCAGAATGTCATTGAATCTATCCCATGCATCGTGAATGTATTTTTCACTTCGTTCATGATCCCAATCAACATTTGAGATTGAATCTCGCATTTCACTGTAATTTCCCTTGTCAAATTTGAATTTATTGGTTATTGAATAGAATGCAAACATTTGTTACATCGGAAATACAAAATACAAAAATGGATAATTGATCAGTATATAAAGAAAGTCGGTATGTATTTATTTTAAATAAACAGCTGGGTATTGTTGATAACAAGGGAATGTGCAAAATTAAAACAGATGTTCAGAAGATCCGGGGAATAAAGGATAAACTTGATTCTGAAAGGTCATGACGTCCATTGCTTTGTTCGGTGGAGACCTCGCTGTACACATGGATTTTTTTTGTAAGCGACATCACTAAAAATAAAACAACTATTTAGTCCAATTTCTGATGCGGCTTTTCAGAAAATATGCGCTTTCGTTTTCTTGGCAGTACTCTTACATTTTCCCGCCTAAGCAGACCCTTCAAACACAGTCTATTTACAGCAAAAGTGGCAGCGATTTTTACTCTCATGCTAATGTATGCTCCTGCTACTTCCAGTCTCAACGGGAAACTGGTTTTCATGGGATAATGTGTGTCCATAGACACCGTTAGTGTTTCATCTTCATGCTACTATTTTACTCGGTAACCTACTATGCATATTCAACGTAAATAATGGCCGCTTCTTTATGTTTCTGACGTTCTGATTACCACTCAGAAGTTTTTTTTCCAGTTGAATGGTATTATGATAATAGCAGTTTTGTAAGACGAAAATAGCCGCTTTACTATTATTACACATATATTTACATTTTTTATATAGGTTTATTTAGCCTTTTTAATTTCGAATGTTTTACTTTATCCGACTTATCTAATTGCATGAAAATATAATCTACGGTACACCCCAGATAAATTAAGCTAATTCAGAGTATTCTAAAGTACTCGATTATATTCGAAAATAGCTCATTAAACTTGAAATTCTATTTCCAAACGGTTAACATTTGCGAGATTTAATAACAAAAGTGTCTGCTGCAGGGGATTTTAAACTAATGTTTACTTTATTTCATGTATATGGGTTTGTTATATTATTTTACTTTGCATCCGTTTTGGTAAGCTTTGCGCTTATTTTGTTTTAACATTTATCAATACATATATTTGCTTAATCATTACAAACTGTACTTTGCTTCCTAAATCGTAAATTTTGTGCTTATTTATATTTTCCTGAACACATTACAGAATAACTTCCGTCTGTACGCCGCATTTATTTTCTTTGTGTTTGCTTATTTAGGCATGCTCTTTATGTGCTCTTTCTTTTTCCATTGTTACTTACAGCTCACTGCCTTTTAACTTATTTTACAGGCGTTAAAAAGTATTTATGTTTGAGGTGATATTTTTCTTTTATTTAATAGTAATGATCATTTTATAGAATCAATCTCGTTTCAAAGTCAACTTTTTTTTTGTCATTTTTTCGTTGTTTTTTTTTTACTTCTTTAGGCTTTCTGTTTATTTTGTCTTTTATTTTCTTTTTACAAATTTTGGTGACAACCATCCATAAGTCTGAGTGCCTTCACCTTATCCTGGAAAGAAGGTATTCTATTTACATCGTGTTGTCTGCCGCGCGCCAGACACCCAGAAATAAAAAAGAGTTTCAATTTTTTTCTAGTTTGGTGAAATTTATTTTCAATAATCCCTCGTTTTTTTAAACAAAAATCCCATTCATGAAACCCAACAAGAACCTTAAGTATGTGTTGGTAATTAAACTGCATACATAAGTCGTGATAGTAAGTTCCCTGAAATGTTTGACATTAACTTTGTAGTGTCTGCATGATACAGATAGGCATTAGCAGGAAATAAATCAATAGTCCAATCTTCGGGCCTCTAATTTCTTGATTAGATATAATTTATGTGTAATCGTGAGTACACGGGTCTTGTTAGTTTTTTTATGAAATTAATAATAAATAATACTGCGCTCGTTATATTCGACTCACATTGTCCGCATTTGTACAATCGATTTCGTAAGATTAAAAATTCGATAACTGTCGAATGGCTGCAGATTGCAACACAAAAATAAGTAAACATCATTAAATGTAGTCACACAAATAATTTGATAGCCTCATGTAGTTGTTTTGAAACAAGGACACTAATTTCATATGAGTTAAGTGTTTGATATTTTTTATCATAAGAATACAACATTTACAGAGTAGGTGTGTCTACAGTAAACACACTTCACTACTATACAATATAGCGTCAGTGTCTCTTAAATCTCGCATTATAGGAATCTATTAAATTAATTAGATATGACATGATATGATGTTTTATCGATCTTAACACGTTGCATTATTTAAGACACACTACTGACACACTACTGAAATACATTATTTCAGTAGACACGCTGTAATCAATTTGGATTGGAATTGCAGTGATACACACTAAATTCCGACGTTTTTATTTTAATTAAAGCTCAACTATGTAGGCATATATCTCATGGCGATTTTTCGACACATTCATTCGCGGCAAAAGGGTATTCTTGTTTGACTGCAAATTGTGAGAGATTTCAGGTTAATATACACTCATGTGTGATACGTTTTCTATTATGGTTTACTCTTTTCGAGGTAAATCCACCATTTACGTAATTACTACATCATTTATTGTATCCCGAACAGAGTTATATAGATTTTGTTTCAGTTTATTTAGTGTGAATAATGTATTTTTACGGTAGATTGAGAGAGAAACTGAACGAGAACAATCTTTTGGAGACTGAAATAGCAATACTTATCTAGTGTGTTATAAGCGAGAAATATATATACATTTGTAAAAAATATTAAGAAAGGAAGTTTGTTGCATGATTTTTGTTTGGATTTATTTTTAAGAGATTATAAAGAAGTCGTGTATACGGATGTAATGACATAGATACAATAGGAGAGTGGTTGAGTAAGAATATTAAACTCCCAAGACGTGTTTATTCTCACATGTTTCGGGTTAAAAGAACGTGAGAAACGTACGATGTCTAACGAACGTTTTTTCGCCTGAAGTGTTCATGTTTAAGAAAAAGAAACAGAATGTTACCTGACTCGTATTATTATAGCAAATCGCTAAGTATAACAACCTGTGTCGAGTTTTGTATTTTCTTTTAGATCTCTAAGAATATGTATTCCGCTTTGATTTAATTCAAAAATGTATCAACTGTGGCATATCTGTCAGGGTACTTTTTCTTTGCTGACTAAAAACAATCAGTGTCTTTATTTCTATAGTACACCTGTCGATAATAAAATTAATAGAGTTATTAGTTTGCTATGTATTGGGCTTACATCATTGCGGTTTGTAAGAACGCACTATGCCAATTATATGGCAAAATAAATACAATAAGAAAAAAGCGCTAAAAAGAGAGTTTTGTAAACAATATACAGTGAGAGTTAGCGAGACAAATCCATATATGGCTACGTGATAAATTAGTGGCATGCAAAATTAACGACGAATTACGACTAGTTAGAAAGGTTAAAATATAATAATTTCAAACATAACTAACTCGCAGAACTAAGTATTGTTGTTATATGGTAAATGAGTTTAATTGGCACAACATAATTATAAATGTTCGAATTATGTGTAACAGGGTCAAGAGATCAAACACTCCTGTTTACAAACGTTCAATTCTAAAAAAAATCTGAGGATTTCAGAATACATTGTGATTACATAATATACACCCACACTCGTGTTCCTATTCAGCCTTTCTATATTCCCTCTCACTCTATCTCTCTTTTCTCTTCATTCATTGTTTCCCAAATTTTCTATCGCTTTCTGCTCTCTCTCACTTTCTCCCGTGTGATTATATACATTAGTTGATCTTATTACTCATATCATTCACCGTTCTATTCACATTATTTTAATTTTAACACCCCTATCTATGTCATCCATGCACAAATAAAGCTTTTTACGGAGACAATTTAGGTCCTCACAAAGCCCAATAGTATATATAGAGAGGTAGGTGATTGGATTTGAACCAGGCTTCTTAATAAGCCCGCGATAGCATCCACTGTGACACACATGATCAAACATCAATGACACCTTATTTGGCATATATTATCTCAATACAAAAACATCGGAAGAGAAAAGAAATGAAATGCCTTTGTGTTTAAGACAGAGATAAAGTTGATTACCTTTTGTTCGCGGTTTGCGCTTCTAATTCCCGTATTTTCTGTTGCGTTCGGTATTGTTGCTGTCTCGTCTCTTAACATTAACGTCAGTATTTCACACTTTCAAATTTAAGACCGACAGTTTTGTCACTTTCTTTTAGTTTACTAATCACTTTTCGAGATCTTTGTTGTGTTTTGTATCATTGTATCTTTGTGTGCGTTTGTGATCTTGCTTGTGCGTGTGTATCCGTTTTCTTTTTAAGTTCTTGTGTGAAAACTTTGCCGAAGGAACCGCACACCTGGATTTTACGATTAAAAAATAATTACTTGTTTACTGAAGGATTTTTACCTGAGTCGTTTTGCGTTGAATAATTCGTGTAATATATTGAATGTTTTGTATGGTTACGAGTTTTACAGCATTTTATTGTATTCTCTTTCTAATATATCGAGTGTATTTGGCAGGATTAAAGGACAAGCAAATCACACATTGTAGCCGGAAGTTCTGACAGAAGGTCAATGACGCATATACATCTGCCGGTGTGACAAGTATGCAGCGGGATAAAATTATATTTACTTTGAATTCTCGACAATTGAGCGATACAGAACACGATTCCGACTGATAGGAACATACGACAGAAGCTAATTAGCGTTCAAACATTAAACTATTTCAACCTCTTTGATATTACATGTGAAATATATTTATTTAAATAAAGAAATAAAATTACAAAAGATTTATGCTGAATTAGCCATTATTACAGGGATACGGAATTGTTTAGATTTTTCCGTTAAGATTTCTAATAATGTTAACAATATTGTATCTAAAATAGTCAATCAGTTATTCGTCACTTGGGCATTGTTTAGTTCAATATCGAGAAATCCTGATTCATTATCTATAATTGTATCACAGTCTATAGTTTTCCTCGAATGTCCGGCTGGATGGGTACCCTGAGAGCAGACTCAATGCATTTTCACGAATAATGGCGATAGAGGGGTGCACGTAAAGCCAAAACAATTCGCGATTGTCTCCGTCATTAATAAACTAAGGCTACCGAGGAAGTCGCGTGTGGCAGAGCCAATCACCCCTCTCGTCTCCACAGCTATCGTTTTGAAATACAAATCTGTCGAGAAGATTGGCATATTTTTATATTACATAGAATCTGACTACCTTGTTTCAAATTGCTTTTGTAGAATTCATTTACATTTACTTTGCACAAAGATAACTAACTGAAATGGCCGATACTTAATTAACAGATTTGCTCTCTAAGTTCGTCTGAATTATTTAACTATTGTTTTCACTGATACCAACGGATAGAAACTTTACGCCCTTTAGTGTTTTGTTATCCTTAGTCCGTACTGCATACTTTTGTGATTCAAGGCGCATATATGTAAAATAAACCAAGACTGAAATGCCACTGTTAAATTTATAACTAATTGTATATGTAATACATTTAGTACAGTAAGTAACATTTAATACAAAAGATACATTCTAAGAAGCATATTTCACCGTAGACGTATAGATAGTTTTGTTGGTGTTCCGTACTTAACATATACGAGCGCTACCACATATGTAAACCAATGAAGGGACTATTCATTTAATTAATAGGTGCAAGTGAGGAAAAATAGTGACAATAAAACCTAGGATTCTAATGAGGTAAAAGTTGTTGCGGCAAGCGATTGACTATATAAAAGATAACTGAATGTAAATCTGTAAATATAGTCTAGCGATAATCAAACATTAACAATTCTATGTAGATTTCTCGTCATAAGTGTACATATTCATACTAATACTATGTATGTATTAAGCTTGTTAAAGTAAACATTGAAACAAACACATAATATATAAATCGTCATACATATATATATATATATATATATATTCATAAATATCACATATATATATATATATATATATATATACATATTAGATTATCCTATAATAGGAATCTATATATAACGCGTAACTATATAACATAGTTTAGTAGAGTAAGTAAGGGTTTTGAGATTTTATGTAGATTAAGATTTGCCAGAAATTTAAAATAAAATAGCGACACTTTTTCAAAGATTTTTTAAATTATCTATAACAACGCTAATACGTTTTGAATGTATCATCTCTTGGAATTAGTTTGAGAATATAGAGCATACACAGGGAATAGAAATAACAACTACAAGAAAGCTTTTTATCCACCGATGCCATGGCAAATAACACCCTACCTGAGAGTCCAACGTTTAACCACATCGGCCTAACATTCAAAGGAAACATGACTTGGAACAAATGCATAATACATAGAAGGCATTGCCAAGGCTGCTGCAAAGAAAGTGGACTCCCTCTATCGAACTAGAAAACTTCTCACATTTGACAGTATTCCATATGTCTACAATACAACCATCGGCCCCTGCATAGAGTATTGGTGTCACATCTGGGCTGATGCACAATCCAATAGTCTCTCCATCTTAGACAAGATCAAATAAAAAGTCGATAAGCTAATAATCCCTCACTATGCACCAAGCTTCAATCCCCGTCCTATCACCGTTATGTTGCATCCTTGTGATTGTTTTACAAGTATTTCAATGGAATGTTCTCCGATGAACTTGCTTATCTGTTGTCGTCTAGGCGTAAATACAATCGACTAACCTGGCAATCAGCTAAATCTCGTCCATTCAATGTGAAGGCCCCCATATGTCGAATAGCCCTCTACTCAAATAGGTGCTTTTTCTTAGCTACAAACCTTTGGAACTACCCCCCTGCTTCATGTTTCGCCTACTGTACGGACAAAACGTAATTTAAAACTAATGTGGGCACGAATCCCGCTGCACAGCTCCCAATTTATGATGCCCCTTTGAACTTTCACCGTAATTTTTAGTAGGCCCTTACGTCTACAGTGGCAACTCACCTTCTTTGGGGTGAACTAAAAAAAAAAGTATAAGCATAAGAATTATTGAAATAATAAATTATTATGCCACATTACTTAAATGTCGAAAGATAACTCCAAAATAATTATCAAACATCGAAGATATTAAGCCCATCATTCCACTATTAGCAAGATCGACTACGTCTTCTGGGCCCTTGATAGTCGATCATCTGTGTGTCTGTAAATTGATGTTCATCGACATAAATATCTCATTTAATGATAGACCAAAGGATGTCGAAAGGTTGAAATCCGATAGGGATTTTAACCAGACAATTCACATTTCATAGTGTATGGTGTACGAGCGTAATTACTGTATATAAAGTTCGACAAAGAAGGCTATCATGTATGATATGCAGGATGCTTAAGACTGGCAGAATTATGACATAATGCAAAGGATTAGACACCCCTTCATGGTCTGTTCGCGATTATATTAGCCCATAACATGACTCATCCACTCTGTTGTAAAAATCGGCGGTAATCTACGAAATAGACCAAACAACTTACTTAACCGTCACTTCTATCAAGCGTAGCCCATGTCTTATGGACGTAAACACAACTGAAGCTTCATGTGCGTGCGGTGAGGTATTGAATGGGGCAGTTTATGAAAAAATTATTTTTTTGATGATAGTGTTTTTGATTGCCTTACATAAATTAAGAATTTGACCGGCGCTAAAAATTGCTGCCGTAGAATTTCCAGAATTCCCAAGTAACTTGCTGTTACAGATTACTTGATCGTTCTAAGTATTTTTAATGTTAATTTCTGACCATGTCTCATGTAGATATATGTGTATATATGGACGTAAGTATATATTGATATATATATATATATATATATATATATATATATATATATATATATATATATATATAAATATATATTTATATATATATATATATATATATATATTTATTTATATATATATATATTTATATATATATATTTATATATATATATATATATATATATGTCTTTTAGCTATAAAAATGACAAGCCATGAAATATTCACTATTAACTATACAAGTGTCAAATACACATTTTAGTGAGGCATGCTTTTTCAATTCTAAAGTCACTTCATCAGCACAAATTAGAAATAAATAAATTAAATATTTCGCTAATAGTGCAGTCAGATAGTAATCACTAATGAACTATGTCTCTCTCTATTTCTATCTATCTATCTCTCTCTCTCACTATATATATATATATATAATATATATATATATATATACATATATATATACATATACATGTATGTAAATAAACGAGATGAAGATTATCCCGCTAAATAACTAATAATTAGCATTTAACCTGTGCAACCGGATGAACATCTATGAATCACATGGCAATACCATGTTTGAAAGAATAGCGCCCTTGATGAGGTAGATTTCCTGAGCATGTTCTATCTGCTCACGCAACGACGAGTCTGATGGGTTGGCCATGTCAGCTGAATAGAAGATGGGAAAATGCCAAAGAATAGTATTTATAGCGAGCTCGCAATCGGCTCCAGACAAGCAGGGACACCTGTCGCGGCGTTTTGATTGACTATTAGAATTACTTAATTTTACATTCTGCATACGTGAAACAATAGATTAGAAAAAAAATCCAGAGAACACAGATTGGTCGTTGGAGTCCATAACACAACCATTCGTTTAAAGATGCTTACATTATCCATACTTTTCTCTTTGTATTTTTAAAAATAAAATGCAACATTTTTAAATCATGATTTATGTAAAAAAAACTGAATCTCGTATGACGCTGGGAACATACTGTGACTTGGTTAACTTTTTACTTTTTTCGCTTTGACTGTTGATCTATTCGGATTCGTGTAATATCCGAGTGATCTCTTCTATACTAGGCAAATCGAAGGATTGTTCGTCTGAATAGCAAAATTCAAATCTTAAAACACATCTCGTATATACGCGTCATCTATATAGTCGCTCACACATGTTGTATTCTATTATTTTTAGAACAATACTCACGTATTTCTTTCGTTTTATTTCTATAGTGTTTACCTTGTATTTAATAATAACAAATCACTGCTTCTTGGACAATGTTTATAGGGCCACGTTCAGTTCTAAAAGTCTATCAACAATAGCATAGCAATCATTCTTCCCAAGCCGGCGACACGTTATTTGATTCTTAGACTAACACAATAAATTATTTCTTTTGGTTCGGCCGTATTCCTACCGATTACTAGTTTTTTTTAGTCTGTCGTCATGGTTACAAAACGTAGTTTTGCTATTAATTTTGTCATATTATGATTTTTCTGTTCTTTCTCTTTTTTAAACATATTTCAGATTCGAACTTTAACATTCGCGAAGTTTTTATACATAGAGATGATGTCTTACTTTAAATAAATTTCAAAATAAAAAATTGAAGCTATAGTCCCGGGCGAAGTCCTTCCTAATATTTACTTCTCCTTTCAGAAAGGGGGAATTTGTTGCCGATAGCCCGAGGTGTTGAATCCCTTATGGAGTGCCGACGTGTCGGCTAGATATGTGTTTGCCGATATTGACGTTACTATGATTGCAAGAAGTAACCCTCCCAGATATTACCATCTTATTTGGAAGGGGGCGTTTAGTGCTTCTCACCTGATGAACTTTCGTTCATGGAAGAGTAATAATCATATATATGTGCGAACTTGAATTTTAACTGTTCGGTTAATTATGAAGTGATTTGTTATAGTTAAGTTTCGCATAAATGTGTTACATTGACTGGTTTTATAATAAAGTTTATAATATAGTTCTTCATATTCTTAATATGCGTTGTGTCGAAATCTTTTTGTCGTCGTAGCACCCTTCGTCGTCTTTATTCAGTACGAATCGCTACTAATGGAAGGATATGCCGTTTCTCTCGACTTCGTTTCGCCTCGCCGTGTGTCGAATTGCAGGGAACTATTAGTGCTACTCGTGCGCGCTTCTGCTAACGTCATCCGCGCTCGCCTGCTTACTCGCTGCCGTGTGAACTACTTGCACTATGTGAATCTTCCTCTCGCAATTCTTTTGCTGTTGTGTACTTGTCGACTACTATTTGCTTCGCATCGTGTTAACATTTCGGGCTGCTATCTTCGCGCTGAAATCAAACGTTTGCTTCAATAAATTTAACAAAGTATTTTTCTGTATAAATTTGAACCTTTTTATTTACTAGCTAATTAGCCAACAATTGAGAAGTTCGTTGGAGAATCGCGAGAGAGGCTACGCTAATTAAATTTCCTAAGTTAATCAAGTGATAACTTGCAAGGGGGGAAGGAGAAGACATCGTTTGGGCCTAACTTGCTTATATTGTGATTCTAAATCCCTTCTTTATAATAGCTACATGATTGTACGCTGTTCTCTCATCGCTTCCAAGTGAGAACTGACTAAGTCTCAATTTAATTTTCTCACAGCGGAAAACTGACGTCACGAAATCTCGTGATCAACAAGCAGCTGTGACCTGACCTTTGACCCTCCGGTCTCGTCATTGGCACCGCAAATTGTGGGAAACACATCGTCCAGCTTGCACGGGATGACTCCGCTACAAATCGCGTAAGTCAAACCCGTCTCAAATAGATGCGTACTTCCTCATAGTCATTATCCAACAAATGTGCGCACACTGTCTCAGGCTTCTTTTTTCCTTATTTATTTCCATATGTTGTGCTAATTATAAGTTACACAAAAGGAATATATTTATTTTTATTTATATAAAATATTACCTTTTTAATAGTTGTTTTAGACTAAATTATGTCACCTTCTCCTTTAAAAATTCTCGCTTTTAGGTAAGTACGTTGCTACCATGATGCTTTTTCATAGTTATGAACCAATGCTTACTTTCACACGTTACGTATAAAGTGTATATTAACATGAGCTCACGATTAATATTTATCGCTAAGTAAATAATTGAGTCAAGATGTTTAGGTGAGACCATGGTTTTCTTGTACTTTTTAATTTTCCCGTGCAACACACGCCGACACGTCTCGGAAGTTAGTAAGAAAATAGCCACCTAATGTAATAGTCGTCATGGTTTGAAACGTTTTTATCAGTATAGCACACCTTAGACCGTAATTATGACATTGTTATATAAAAGAAATACGATTCTGAACGGTGTTTCCATTGTTAACTTAAATGTCAGATAAAATACCGTATTATTTCGCTTCTGGGCAACGCTACGCTCCATTCAATTATCAATTAAGAAAGCATCTTTAAAACCAAGTATAACCTCTGTTTAGTAAAAAAGTATCAAAAGTATAAAAAGTATAAGGTATGTCATTCTTTTAAAATCGTAGTTATCGTCTATAAGCCGATTTAAACATTTCTTTCGAATAGTGTTCTGTAAAGAAAAATACACTTGCTTCGAAAGTTCTCAGCTTTTCTATTTAATATCTACTTTATTCTTATGTCTTCAATAGTCATTATATATACCTTTTACCGTTTCTATTTCTTAAATACACGACGTGTCAAACAAAAAGCAAACAAAATGAACTTATTTTAATATCAACATTTATATACTTACATTAAGCAACAGATAAATTATCAATATCATAAGATGAACGGCTTTTAGAAGTGTCAGAATGTTACGTATGTTTCACTTGACTTATACATTTATTGATTTATTTTTATACTGAAGTTGTATCCAATAAAGTAAAGAATACATGAGGCGAATCAATTAAATATATAGTGCAAAAGTGTATACCAGATCGTATAACCTATTTGTAATTAACAACTTTCGCATCATATATATATATATATATATATATATATATATATATATATATATATATATATATATATATATATATATATATGGGAAAATGAAAAAGGAAAACCAAACAGGGATGTTTTTTTATGTGTACATCAACGTTTCGTATTTATTTATAAGACTTCATCAGGATGATAACATAAAGAAAAATGTCATGCAATTACGTGCACATATAGGGTTGACATTATGGGAAGAAGGAAGGAAAGTAGTAGCCACCACTGAAGAAAACAGTATGGCTGACGTCCGGACTTAGTGGAGTCAGTAGTGAGGAATGAAAGTAAATGTTTATGAAACTGAGTTGAGAAGAGTGGAAATGTGGGGATGAGCAGGGATACTGTGGCTGGTTGTAAGAGAAAAAGGTGGTGGGATGAGCGGGAATAATGTGGATAGCAGTGAGTGAAAGAGTGGAGGGGTGGGGAAGAAGGAAGCTGGAATATTTGAACAAGTGGCTGCGACAAAGACTGAAGGAACAAATATGTTGGACGGTTTGGGTGCATGGTGAAAGGTGAATGTATTTGTGGGGCGGGGGTATGCAGAGAAATGGAGGGTGGGTAGAGAAGGAGGGGGAGCTGTGATTTTGGTGGATGGGTGAACGTCACGGTCTTAGAGAGGATTTGTAAAAATGAGGGGATTTGTGAGTTGGAGGTATGGAAAGGGTGAGAGTAAGATAGAAGTGGTTGAGAGGGGGAATGGGTGAGGGGGAGAGGGGAGAGTTGCTGTAATTAGGTGTGAAATATTTGAAATATTTTGAAAAGTGATTAAGTTTCATCGGCCTGCTGTGTTAAAAACGAAAATGTGTGTGTGTGGGGGTGTACATGCGGATATATATATATATATATATATATATATATATATATATGTATATATATATATATATAGTTATCCAGACGGGACATCTGTTTGCAATCGATTCAGTAAATAACAGTGAAAAATGTATCGAAGGTGTATGCAAATCAATAAATCGATAAAGAAACTAAATGATATGAAAAGTTCAGAAAACTCACTTGGTGCTGAATATTATAATGTTCAAAATTAAGGGGTCTTATGAATTTTCCCGCCTGGATAACTTTTTCATTTTTGGACTCTCCACTCACCATTTGGATCACTTTTCAATCAACCTCTTGGATATCTTTACTGGATAAATTTCTCCGTTCGGTGTTTGTATCTATTACATATGAATGTTTTGGGTTCATTATATGCTTTCAATTAATGATTATTGAGAACGATTAAATGTATACTTTTATTGCAGCATACATTATTAGTTTAATTGTAATTATGAGGAAATAATGGGTAAATATATTTCCCAACACTATTATTGCGTAAATATTATCAGTAACATAAGTATAGCAAGCTTCCCATTAAAAAAGTTATATTAATTACTTTTAATTATTTTCTCAAATTCCATTAGTCTTGTCCTGGCGTCCCAGCCATACTACATCCAACCGCTTTTCCCAGCACCATAAAAATTCGAAAATAACAATTATCACAAAGTACCTTTTTTCTACTTTAACAGAAAGCTTTCTGTGATTTTCGTCGTTACTTGTCCTGATCGAAACTGAAATAATTTAGCGTATTTATCAAGTCGCAATAAGAAAGAACCGTTAGAAGACAACATCGATTGAAATAACTGTGCTATTTCGATTTGATCTTCTATTAGGGCATTTTGAAATATTATATTAACGCACTGATGAATAATAACGCATCTTTAGTAATATCGGCAATAAATGAGTGGAAAATAAATAGCATACGCTGCTCTTTGATGAGAGCAGGAAATTACAGGAAAACCGTCGAATTTGAAACATAAATAAGAAGGTGGTAAAAAGTAAAAAAATATATTCAATGAAGATTGCTTATATACTAAGAAATTTCACAACGGTAATAAGCATTTACTTTTTCAATTTATATATATATATATATATATATATATATATATATATATATATATATATATGTATATATATGAATATTTGCATATATATATACATATATATATATATTATTTCATGTATCCACATATGGTGTTATAGAGAGATATAATCTTTTATATATCTATTTTCAGAATTTACTACACAGTGCTTAATACGTGAGTAGAGCTAGGTAGTAAGTTATTATAATATATGTATTGCAATCAAGCTACACAACGGCTTCCACGATTCATCTCCTGTACGGAATTATCAGCCTGTCGATTTCAAATGATGATAAAACGTGGAAACCTTTGTGAGGCTTAATTGTCATAACTATAGTTTTATAACTTTCTCTTTTTTATATATATATATATATATATATATATATATATATATATATATATATATATATATAGAGAGAGAGAGAGAGAGAGAGAGATAATGCCCGACGTAGACTCATCAATTCCTATCAGAAGTCTGGGAATCCATATGCACAGAAAAATAGGTAAAATTACAGAATATTGTCAAATAAAAAATAACTTGGTTAAGGGGCTTACCCGAAAAGGAAAATACATACAGGAACCGAGATAACAAGCCTAAACAAACTTCAATTGAAAACATTCACGCACGAAATTCACAAACCCAGAGAAGACCACAACATAGAGGTAAGAAACAACACATACACCACACAGAACCATACATACACAACATACCTAATTACACAAAAAAAGCTACAATATACTCACACCATACACTCACAACTTTTAATAAATCTAATCCAGGCCTCATTAAGCACACTTCAACCACACACGCACACGCACGCATAACAAATGCGACTTACTAAACACACCAAAATACATATAAACCACCTATACCACTCCGCCATACACTACCCCTAACGAATACAGCTCACTACAACGGTAAAAACAAAAGTACTTCTATTCACACAAGCCAATGCAATCAGAAATCTCTTCTCATACACCCTATACATCAAGACAAACCACCACAAAATACCGTTACTTAACGACTCTTACCAATCTCACTCCACTATACAAAATAACCCATACAAACACCATTCAAATTAAAGTAAACTTTACAACCAATACCTACAACACCAACAGAGGAACCCCTCAGAAAATAAACTTATACCCCACTGCACACAAAACAGCCCAATGGATGCAATCAAAATACTCCAAGCCGTACTCACATAATCAATACAAACTACTTCCAGCATCAAATTTTGCCAAGAAACCTCAACCAAACCAACTAACTTACAATAGAACACATTCTAATACATCTAAATAAACCTCAAAATAACACACACCACCCCAAGTTCACAAAAAAATAATCCTTTAAAACACACAGAATATATATAAAGTAAACCACCATTTCAGAATACCCCAAAACAAAGAAACCAACAGGACTCATCAGTTTTTAGAAACTAAACAAAAAATCCTTTAGAGAATTTAAACGTAAATTCAAACTAATAAAAACATTAACGACAATTAAACAGATGATTCATTATTAAAAAATATCAACATGTTTCACTAACAAAAACGACAATACTAAATAACTAAACACCTTCTTTGAAAACCGTACGAAAAATGCTAAACTTCTTAGTAACTTTAGCATTAAAAAATCTCAACACTAAATAACATCGTAAAAAATAGTAACATATTTATAAAATAAACATTAAAAGGCAGGGCTGTAGTGTTCATAATCAACCATTATTATAAATCGAAAATTATAGAGGCACTAGAAACAGGGATTGCTACAAACCAATTTACATCAACATTAACAATGACACCATTTCAAAAATGGCTAAACTTTGCGCAACATACAATAAAAAAACAAACTAATAAATAAAAGGATTTTCTAAAAAACTTCATGATAAAAACAAACAACTTTTACGGACTACCTAAGATACATAAATAAAATGAGATAAAAAATGTCATCAAAACACAGAAATCAGAACATATTAGTGTCTCGAATCCCAGTGACTTCACATTTAAACCTATAGTAGCAGGACCAACATGCCCATCAAGCAGATATAGCAACTTAAGTGGCCTTTTACTACAGCCATTTAACGAACAAGTGAAGAGTGATATAATATATAACATACACTTCCTGAGCTTCTTACCAAAAACAGTAAACTCCGGGACAAGATTAGTTACATTTGACGTTAGCAGCTTATATAGTAACGAACCCCCTGGCTTAGATGAACAAACACAATTATACTGGATTGAAAAAACCCACAAAAATTACATCCAATATTTACCTAACAATTCATCATCGACAGCATAGACATTATTCTTAGCAATAACTCTTTTCAATTCAATAATTAAAACTACATTCATACACCAGGTACAGCAATGGTGACTATAATGGCACCAACATAGGTTACCTTTACCATGTGTACCTATAGCAGATCTTATATTAAAATATAGAACTAATGTATAAACAAAAGATAATAACTCCTTTCATGAAATCTTTGATAAAGATACCTGGATTAGTGTTTTATCCTTTGGGAACCTACTTGTGGAGGACATCATTGAATAACACAATATACTACAAAACCTACCGGTCACAAAATAATTCACCCTCAGAACTTAGCCACAAGAAACTACCATTCCGAGATATAATAGTTAAAATTTAAAAAAAAATAATAGTATCACAGACATCTACCACAAACTAGCAGATACCCAACAATATGTCAATTTTAAAACATATCACACAAAAAGCTGGCTAACATATTTACTTTGTTCGAGATTGTCCGACTAGAGGACTTACGAAAAACTTACACGCAAAGAGGATAGCGTGTTTCAACAATACACTAAAGGTATAGAACTAAAAGAAAGTATAATATTAGAACTAGTATGACACCCCGAAAAACGAAACAAAGAGCATATATTATCATACGTCTCTGCACACAACAAAAACAATCCAGAACTATTCAAAAAGATAACAAAAAAATTAACTATACTAAACAAAAAACAATAATCTAAGCCACACACTAAAAACTACTAAAATAATAAAAAGCAAACGTCAACCGAAAACTCAAACACATTTTAACCTCATCGAAACTCAACCAACATATACCAAAAGGGGTCACGAATAAAGATGTGGAATGTGTGACATAATAATAGAAGGGTACTCATACGCATTCAAAAACCCAACACTAACATTCAAAATATAAAAAAATATCTATATACTAGAATGCATAATATGCAACGAATCTTATATAGGCCCCGCCAAAACACTTAACAATAGAGTTGTGCTACAGAAAAGCAACATAAAAATCGAAGAAAGCAGAATATTATTTGTTTCACAAAATATGCACTGCAGCAGAGGTAAATTCAAAGTGATTCTTATTTTTCAAACACAAACGTATTCATATCTCTTCACACAAGAAACATCGTCATATTTTAATTTTACTGGGCATTTAACAGATTATAATTTCTCAGAAATCAAGGGACCCTTCTTGGGGCTTACACCTTATCAATATATTAGATACATAGATATTTGAATATTCCATTGAAGCACACCCTTACTTCTCAAATGTTGAGTAAGTAAAGAAGGTGAAGAAATAAATGTTCTTAATTGTTTTAATAACTCAACACATTTTACTATCTTTAGCACAGAGTTAAGTAAAAAGATTCTATTTTAGTTTTAACGTATTATTGTATCTCTTCAGCGATAGATTTTTGACTATTTTCACTGCTTCATGTTTTAGTGACTGTGAAAATTCGCTAATGGAATATTCGTTACGCTTGCAGAGTTTTTCAATTAAATCAAATTTACTTCCTACGTCAGAATAAATATCTATAATCCTTAAATGATTGTTAGTTTACATTTAACACATTTTAACAAAATGCATATACAATATAATATCCAACGGAAATGTGTGATACTGCTATTTATTTCACATCTGCAACGATCGTGTTTTGAAGGGTGAGTAGGTATTAGTATGATGTTAGCACACTAAGTAAGTAATCAGCATTTTTGAAGTCATAGGCAAATGTCACTGGTGTTTTATATGTTTAATTTAATAGCCTAAACTTTTAAAGCTGGACCTTATAATGGTAACTAAAAAAATAATTGTATGAGTCTCTCGTTTATTATGCTCATTTAAATGCATATATGCTAATGTGTTGTTATATATATAAAATGTTATGCCATTCGTTGCACATTTGAAACATCATATATTTTTGTTCAACAAATATATTTTTCCAAAAATCATTAATACTAGTTTATTTTACCCAAATTAAATGGTTTCACTTGATAACTTTTGTAAAACCGAATAAAAATAAACCATTTAATGGTGAATTTAATAACACATAAAATGTACGAAAACATAAAACAGCTATCATTTTTCGGAATTATTGCAAGGAGTGATACTTTCTATTACTTGTATTTTTAGCTGCATTTTCTAATCATATTCAGAAAACTTCTACTAGTATGCAATTTAATACAATATGATACCCCTTAATTATAAGTGGTAGACAAAATCACCATCAAACAATGTGTCCATATGTTAGATAATGGCTTGTGACAGTTGGACGCATCTATTTGAGACGGGTTTGACTTGTAGCGGAGTCATCCCGTGCAGTTCGGTTCGATATGTTCTCACGGATCACGCTGACAAATGATCTAACTTTAAGGTTTAGGGTAAAGATTGTACCTGTGCGATCACGAGGTTTGATGACGTCAGAGTTCCCGCCGTGGGAAAAGTGAAATCGAGTTTGAATTAGTTCTGACTTGGAGACGACGAGACTGGACCGGCAATCATGTAGCTGTTACGAAAAAGATTTGGATTGACAAAAATATATAAGCCAGTAGTGAATATTTCACCCTTCTCCCTCTCTCCAGCAATTACGAAATAACTAATAAATTTAGTTAGCGTAAAGTCTCTCTCGATCACTGCGAACTCATTCAAGTCGGCTAATTAAAATAGTCAAATAAAAGCGGCTCGAATTAAAACAGAAAAATACTTTGTTGTACTTGTTAAGAAGTTTATTTCAGAGCGAAGATAACAGCCCGAAAGGTAGGATGACAACGGCGCTTGCGGGGACGGCGAAGACGACGGCCATAGCAGTCCCGACAGCAAATAGTTGCAGAGTAAAAAGGAGTTCAAATAGTCACACGGCAGAGGCAGCAGGCGATGACGGATGGCGGCGAGACGAAGAGACGTACAAGCAGTACGAATAGTTCCCGGGCGGTTGAAGTTTGCGGAATCTAGTTAACGACATATCGCATCATTTTCATCAATAGCGAAGTTCAACGACGACCAAAAGACTGATTGGGAAGTCAATAATCAGCAATGTAACACATATACATATATACAGTTATAAGTATTAAGAAGCCGAAACACTGCACAACTAACAAATAATAGGTTTTATTCTCCTAAAATTCTAAAGAGAATTTTCCATATGGGCACGATGCGCAACAGATTTATTTGTAAATAATAATCTGCCTCATGTGAAAATCTTCTGGGGATGAATGTTGACACTTCAGTACAGGCGATATCAAGAATATTTTTAAAATTATTTAAAATCTATACCTTGTAATTGCTGACGAAACAACAATTTACTCCCGTGAATAAATTACATGATTCTATTCAAAATCCCGCACAGATTCTCGGGTTTAAAAAATTGCCGTGTTCGGAAAGACGTTATTGGAATTATTATTAAGCGCAGTGAATTTTAAGTGCCCTGTGATTAGATGAAAATCAGCCAATCACAGCCCAATGCTTCAATCTCCGCAGAAAACATAGGACAGCGTTTTTCTTTTGAAAATAACGGCCTCTTGTCTCCCAGCCTCGCAGCTGTCAACATCGTTCTCCTCTGCCGTCTGCTTCTCTGCGGCTCATGCTCATTTGCGTATATAATACGCGCGAAGCCCTCTTGATGTTTACTACTACACTTCACAGCATCCTGTTACAAGACAACTGGCATTTACAAGGGGTCCGCAAAGGCACTACTTTTGCAAGCAACATTCTATTTATTTCTTCTCTATTTTCATCTATATAAATACACATTTCTTCATCTACCTATGTTTTTTGTTATCTCTGGTATTGTCTAGTCACGTTTTTATGCCACTAAATTATCCTCCAGCGGAATAAAGTCTCTGTCCTTTATTTTAACGGGAAAAATCCCAACAACGTATTCAAAGAACGCCGAATGTTATATCAGCTTAAACGTGTTAAGAATAACATCTAAGATGAGAAAAGTAGTCCTAATAATGCAAATAATACATAACAAAACTAAACAGAATAAAAATAAGAGCATTATGAAATCATGAAAAAAAATTGGTTAGCATTAAATATATGTGTAGCTTAAACTTATCCAATAGAAAAGTTCTATAAATACTAAAAGTATATAATCCGGTACGAGTATGTTAAGAAAGCTAAGGGTCGACGTTCTAAACGTCCGCAAATAGTTAAAATCAACGAAACAACAACAACAACTAAACCATTCGGTGAGTAGCTGTAACACTGTGTAATATTGTGGCGTTCTCCGTATTCTTCGTTCAGCATAAAAATCCCTCGTTTATGTTATAATTTAACACAAAGCAATTCCATCATGTCTTCCGAGACGAGCTTTAAGAGTGTTCAATCCCACCGGTTTAACAACAATCCTGAAACAATCAATAAGTCATGAGGCAGATATGCAACAGAAAGTTCTTCTAGTGAGCAAGTTCTCTTCATAATACTTTAAAGTATTCACGAATCACAACTGAACAAAAACAGAAATTTCGTGTACAACAAAATCGTAGAATGAATTTCAGAGGAAACATTTTGTTTAAATCAATACAACGGGCGGGTGGGGGAAAAGGGTGATTGCTAAAATGTTCCTTAAAGCTTTATCATCTGACCGTCTAAGAGGAAGCGTCAGAATGATAAATTAAAAACTTAGAAAATCGAATGAGATATAAAGAAGAAAAAATTGTTTAAGTTGGAGAGAACGATTGAGAAAAAAAATGTAAATCCTCAACGTTATATATATATATATATATACACACATATATTTTATAATACATACATATATATATATATATATATAATTATAGTATATAATATATGCATGTATATATATATATATATATATATATATATATATATATATATATATATATATATATATATATATATATATATATATATTTGCTTGTCTGTGTCACTTCAATTTCGCCGCTGAGGTGGGTTCGGGGTACTTTCCTGAACTTGCATAAATCTGTGCATTGATATTTTTTATTTTGCAACACACTATAAAGACGAGATATCTTGTACCCCCTGTAATTTGTTCAAGGATACTCGGAATTCCTCTGTTTGTTTTCTTTGGAATTTTACTTAAATCACAGTAGATATTAGTCTGATGTGTGATTATTGTAGTTTTAGTTATAGCTCTATTGCAAATGTTGAAATAACTATTTAAATGTTTAAATTATGAATACTCAGCTTTAATTTTTTTATTTGAAATTTGTTCATATTAATATCGTTCTGAACCATATAATTGTATTTTTTTACAATATATATATATATATATATATATATGTATATATATATATATATATATATAGAGAGAGAGAGAGAGAGATACATATATATATATATATTTACACATATATACAGAGTGGCGCAAAAGTCGCGCATTGGTTTGTTTAGGTGATAGAAACTACAATATTTCAAGTAATTTACCAGGCTTTTCTGATAAATAATACATTTACTTGGTAATTTTGTTGCAGTAGTTTTTAAAAATAATATACTTTAAATGGGCACCATTTTCGGCCTCACAAAGACGGGCTCTAGTTAGGGCATTTTCCATTACACTCCTTAGAATAACTGGCTCTAGTTCTTGGATTTCATGTCTGATATTTTTTCTAAGCTCTTGAATCGGTGTAGGCTTGTTCACATATACCCTTTCCTTAAGATAACCCTCAAGAAAACGTCAGAGGCTGTTAAATCCGGTGACCAGTTAAAATCAGAAAATCTGCTAATTAAGCGCTCGCCAAGCAATCCCCTTAAGAGCGCCATACTTTGTCGGGCAGTGTGAGCAGTAGCCCCATCTTGTTGGGACCACATTTCTAGGTTGTCCTGAACAGCTGGCCTTAAAAAAATGTTCAATTATTTGTTGTAATCGCTGTGCAGTTATTGTCACCGCGACACCTTCTTCGTCTTCAAAGAAATATGGACCGATCACTCTTTCCGAGGTAACACCAAACCATACAGTACATTTTAGTGGATGTAATTCACGCTGATGAACGGTTCTGGGATTTTCAATGGCCCATATTCTGCAGTTTTGCTTATTTACGAACCCGTTCAGATGAAAATGGGCTTCGTCGCTCATTATCAGCTCATGGAAGAACTCATTTTGTTCTCTGGCTAATTGCTGAATGTGAACAGGATAAGCTACGCATGATTGCAAATCTGTGGGTTGTAATGCCTGTACCAATTGAATTTTGTATGGAAACAGATGCAATTCACGCCAAAATCCTTTGAAGTGACCTTCTGGACATCTCAATCTGAGTGGCTCCTCTTCGATTTGAGGTGTCTGGATTTTCAGCGATGCTATCCTCAATGAGTGCTACATTTTCCGCTGTCCGTACTGAACGTGGTCTGTCAGATCGTGGAAGATCACTGACTGAACCCTGCTGGCGAAACCGGGCCACAAGACAATCAATTGTGGTCTGACTGGAAGATTGTCTGACATTATAATGCTGACGGTAGGCTCTTTTAGTTAAGGTTATTGAACGATTTTTCCGAAGTAAAGTTAAATAATTCTGGTTCGTTGTTCAGTGCTATATTTTCCCATGATAAATTATCAATGTTTATATCTGTAATATTCTGAAAAATTAGGAGAAGATTAAATTAAATGTTAAAGTTGTTACTGATTCAAACTAATGCGTAACGTTTGCCCCACCCTATATATATATATATATATATATATATATATATATATATATATATATATATATATATATATATATATATATATATATATATATATATATATATATATATAAAGTGAGTTTCTATCAACACAATTTGAACATTGTGCCAAGAATTAAATAAAACCGACGACTATTTCCATACGGTCGTTCCGAAGACAATTTGACATTTTTTCTTATTTTTTCTCATGAGTTTTAACCTAGTGTCTGTCAGCTCCGTTAAAACATCACATACATAAGTAATTCATGAAAACATCAGATTCCTACTATTTGAAAATAAACATATATTCAGACAATATATGTATATAAATATATATATATATATATATATATATAATAATGGTAATAATCCAGGTGAAAAATATCCACAGGGTGGTAATCCAGAGAATTTTAACCGGGTTTATAAAAAGTGCTCAATATCAAAATAGAGCTTTATATATGATAATTTTATTTACACAGACATGTACAAAATCTGCGACACTGACATGTCGATGTTATCGATCAACAGTTACTATAAACTGAGATCTCATCAGGCAGAGTTAGAATCCGATCTTAACCTCAGATCATATTTGGAGAGAATGAAGTGGAGGGGTAGAGACAGAGAAGAAGAAGGAAAGAAATTTAACATTTCAAAAATTAAAGCCGTTAAAAAATTAAAGTTAAAAATTAAAAATTAAAAAATTAAAAAATCTAAAAATGAAAAAAAGTGAAATTATTAGATTATTTTTTAGATTATATTTTTTAGATTATCATTATCAATTATTTATTACTACTATTATTAATATCTTAAACTTAACTATTTGACATTGAATCATTTTCTTCATTCTTTTCATTTTTTCACTTTTTTTCATTTTTTCATTTTTTCATTTTTTCATTTTTTCATTTCTGTACTTTTTATCAAGATAATTATTGTTATCAGTGGTGACACCATGTCTGACGTTACTATCATAGTTATTGTTATTTGCAGCAATGAAATTAACAGTAGCACTATTATTATTAATAATATTGAGATTGCCATGTTTTACCGTTACCTTACTTTTGCCTCCACTGCCATTTTTTTAATCTTTATTATCATTATTATTATTATTATTATTATTATTATTATTATTATTATTATTATTATTATTATTATTATTATTATTATTATTATTATTATTATTATTATTATTATTATTATTATTATTATTATTATTATTGTTGTTGTCATTGCCACCATTATGACTACTTCTATAATTTTTCACTATCATCATTACTATTGTTAAGATTACTGGGATTACCACTCTGATTACTGTTGTCTGTTAAACCACTATTTTTATATGATCAGCATTATTGCAACCATTAACCCATATCATAATATCGGCAAACATTATCTTATCTTTATCTAATATTATTATGATAATTACTACCCCCTAGGATTCCTAATATTCCTTAATTATTCTATTTCTTTCCTAAACTATTATTTTTATTATTATTATTATTACCATTATTATTATCATTATTATTATTATTATTATTATTATTATTATTATTATTATTATTATTATTATTATTATTATTATTATTATTATTATTATTATTATTATTATTATTACTACTATTATTATTAATAATTAATAACGCCAGCATTTTCCAGTTATTCTTTTAGTTATATATTTTTAATATTTTTTAATATTTTTTAGTATTTTTTAGTATTTTTATTATACTTCATTTATTATTATTTTCATTATTTCACCTCAATTATTAGGGGTATCTATTATTATTATTATTATTATTATTATTATTATTATTATTATTATTATTATTACTACTACTACTACTGTTATTGCCACCATTATGACTACTTCTATAATGTTTCACTATCATCACTACTATTGTTAAGATTACTGGGATTACCACTCTGATTACTGTTGTCTGTTAAACCACTATTTTTATATGATCAGCATTATTGCAACCATTAACCCATATCATAATATCGGCAAACATTATCTTATCATTATTTAATATTATTATGATAATCACTACCCCCTAGGATTCCTAATATTCCTTAATTATTCTATTTCTTTCCTAAACTATTATTTTTATAAACTCTAAAATATTATTGACCACTATTATTATCATTATTATTATTATTACCATTATTATTATTATTATTATTATTATTATTATTATTATTATTATTATTATTATTATTATTATTATTATTATTATTATTATTATTATTATTACTATTATTATTATTATTATTATTATTATTATTATTATTATTATTATTATTATTATTATTACTATTATTATTAATAATTAATAACGCCAGCATTTTCCAGTTATTCTTTTAGTTATATTTTTTAATATTTTTTGGTATTTTTTAGTATTTTTATTATACTTAATTTATTATTATTTTCATTATTTCACCTCAATTATTAGGGGTATCTACTATTATTATTATTATTATTATTATTATTATTATTATTATTATTATTATTATTATTATTATTATTATTATTATTATTATTATTATTATTATTATTATTATTATTATTATTATTATTATTACTACTACTATTCCTGTTACATTTAACGAATATACTTATTTATTCAAATTAACTCCAGACAAATTATAAAGACAATATAAACCCAGAACCGAGACACATTTTATTACCGCCCCAACCAATATAACAATCAGCCCAGTTTGCACGCACGCATACTACAGTTCACTTGAAAAATACATTTATAAACTCGACGGTTTTTTGACACCTAATTCGTGCATGTCTACCACCCCCCTCCTTCCCTCCCGATCTAAATCAACAGACGCCCTCTCTCTCTCTCTCCTTCTTTTTCTTTTTCTTTTTCCTCTATGTGTCTCTCCCCTCATCATTATTTGTTTCTCTTTCCACCATATATTTTTATTTTTTTATATATTTATTTATTTATTTATTTGCCCTGTCTGTTTCAGATTCTAGACCTTAGATTTTTAGATTTTTTAATTTTTTAATTTTTAACTTTAATTTTTTAACGGCTTTAATTTTTGAAATGTTAAATTTCTTTCCTTCTTCTTCTCTGTCTCTACCCCTCCACTTCATTCTCTCCAAATATGATCTGAGGTTAAGATCGGATTCTAACTCTGCCTGATCAGATCTCAGTTTATAGTAACTGTTGATCGATAACATCGACATGCCAGTGTCGCAGATTTTGTACATGTCTGTGTAAATAAAATTATCATATATATATATATATATATATATATATATATATATATATATATATACATACATGTATTTAGGAGAAAATAAATATGTATATGTAATTTATCTTAAATACATGTATATATATATGAAGGTTTATAACTAAAAGATAACTTTTAGAGAATTAGACCTATTGAGATGAGTAAAGCTCAATATACTGGATAGAGCAAAAAATAAGGTGAGTCAATGAAAAATAGCTAGACCTGTAAATGGAAACAGATCAATATCTTCAGTTGTTCAGAACAAGGAGCATTTAGTAAATAAAAATATTTATTTCTTGTTATCCTTGTTCTGAACAACTGAAGATATAGATCTGTTTCCATTTACAGGTCTAACTATTTTTCATTGACTCAGCTTATATATATATATATATATATATATATATATATATATATATATATATATATATATATATATATATATATATATACATACAATAGTTCTCTTTCACAACTTTCACAAAATAAAGTTTGTGATAAAGGTATGCCATGCATATTCATCTCAAATAAAAGCGGCTCGAATTAAAACAGAAAAGACTTTGGTGTACTTGTTAAAAAGTTGATTTCAGAGCGAAAGTAATAGCCCGAAAGGAAGGATGACAACGGCGCTTGCGGGGACGACGAAGACGACGGCCATAGCAATCCCGACATCAATTAGTTGCAGAAGAAAAAGAAGTTTATATAAGGCTGTTATCACTGCGACTATCGTAGGTATGATTGGCAGGCGTTACCATTGTCATAATCGGTTTTGTTAATGATAAGACTGGTAACACCAGAAAACTTCTCTTATAAAATGATTCCACTAGTATTGATCTCGGTATAATATAATCACAATTTTAAAAAATATAATCACAACAAAATTCACTATAAATAATAAACAAGCCATTAAAATAAAATAAATAAAATGCAAAAGTAGCAATTAATACCCTAAATTAAAATTATCAAACATTTTTATCCACATGATAATTACTTATTAGAATTAAAATAAAATAAGAATGACGGTTGTAATCATAATTTTATTCTCATTTTAAATTTAACTCACTCTGGCTGTCGCCCCATCTCCCTCCTCCCACCCCGGCCGAGATTGAGATCGTCACAGCACTGACACGTGAAAAACCTCCCACGTAATAATTTGAAACACGACTTGTTGGGGTCCTCCCCCCTCCCCTCTCATGTCCCATGTCGCCGTTATAGACAAAGCCCCAACTCTATCCCCCTCCCCCTCCAATGTATTTTCAATTTTCAATCTCCCGTTAAAGTGAAGTTAAAATTTTATGCCATTTGAATTCCTTTCGCCGGCCCGATGAGTTGGTCGCTATTCGCACCAATGAAACAAAACTTGTTTTGTCGCAACTAATGGAATAAAATCAAAAAATATATATTTTGCTCTGAATTTTCATTGAGCACTCTCATAAACCCGGTTTCAACTTCCTTCGGATTCATACCCCCTGGATATTTGTAACAAGTTAATTATATATATATATATATATATATATATATATATATATATATATATATATATATATATATATACATATATATATATATATATGTTGTATTCGTGAAGAATATAAGGATTTTTGTATGAAATGTATGTAGTCGGCGAGCTTCATGTGAAAACAGAGCTACAATAGAAGTTAGAAAGAAATAGCTCAAACCAACATTACAGTCATTTTTTTCGTCAGGAGAAGAGTCATCAGACGTGTTGTTATTGCTTGTGGTATCTGACTGAAATTTAAGAGCGCTCACGCCGTCGTATTACTCTTTAAAGAAGAAAAGGAAGAAATATATATATATATATATATATATATATATATATATATATATATATATAATTGGATATTTAAATTTCTCACTCCAGGAGTTTTACTTGTAACTCTACGGAAATATACATATAACGGGGTACGAATCTATACGGACCAAGTGAGATATTTTGAACCCTTAACTTTTTACTTGTAAATTGTTAAAAAACCTTTCTTAAATTCTACAAACTGTTACTTTTACTATTAACGATCTACACCATAACGTCCCATTCGTCTTCGAAAATGACCACGGAATACTGCCATTTTTTTCTTCCCGGCCATTTATTTCTTTATCCCCAACCTTTTTTGGTTTTTTATTCTTCAATTTTTCAAAGTGAAATTGAACTAGGTAATATTTAATTGTTATAAATACGATATGACCAAATGTGATCTTGGTACGAGAAGAGTTTTATCTTTGAAAAACCATGGTTTCAGGATTAATGTCACCCTTTGCATCTAAACTTTCGATGTAATAACATTTGTATTAATTTATGTAACTTTATGTAATTTTGTACAATTTTTTATCTTCATCTTTCTTTCCTTAAAATATATTCATATATATATATATATATATATATATATATATATATATATATATATTATAAATATATCTCACATTTTCATACGTTTTCTTGTTTTTATCACTCTAGCTAATACCGATCATTTTATGTGTGGTGAAGATATTTCTAATACTAAATCCTGCTTAATATACTTTTTTCCTGAGTTCTTTACGTGTAAGTATATCGTTTCTAAATTCTATTTCTGACACAAACAATCTGTTTAAAACATGCCGTGCACATGTCGTCAATCATGGCACATGGTCGGCTTCGTTATCGCTTGCGTAAAATTCGCCATCTTAGCATTATCTAATTACACCCGAATATTCTAAGATCTCATGTTTGCATATTCAATAATTCTCGTTTGTGAGTATTTATTCGTCTTTTTGTTCGCGCTGTTGCTTGAATGGTTACAGGTATTGAATAATGACTTTCATTGCATGTTCAAGTCTGGCGTGTGTAGAGTATGTTTATGTTTAACTGTGCGTGTTATATACTCGGTGAGGCTGCTGGATGTTTATCGATTCAGGTGTCTGGGGTTCGAATATAACTGTCTACTTTTTCACCTAGATACCTAACTGGGAAATGCCAATAACAGATGGACGAGAAAAAGACTACTGCATCCTATCCACGCTCTTTTTATTTAACAATAGATTATCCGTCTTCAGTTTTACACATTGGATAGACAAAGCTCAAAGCTGAAAAGTACGCCTTATATTGCAAAGAATGTTAATATCTTAATCACTGTGTCTGTCTCAATTTAACATCCAGCTAAAAACACTGCCTATCTAAACCCATGATTACACCAAGTAGTTAAACAATCACTTTCGTATATTGTGTCAAGACTGACTCTCGGTATAGATGTCTGAAAATGTACAAACTCGACGTACATTCAACTCCAAACATATAACCACAACCAATATTTAACAATTTGTTGACAATGAACTGTAAATATTTGAATAATCTCGCAAATAATATCTACACTTAACGTTATAATAATGTATATCCTCAATTAATGTGTAACATCTAGTAATCCTAAGAATTTGAGATCTAAATTTCGCACAAACTCCTCAGATCAGTTTGTGTAAAGTATATAGAGCCTGTTAGCAGACCGTAGCCACTAGCTTAAAATGACATATGATGGCTATACACATTAATGATATGTCCAGAATACCTTACTATTTCAGGAATAGTTAAGTGACTTAAATACTGATTCAGAGTTCCCAGTTACTTAAGGGGGCAGTGTGAATGATTTAAATTAATGTGTGTTCGTATAAGGCGCAGTCTGCAAGCTTTCCTTGACGAGAAACTAATACTAAAGATGTAAAACTCGAAGATTAAACAAAGTTGGTCAGTTACGGAGAAATCTATTTAGATTGAGCCAGTTTTATTTTTGCCTCAATCCATATCGCTCCGTTTTGGGGAGTTTGATTTTTACCTTTTTGTCTCATGTTGCTCTCATGGGAAGGTATGTAAATAAGAACACCAATTCTTTATAATGTAACATGGGATTAAAATATTACAATTTACACAAGAGGATTTTAAAGGCTTTTTTGATTGATACGACTTCCGAATTTACAGGTTATTAATTATCAAGTATTATCATAGTATAAGTTAGAGTGGAAAGTCAACATATAAAATAAAAGTAAAAAGGAAATCTAAATTCTACTTACCAAACAAAATGTTACTTTTGAAATAGCAGTATATAAAAATAAAAGAATATATATGAGTATACTGGCTGTATCGAACACGATACTTTCATTTCTGTGTATTTCTATTTTGTTTTTTTAATATGACGT
>OY744528.1:92811109-92846109 GCA_963556195.1 Sepiola atlantica
TTGTTAAAAGTCAACGTACAGGAAAATAAATGAAAATCATATATTTGAGTGAAATCTTTGGAACTTTTTCATGGTATCAAGCTGAGAATACTTTTTGGTATTTCGTCATCGAAGCGCACCCATGCTGCGTTTTATATCGGTTATTCGTGCGTGTTTCTGTGTGTATGGTTGCTTCACTTTTGGTTTTCTGTTTCGTGTTTTTCTTCAAACAAATTTGGCCCTTTTTATATAAAACACAATTCTTAAAACATCACATTAATATTGTAAAATGAATAGGTAAAAAAATACTGCATATTTGTTCCATTTTGTGAAATATTGTTCGTTTTTTTTTCCAAAATAGTTTGAATGTTGTTTTTATTGTGTCAATAAATGGTGCGTGTGAATACGTAATGAATCAAGGAAAGCTCAGCATTTTATACGAAGTATAACTACAACGTTCTAACTTTAACGGTAGCTCTCCCTACCGGCATTTACCGGTTGTTTATGTGCTTGCAATCTGTTGTGAGTTTACCTAATTTTCTTATTTCTTTTTTCAAGCAAAGATGATTAAGCCTCTTATGGACAAATAGAGAGCTAATGTTTTTTGGACCAACGAAATAACGGCTATACAATCGGATATATTATTTTAATTATTTTTTCTAAATCAGAAATATTCCAATTCTCAAAGCAGGGAGAGTGCTCATTGATCCTCTTATATCCCTTTTATTGAGAAACTGAAACTAAATAAACTAGATTTATTTATTTGTAAAATACATGTTAAAACCTCATCGCATTTGTAGTTATTTTAATATTTACAATTTTCTTTATTCCAACAATTTTTGTCTATGAAACTAAATTAAAATAAAATATAGTCAACATTACGATATCGAAAATTTAACAATAGCTAAATCTATTACACATCATTGTATTCAATAGAAAATGATCGTTATCTTCCTCCTCAGTTTTTAGGGATCAGCTTTAACTTTACTTGTAAAATGTATTTGTTATTTCAAAAAATTAAGAATCAACGAATACGCTTCGATTATATTGCCAAATATAAGACTGAATTTATTTAACGACTCTTCACTCATCTGGGTCAAATACATATCACACTTTACTCCCACACATTTTTCTTTTCTATTAACTTTTCTAATTGTTTAATTGACAACGTATTTTAATGAATGGAGATTGACCCTGTAGGTTTCTCTAACGGTCCGCATACATTATTAGCAAGGATTTGACATGCATTTTCAAAATATGACTGCTTTATTCTTTCAAATCAAGACTCATCCATTATTCTCACCATCACATTCACCGCTGCAACAAATACAATATCACACACACACGCAAAAACCCACATGCTTTCGCCAACTATCTTCTATGTAGCTTTACATATTGCATACTGGCGCATCAGAATCTATCTCTCAATTACCGTTCATATATCTCATAGATAAAGAAAATAGAGTAATTTCATCTTACTAAACTCGTCACTGTCTGAGTAGAAATGTACTATGCATCCTAATTCTTTAGCGACATCCCATCACACATATCCTTCATAATTTTGTAGGTCTCACAACATTACAATGTAAAGCACATATGTCCAAAGGCAGACTACGTCGTCTTAACTGGACTATATGTAAAAAAGTTAAATATCCAGTGTAGCAGCAAGTCTTGGGCGCATATGCCAGAAAGATCAGTTAGAGATAAAGTATATACACCATTGACTGTGGCTATACAATCTCTACAACTACATATCTAGAAAACGGGGCTTTTAAACTGGGCATAGTGACATGGGACAAAAGGTGGAAAGTAGCCACCCTAGTTGGGTCCCTAATAATGCTGGCTCGAACAGAGCTGAAATGGAGAATATTACTAAATACCAATGCGTAATGTACAACATGAAATTAACTAGAAGCTTAGGAAGATCTCCATCATTCCAGTTAGTATAGGAGCAACCAGACTAATGAAAAACAATTTCAAAAACTACCGGGGAATATACCCGGTGAACCAAGTGCAAGAGAGATGAAAATAATTGCACTTAAAGGGACGGTTAGAATCTTAAAAATATTTTTCAGCTGGAGTGTCTGAAATAGCGGGTGAATATCTGGCATGCTGTAGGATGCCACACCCCCAGCACAAATAAAACAAGACAACTTTATTCAAAAAGTAAATCAATTATGTACATCGTTGTTATACGTTAATATGTTACATTAAACAGATGCGGTGAAATTGAGTGTTCAGATTGTATCACACAAATTTCCAGTAATCACATTTAAAATGTTCCCATTTGCCACCGACCACCTTTTTTATGTATTAGATAAAAAAAATATAACACATTGTTAAGTTTGAAAATAAAAAGGGAAACTAACTACGCAATGTATGACACATTTCTAATTCGACCCTAAAGGTAAACGTGTGCACTACTCTCCGGGCCAGAACGCTCGACACTTCCAGTTAACCCAGTTGGGATAAAATGTTCGTTTTATAAGTATGAATTATTTGAATTTATTTAAACCTTAAAGAGGATGCCTATATAATATTACCTCGTTCACGATGTTCATATAAAAACATGATATTCATATGTGTCGATATCGACACAGATTATCCGGGTATAAACAATAAGTTATAGATATAAGGAAACCATAAGATATGAATCGTGGAATGTGTATTTAAACAAATATAAACACCCTAACGCATGAGACACATGGAAAGCATATGCGCTTTTTGCGCGGCCTTGGTCCAAACGTAGCTAAATATTTAATAATAAAATTGGTTTTCCCCCATGACTTAAGAGACGACTTACTATAAAACTATAACTAATTGAGAGAACTGCGCTATCCTCTCTGTCCCGGGTAGCTAAATCAATTGACTTTGTTTTAACACATTTTAGGTGAAAGATCTCACAGACTAAAAGGTTAAAATCGTCTAGATTCATTAAGTTTACAGTCGTCGGTTGAATGAGCAGAGGAGGGTCGAGAGATGTTTTTTGATTTACTGTTGTCTTCGCTTTATTTATTTTTTAAGTCGGGGAAAATAAGTTCTGCATAAAGCGTCGAGCTAGATAGTCGTTCATTACTCGGCTGCTACGTTGAAGTTAATTTATTCTCTACAGAAAATTAGTGATTAACTCCTAATGTGGTCGACTTATACAAAGTTATGGCATCACATCCACAAGTTCTACAGATAACTCAACACAACGTGGGCGGGAAGGATAATAGAGTTGTTAGACATAACGCATGCAATCTTCGTTGCACCGGGCTGAGACGGTATCGAGTCTTGCTAAAATACAAGACTGAGTGACTTCACGGGCCACGATATTATTATATACGAACAGTATGTCTGGCTAAAGTTATTGTTTATTTAGACCAAAACTATAGTATATTATTATTTGATATAGATTCATACAATTTCTTTTTTTTCTGATTCTCGGTCTCATATAATCTTACATAACATAATTGTGTAGATACAATCAACATCAGCCTTAGATATTTGATGAGAAAAATAATGTGATATCAAAAATAACAATTAATGCGAAACGAAAATACGAAAAAAGATATTTAATGTTTAGCAATGTAACGCCCATACCTGTCTTTTGCTCGACTTAGCTTCACTCTATTCTTTTGAATAACATATGTTTGCCTTTATCCATTATTCAGAATATATTATTTCATACAGATAAATACTCAAATTTAATACACTTTTGCACGTTTACTCCTTCTTTACGCTATATTCCCATCGTTGCAAGTGATTGATAATATTACCACATTTAAATATGATTATATCGCACTAAGCAAAAGCATAAGGAGATGACGGAATTTAATCTGCTTATTTCGCGTAGAAAATGTTATTTTAAACGTAATCGGGACAGACAAACAAAATGATATTTTAACTTTAAGATTGACAGACAGACAGATGAAAATGCTATTTCGAGTTTAGCCTTACAGACAAACAAAAATGCTAATTAAAAGAAAAGCGTAACAGACAAAAGAAAATGTAGCTTAAACATAAGCGTGACAGAAATATGTAAATATTTATTTCAAGTGTTGGCAGGAGAAAATGTGATTATTTGCTTTTTTGCTAGGAGCAAAATTTAGTATTTTTTCTGATTCTACACTTCAACGTGTTCACTATTAGTCAGTTAAGGAGACATCTTACTAAAGTGGGACATCATGAGTGTCACTTCCTTGTGTCGAACTCTGTCCCGGTGAGAAGGCAATGAAAATTGGACAAAGGAAAATGATAATCCAAATTTAAGCTTGAAAGACTTATATGTTATTTAAAACAAGCGTGACAGACTAAACATTTGCGGACGAACATATACTTTCGTAGATATCCGTGAGCGCATCTAAAAATGCTACTTTACACTTAAGCCTAACGGACCGATAATAATAATCTTTCAAATGTTGATGTATGATATACACCTACTAAAATACGGACACAACATATAGTGTGCTTGGTAGGCGCGAATTGATTCAATCTGCCATGTTAGCTTATGCGTAACAGACAGACAGGCGGGTTGACACACACCTTTATACAGATACGAAGACGTATTTAAAATGTTATCAATGTGTAAGCCTGACGAACCATTGAAAAAAACTACTTTAAACTTGATCGTGACAGATCGACAGATAAACAACCAAATACACAACGCATATCACATGGAGACTAGACTTCATCTCTGAAGTATCTTTTCTCATTTATTGAATGTTTCTTTTAATAATAAGCGAATTAATCGTTCATCACTTCATGCTCCGATGAGGCAACTAAGGATTTTTTTAACGATGATGGCGAATAGTAAATAGTGTATCAAAGATAATAATGATATACGAAGTCAATTTTTATCGTTGCGACTCGAAATAGTTTTAAGAATAGTTTAATCAATATTATATTGAACGATTCTTGATGTTACTGAAATGTCTGTTAATGATTTACTTATCCAGAGAATCTTTGAGAATGGCTTGGTAAGGACCATAACATTAGATTCGCTTTTTTTTAAAATGTGTTTAATTAGACATAACCTAGGCGCATTGTTCTCATATTGTCACTCAGTTTGTTCTTGCCAAATAAGCGGCTATGTTTTACTGTATCGGTTTTTATGACATCCATTTACTGTTTTCATATTTGAGTTCCCGATACCGACGTTTCTTGGGTAGCCAGTGTCCGTGCATGCGGAATACGTGTCATAAAACTGGTGTAAATGCGAGGTATAAGGAATTGTGTAAAGAGTATTTCCCTCTATATGTCTGCTAATCATCTGTCTCGTACATGATGGGATTAACTTTTTTGTGTTGTCCTTACAGACTATCACTGTTGTGTAATCATGTTTCGTGCGTATTCATTTTATTCATTTTCTCAGTGTGTGATAAATAGCAAAACTAGATAAAAGGCTACTGTCGCTCTAATATGATTTACTTACACATATAAACACACACAAATACAATTATCAGATGTAAACAGCGGCCCGCCATAGTAATTATTCAACGAATGATTACATATATATCATAGTTTGGCAGCGTTCAAAGTGCGTAAATCAGTTGAATAAAAATAATTCTGGTTAGCAGTTTTTGTAGATCTCGAAAGTGCTGACGAGGTGGCAGACTATAAAATCTACTTCATGCTCCGATGAAGCAATTGAAGGTTTTCTTCCAACGATGATGGCGAATAGTAAATAGTGTATGGACGATAATAATGATATACGAAGGAGAGATTTAAAATGTTGCAGAACACATGGTTTAACATCCAAATATACAATACGTAAACTGCCTCGCAACAGATGAAGATCTAAGTAGATTCCCAAAATGTTTATTTTCTCTGATATGTTTTAAGAAGTAGAATCACCGGCATACGTTTGTTAATATCGAAGCGTTGTTCCCAAACAATAGTTTTTTATATTTGTTGTGGTTTACTGGAAGCAGGCCATACATACATACATACATACATACATACATACATACATACATACATACATACATACATACATACATACATACATACATACACACATACATACATACACACATACATACATACATACATAAAAACATACATACATACATATATTCACACATACATACATACATACATACACACAACTGAAGTCATTCTTGAAATCACACGCTGGCTGACCAATTATTTAATTAATGTAGGTGTTTCTAACGTATCAATACTAATAGACGAGGCAGACAAGTAATTTTATCACTTTTTTTGGAAATATGTGTCCTGGCGACTCTTGATGCTCGGCCAACGATATGCTAATAATGAAAATAGTAACAAAAAAAGAAAAAAATCGTCCTAACTCATAGCAAAGAAAAGAAAAAAATGTCTTCGAACTTAGTGGAAAAGATCCCCCCTCCCGTCAAATTCCTTCCTCAAATAAGGTGACTCTCCTCCCACTAAAGTCATTCGTATGTTAGGAGCACCAAACCAGACCCAATATTTCGACATGCCACCAACGAGAAGTAATGCAATTTTTTATTTATTTTTTATTTTTCTCTATTTTGGCCACTCACATAACGTCTAAATTCTAATTGTGTATTATCTGAATGTACCTAATTCTGTGTTTGACTTAAATGTATTTTATTATTGATATATACTGTCTTATTGCCTGTCCATTGATTTCTGACTGATGAAATTCTTGAAATCATGCGCTGGCCTGAAGTTGTGGCTGTCTTTCTCTTATTTGTACTAAATTGCAAGAGGGAAACCTATCTTCAAGTTTCTGTTTCCTCTGCAGAGTTAAATAAACGTATCCTATCTAAATATATACATATTCACATACACATATACATATATATATATATGTATATATATATATATATATATATATATATATATATATATATATATATATGAAAGTTTTTTTTACTTGCAGGGGCTCGGAAATACCCGACTAGTACACGGGCGCAGGCTATTTTCCCCTCTCAGTGTGCTAGACCCGTAATACCTTCTAAGACTATCCATCTAAGAGAAGGAGATATCTGATAATAAACTTACGTCATGGCAGCCAACCGTTGGAGAGCGAGGCCTCCTTACTGCTGATCGACAACCTTCCTAGAGTTGGGATCTCGAACAAAATATCCGGTTTGCAAACCACAATTGCTTAAGCATTAGGTTCAGAATTAGGTTCTGCCTATCGCCGGTCCTTGCACTCCATCTTGGGGAAAGTTTGTTCTGTTATTAAATCTTACATGACCAGTATGGGTCGCTCTTGAGGGCACAGGTTAGACAGCTTGTCCGGCTGCTGTTTCCGACTGACAGGACAGGAGCCCAAACTCTTGAGCAGCGCTAAGAAAGGCTGTTCCATCATCAATTGCATAACACCATTTGTATGTGCCATGTCGTCGCGCAACGAAAGGGGCCCTGCATCTATCTCCGGTAGTCTTTCCTGAGGCCACAACCCCCATGGACCAGGTCGCGACTAATGAACTGGTTGTGTGAGCTTATTAGCACTTAACAAGCACCCACTTTGCCCAACCTACTCTATAACAAAACAAACATGTAATTTCAATAAAATAAAATCAAACCTAAACCAGACACCCAACAAAAAACACATTCGCCTCCGCCTTTGAGAATCGCATTCACAAATATCCGGGGACTTAGAACCAACATACACGGCGTAGAAAGCTTTCTTCTTACAAACTCCCAGGATATCCTGAAACAAAACTTCATACCTCAATCTCCTCTCACTACTTTGACATGGCTGACTCATTCCCACTCCACCGTAAATACTCTGACAAACATATGCACGTGCTAAGAGGTTATGTTTAGAACACCCTTCTCCTGACTAGTAAACATAGCTTAGAATCAGATAGCTTAACCTACATGTGCTTTAAATTGACTTTACATCACAGCGTTATTAGTTATATTTCTTATACGGTTCCCCTTCGACCCACGACTGTGCTCTGCTAAACTCTGCATCTGAAAGCATAGATAGAACACTATCACTTGACTCGAATGCCCAGATACATGCATTGGAGGATTTTAATGCACACCACCGTGACTGGTTGAGATTCCCCAGCCTTACTTACGGCAACCCTACCTATGTTTCTTTAGCTCATTTCCTCTCAGACTGTCGAGTTCCGGACCCGCACCCCCGATCGAGTAGACCAGCAAGCCTTACTTTTAGACCTTTTCTGGATCTACATACCCGAGGCTTGTGTGACGAAAGCTCATAGCCCACTACATGTCGTCCAAAAGCTGATGAGCCGTTACTCAAAATAACGAGATACTACAAGCAGGCTGATTTTGACTCAATCAGAGATCACATCAGCGACGCTCGATGGAGGGAAACTTTCTCACTCCCTGCTGACTAGTGTGCAAATAAGTTAACTGAATGGGTCGAAGCAGGCATTGAAGCGTATGTCCCCATGCGAAAACTGTTTAGCAAGCGCCACTCTCCCCAACGGTTCGCATCGGAATGTGCAGCTGACATTTCTGAGAGGCAGCAAGCATTCCGTAAATTTTGCCGTCATAAGTCAGCTATAATAGACATGAATTTATAGACAAAAATAATCGTAAGGCCGTGATAGTTGAAGCAATAATAAGGTATACTAGTCACAGAAAGAAGGTACAATAGTGTTTTGAACAATGGTCAATCAATGATACCCCTACTATCAAACCACAATAATTTCGTTTGCACAGCAACTGATAAGGGTGAACCATTTGCCCAGACTTTCGCCTATAACTTCACTTTGGATTAGGCAAACCTAAATTCAGATAAGGCTGAACTATTTGCCCAGCGTTTCTCCTCTAACTCCACTTTGGATTAGGCACACCTAGATTCCCATTGCGGGCCGAAACTACACTTTATAACCTGGTCATAACCTCATCCCAGGTCAGAGACATCATAAAAAAACCTTAACACCGCCAAAAGCTTGTGGGCCTGATCTTATACCTGTAATAGTAATAAACAAATGTTATGTTAAACTTCCCTTTGTCCTCTCCAAACTCTACAATAAATGCCTAGCGGAATCTTGCTTCCCCGATAGCAGGAAATTTGCCTTTGTGGTACCAGCCTACAAGAATTATGGGAATGGAACCGCTCTTATGAACTATCGCCGAATAAGTCTACTCCCGATCTTTGCTAAAATCCTTGAATCCTTAATCAATCTAGCGATAGTCCGGCACCTAGTTAATGCTAAACTTATTTCTGACCGCCAGTATCGATTTAGACAAGCACGATCTACCGCAGACATCCTAACAGTCATTTCTGAACGCATGTATCATACACTTGATAAAGTATGGCATAAAAGGCTTCTCCTGAAAATACGCTTATATGGTATTACTGGGCAATGTCTTAATATGATTAGATCATTGCAAAGCAAAAGTAAGATCCAGGTTGTCCTCGATGGCCGTTCATCTAAGCAACATGACATACATGCTGGTGTATCCCAGGAATCAAGCCTTGGACGTTTATTGTGCCTGATCTTCAACAACGATCTCCCTGATGAGAATGAGTCTGAGATTGTTTGTTTGCTGACGACACCACGCTTTACTATCGTCATGCGGGCAAAACGAACGCAATCATATCCGAAGTATTAGCTGAATCCTTAGAACATGACGTCTAGGCTGTAGCGGATCGGGGTCATAAATGGTTGTAACTTTTAATGCCACAAATACAAATTACCTTTCCTTCAATAACTACAAGAAACCTCTCTAACCACCGATTATCATGGCAAATAACACCCTACCTGAGAGTTCAACATTCAAACTCCTCGGCCTACCTTTCAGAGGTAACATGCATTAGAACAGATACATTGAACACATTATCAAGGCTGCAGCAAAGAATGTGGGTTCCTTCTACCGTGCTAGTAAACTCCTCACAACTGACATTATCCTGTATCTCTACAAAGCTACTATCCGCCCATGCATGGAGTATTGTTGCCACATCTAGGCTGAGGCATAATCCTATTAGACAAGGTCCAAAAAAGAGTTGTAAACTTGATAGGCCCCTCACTATCTACCAAGCTCCAGCCCCTGTCACATCGCCGCTATGTTGCTTCCTTGTGCCTGTTTTACAAGCACTTCAATGGATTGTGCTCTGATGAGCTTGCTGCTCTGGTACCCCAACGACGTAAATTCACTAGACAAACCCGACAATCTGCCAAATCCAATCCATTCACTGTGGAGGTCCCCGGATGCCGAATAGCATTCTACTCGAAAAGCTTATTTCCTCGTGCTGCTGGGCATGAAACTTCCTCCTGCTCCTTGTTTTCCTGACGTTACTGACATTCAGAAATATAAAACTAATGTAAACAGACATCTCGCTGCGCAGCTCCCAAGTACACTTGACCCCCCCCCAAAAAAAACAAACTATCACCCTTTTTTCTCAGTAGCCCCTTACATCTACAGCGGCGGCCTGTCTTATTTGGGGTGAACTGTGTTTTTAAAAAATACATACATATTACCACCCTTTATATAATAGAGTCACAAAGTTCCACTGTGCAAACGTTACTGATGTACTAATCCTGCCAGTGTAAATTATAGTATTCTTACATTTTTAGAATTAATAGAAAATAGAATAGCAGTTAAAAATCATCCAAAATAATTACATTATAATTAATATTGCAAAACCTTTTAATATACAATAATGTGGTTAAGTTATAAAATTGTTCTTTCTTCATGAGGTCACGTTAATACCAATTACTCTGTATGCTATTGATACCAAGCTCTACATAAACATACAGCTTTTGAGAGGCAACTGAACTTTGAAGTTCACCGCTTAGGTCGGCATCTCGATACACGACCTAGTCGGACTTTTTGGTTTTAGAATGATGTTGCAAAGACAATGACTCTGAAAATGCCCCCTATCAGACGAACAGTAAGAACATTCCTTGTAAGAGTATTATTTAGATACAAGATTTATTGAATGTACACTCAAACTTTTTAATTCATTAATATTTAGGTCATTAGGAGTTTTTTGTCTATTTTGTTGTGTTTATAAGTTATAAACGTACAAATGAGTAATATTTATACTAAGGGATTCTATAGTCACTGAACTATTTAAATTACGTATCCGGAAATATAATAATTTGCAGCAAAATGCCGGTTGTGGTTAAGGTATATATATATATATATATATATATATATATATATATATATATATATATAAATTAGGAAAGTTCATTTTATAAAGCATCTTTTGTAAGTTAATATAAATATAGAGGCAAAAATGCCTTCAAAAACCATGTATTAGATGCGAGTAATTAAATCAAAAGTTATTTGTCAAGCGAAATATTAGCTAAAAAAAAATCAAGATGAAGAAAAAAAAACGGAAGGTATTTTGAAATATTTTATTAAATGTTTCGAAATATTTTTCTTTTCTTTTGATTTAATTACTCGCATCTAATACATGGTTTTTGAAGGCATTTTTGACTCTATATATATATATATATATATATATATATATATATATATATATATATATATATATATATATTCTTTAACATTACCACGGAAAAATGCAACCATTATGGGGATGGGTATTGTATTATGTTATGTAAACATCGGGAACAGCACACATATCCCGTGAGATTGCACCAGACTGGCACAGACAGAAAATAAAACAATATGAGAGTGTCGTTTATAACAGAGTACGAAAAATACTGGTCTGTATACCAGTGTTCGAAAGAAAAATAACAAGGGATACGAGCAATATTTCAGTTATAAAAGTCATCTGACAGAGTCAAAGTTTATCTTATGTAGAATAAGTATAATTATAATCAGTTTATTTTCTCTCTGGTTACAATGACTGTTATCAGTGCCTATGTTGGCCTACACAAAGGTAAATGTGAGGGCACTATATACAATTTATGTTTATTTTTGTTTTAATCGGTGCCCATTTGAAGTTATTTATTTTTGTTAAATACGAATTTCTGTTAATATGAACTTCATGATGACATGTTATGAGATTCAATGGAGCAGTTCGCTTACATTAGCTTCAGTAAACACTGTTTATGCATTGTTAAAATTATGAATTTAGGAAACACTTTTTAATCAAAGTAGTTTTTGTGTGTTTGACAAAAGTTTTACTGGTTTTGCGTAATAATAATTATTTTTAATCGAATTCCTAAAGTCCATGAGGGGTAAATATAATTTCTCTTCAATTAATTGTTATTATTCATAATTTGAAAGTGAGGCTGCCTTTAATAGTTTGGTTTTTAATTAAATGTCAGACTCTATTTAACGGATTCAAAACTCAAGGACACCACATGTTGTTTTTGTTATTATCCTAACATTTTAATTATATCTTCATTCTTGCGTAAACATAACATTAAGTTGGGAAATGAAGCAGCATAATTCTTGGTGAATTTATATTTGAGGTTTTCATTCTGATTCAAATGTTTTGAGGGTACTAATCACACCCTTCAACGGTTTTCTTATCTGCTAACTGATGTAATCATCTACACAGTGTGTCTTAAAGTGTTCTGAACGTTAAACCTACGTAAATAAAGTCTTCCAAACTAAGGAGACACATTTCAAAATTCACGAAGATAAATACCGCTTATTTAAAGACACTACCCTTGTTATGGAAAGAAACCCTTTTCATTCATATTCATCGGCCTGCCCCACGTCCGTGGTAATTTCCCAAGTCTTTGTTTAAAGAACAGTCGAATCTGTGGAACACATTAACATGTAACATATTCCCTGATAACTTCAGTAGTGCCGTCTTCAAATCCCATGGCAACAAATACTTTTCAAATACTGCCTATACCGGCTTTCTGACTAAAAATGCACCAAACATTGTTTTTTTTTCGATTCCCTTCACAAAACACCATCATGTGATGCAAAACTAAAACAAAAAACAACATTTTGCTTTTACAAAACAATCAAACTAAAGATCATGAATAAATACATATCAAGAATTGAAGCATAACAACTTTTATCAAAATGACAAGCTTTGACATTAAAAAAAACGGAAATGGTTGATATATCGTAAAACAAAACAACCAAACCAAACGTTATGAATAAATACTTGAACATATAAAATAACTTGAAGGATCACATTTTTTACTAAAATGACCGGATTCGGCATTAAATAAACCGAAAAGGGTTGATATGCAGTAAAACAAGATAAACAAACCAACCACCATGAATAAATAGTTGAACATATAAAAAAAAAACTTGAAGCATACAACGTTTACCAAAATGACCGGATTCGGCATTAAACAAATCGAAAAATGTGAATATGTCGTAAAACAAAACAAAACAACAAAAGCAAACCCAACTATCAACTGATATTCAGTGTATAAGATTTTGAATAGTACGGAATTAACTACATATTAATAAAACTTACAGCCGATGACTATCTTGATATATAGATCATACGAAATCTTGTAACTCTAAAAAAACTACAAACATATTATTATCGAGTTTACTCCAAATTTATATATGATTAATACATTTACGGGAGTAGGCTTTTCTATTCTATCTCTCTATATCGCTCTTATATATATATATATATATATATATATAAAATATTTGTTATTGTTTATATCTATGGGCGTATACGTTTCGTCTTTTTTCAATCAAGACTCATCAGCAAAGAAGTACGACTATTCATCACCGGTCACACGATTCGAACCCCTGGACAACAAGCATTTTCCAACTCCCGTCCAACGTCGCTAACCGCTAGGCCAGTTCTGAACAGCTTATAAACAATGATAATTTTAACACGTTAACGGCGGCAAAGCGAAGAGGCATTCAAACTTCTATAAGTGAAGGAACGATGCATTTTAAAGCAAGTGACGCTACGCTGTGTTACTACTACCATTTTACGGTGCTCTACTTTTTAACGAGGAGCTTCAAATATAAAATATTTTGGTAAACTAAAATAATTCAAGATTAATTATGCCTGACATTTATTTTTATTAGTTCGTAAAAAACATGTTCAAAGAAATATACTATCAAATATTCCAGATAGAGTTCAACGTTGCAGTTAAAATAAAGCTGGATGATCAATGGTTCATATAATAGAGTGATGTACACACTAATATTATATATTTCAAATGTTTAAAACATATAAATTATGATTTTAAATGTCTGAAACATGCTCGAAAATCAATGTTCACCCATGTGTATTTCCATTAATGCACTTTTCAAAAAAATATGAATAACATAACATTCAAGTAAATTTACAAAAGTTAATGATGTTTCTCATCAGTATCCTTAAAAAATTGATCAAGTTTCAAAGATCAGAGATATTATATTAATATACCGTAGATTTGCAAATCACAAGAAGTATTTTAAAATAATATAGATCAATAAAGTAATGTAATTACGACAATCAAAACAGCCCTGCTAAGGCTGATGACAAGACCACTAATAATAATAATAATAATAATAATAATAATAATAATAATAATAATAATAATAATAACAATAATAATAAAAATAATTATAATAAAACAACATTTTTAAAATAACTCAATAAATATTTTTTTAAATAAATAAAATATTAATAAAAAAAATAAAAATAAAAAAATAAAAAATGGCACCAGCCTAGGCTGACACCTCACAACATATTTGCATAGGGGCAAAGGGGATGAGAAGACTGAGAGGAGACAGCACAAACCAGATCGCAACTGGAAGGACAGAGAGTGCTGAGACCTTGGGGCGTCTTATTGTCAACCGAATCCAAGAAAAGACCATTGCCCATTCCCAGCGAGAAATCAATGGTAAACGGCTGTTGCGATACTGTAAGGTTATTTGCGGTCGCTATTGAAAAGAGGTGAAGAATACCGAAAATCTAGGGAGACCTGTTGTCACTAAGACTCCAGGGAATACTACCGATTGTCGGTGAGCAATCACTGATGAACTGTGTGAGAACTTTAAGTGAGTACAAATCATAATAATTATAATAATAACTCAGAGAGGTTTTACCCGCGAATTAAAGATTACTTGAATATCTAGACAAGCACATACCTTTACAAATATTATCCTGTCGAAAAGCACCCCCTTATCCAAACATATGAACACTTAAGAGAGAAAATTGCAGTAAAACACTAAATAGTTCACATTGAAAAAACAATACTATACAAAGCAATACATATTTATAACAGAGTATTCTTAGAAGTATTACCAATCATTATTAATTACAGAGGAAAACTCTTAGATACAAAATATTAGATATTCTCAAACAGTATGCATAATAATTGTTCACATATGACTAATATAGTGTCTTATAGATACATGCATTCAGAAATATTGTTTTCTATCCAAGAAAGATGAATAATTTACTGCTTGAAATCAGCTTATATGAGATATCCATTGAAAGTGATTCTAAATGTATATCACAAGCGTAAAATACAAATCTCAATATATATAAGACGAAAATCTTTGTGTATGTATAATTTAAATCGGCATAAACCCGAGCAAATAATACCGATTTTTTTTTAAAGATTAATTTTTGGGAGAGGGGGTCAAATAGCCATTTTTTCGTTTAATGGGATAATGATATTTAATGAAATCTTGGGCTCATGACGTCATATTTATAGGTACATTACGTTATAGTGATATGTTTGATTTTTATTATTATTTTTTTCTTTTTAACGTTTCTCTTCGGACTCTTGTCCTCATCAAAGGGAGGGGAATAAGAAAGAGTGATGTTAGTATAGCTCTGGAGACCTCCTTGATTTTATATTTATAGAAACAAGTAGTTGGCGGTTACTGGGAACAATTTAATACAAGGTTAAGAAACGTTTTATTACCATTATTATCCTTCAAAAATAAAAGTTAAGCAACACATATCCTGTCCAGTACTAAATGGGTGACGATTTGGGATGACCAGGTGCGGTACAATCAAAAGTTGAGAAAGACATATCCTAGCCAGTACTAAATGGGTGACGATTTAAGAGCAACATGTTCTGTACAATAGAAGTTAAGCAAATCCTATCCTGGCTAGTACTAAATGGCTGACGATTTGGGAAGACCATCGTCTGTACAATACAAGTTAGGCAAGGCATATCCTGGCCAGTACTAAATGTGTGAAGATTTACGTTGACAAGGTCCTGTACAATAGAAGTTAAGCAACTCCTATCCTGGCCAGTACTAAATGGGTGCCGATTTGGAAAGACCATGGACTGTACAATACAAGTTAGGCAACGCATATCCTGGCCAGTACTAAATTGGTGACGATTATGGAAGACCAGATGCTGTATAATAAAATTTAAGTAACACCTATATTGGCCAGTACTAAATAGGTAACGAGTTTAGAAGACCATGGACTGTACAATAAATGTTAAGCAACACCGATTCTGGCCAGTACTAAATGGGTGACAATTTGGGAAGACTAGATGCAGTACAATAGAAGTTAAGCAACACATATTCTGCACAGTACTAAATAGGTTACAATTTAGGATTATCAGGTGCAACACAATAAAAGTTAAGCAACGCCTATCTTGGTCAGTACTAAACATTAAATGTTACTCATAAATCATGGAATAGCAAGTGATTTATGAAACCATATAATTTGATGAAAGATATACCATATTCTTCAGCAATGGAACATTCAGATAGAGAGGAAACTCACTATGGATACTATTAAAATAATACTAAATTATAAATTGTCTTAATAAAATAAATACGAAATTTTTCCTACGTGCATCAATTTATTTGCTGACAATAAACAATATGAATAGTTTTGAATATACATTTAAAAGATTTATCTCCAATTTGAACGTAACAGAATTGAGTTATTAAATAAGATATAAGGCTGAAAGTAGGATAGCCTTTGTAAATAACTATGTTGGAGAATGAAAAGTATCTCACCTTCATATTTTACCAGACAAACGACGCGAATGATGAATACATGACTCTAGGATTATACATTTTTTTTAAATGCATGTTTATCTAGACCAGAGGCTTTTGGGAAATGTTCTGAGACATTTACTAGAACCAGATGCTTTTGTAATATTTTGTGATTTAAAAAAACTACAACCACCTAGTTACTGATTGTATTATAGGTGCACTTAAGAATGGTTTTAAATAAAATATCAAATAGGCAATAAAAACATAGCTAAAAAGTGTTTCATTCAAGAAGTTCTTTATTAATACTTTGGATTGATATAATTTTAAAAGAATGCGTAAATGCTTGTTTTAGTCTATACTCTTTCCTAATTAATATTGTTATTTGAATATCTATTATATGGCAATATAATTAAACCGGCGTTTGAAAATCGATAAATTATGAAATACACTAACGATCAAAATCATTTACATTGTGTATCTTTACGTAAATATAATTTTACTAATAAATTGTTTTTGGGAAACGTGCATGAATAAACAAAACACTCTTTAGTATTGATTTATTTGTTGATATGTCAAATACTTTAAATCAAAAATAATGTGTTAAACTTAAAAAATGTGCGCTATGTGTGTATCAAGCAATGGCTGATATAAAATATTAGTTATTGAGCTGTTTAAGATGAGCCGTACATTTATCACAGACACACACAGATATATATATATATATATATATATATATATATATATAAATTTAGTAAATTACGAAAATATAGTTATGGCAATTAAGTTACACAGAGGCTTCCGCGTTTCATTCCCGCATGAGATCGTCAGGCAAAATTGATATATATATATATATATATACACATATATATATATATATAAATGTAAGTATATATATATATATATATATATATATATATATATATATATATATATATTATTGTATGTATATATATATATATATATATATATAATTGTATGCGTGTATATATATATATACACATGTTAGTAAGAAGTTATGGCTTCTTTAGGGTTTTGTGTTTGTACAAAAATAGACATTTCATGTCTTGACAAAAGGTAATAGGCAGACTACACATAATCAATGCACTTGTTTGTGCGATGTAAATATTCAAGATTGAATCTAATGGAAGTCTGAAAGATATTCTAAGTGGATAGCACTTTTATAATTTACAAAAGAAATTAGCATAGCATAATTACAACACAAAGATTACATACTTATTTTAATGTACGCTACCTTTTTTGGGAATCTTGAAAAATGAAATATTAAGCGGTTTCGGCATTAGTTCGAAGCAATTTGTTATGCTCAAAAACATAAATATCTATGTTCTTTAGCAAATAAAAACTATACGCAAAGAATCGCCGCATTAAATTACTTTCTCATGCAAATATAACGTAGTGTATATGTTACACACACTTTCACAAACAATGTTCTCCGTTGAATGGTGGAAACTAGGTAAATATAGAAATTAACATATAGTAGCATAGTTTATCTAGCTTATTTTCTTTTGCTGAGCCTCAAACAAATTGCTAACAAAGGTTTTTAACTTGGATATTGGGCATACATAACCTCTCTTTCAGATAAGAATAAGTGTATTAAAATAAGCCTTGCGAATATGGGTCAACGGGCGCCATCTTAAAAGACTGCCGCCGATCCTAGCCCCCTCGCTCGAGTCTATTTATGTAAATTCATTCTCAAAAATACTAAATGTAGCAATGTGAAATTGGATAAAACCAACAGTTTTCATACAGTTAAATATACGTGTAGGAGCTTAATATCCTATCATATTCTAAATTCAGGTTGGCAAAAGTGAACTACCGATAATTATGGATGCTGACAAGTGTGCCCTTTGCAATAATAAACTGTCCAGTGATGAAGAAACATTCATCGTCAACCAGATGGACATCGATTCCATTAACAGAGCTTCTGAACAACGTAAATAGAAGATCATGATCCAGATTGGTAAACGTCTTCATAAGAAATGCAGACAGCGTTGGATCAACCACAAATACATAGAAATCGACGGTAAAAAACGGGTCTACCCATAATGAAATGTTAGCCCGTGCAAGCCGCTCTTTGTGTGTGTTTAACTTTAAGGAACATTGTCTTTGTTGTGGTTCTGGAGCAAAATCTGATAGATAGAAAAGAGGTGTTGATGTTTTCCATGTAGACACTTTTGAGTTTAAGAATAGAGTTTTAACAGTTTTTGAGAAAGCCCGAAAAAATGATGGCTGGGCATCGAATGTTATAGGTAGAATAGGTTATGTAGCTGACCTTGTTTCAGAATAAGCAAGTTATCACAGAACATGTTTTGCAAACTTTTATTCTAATAAAAACAGTAAGTCATTCTCCTCTGCTGATTCTTCGAAGCAACAAAACCTTGGTAGACCAGAGGATTCATAGAGAAAGCAGGCATTTCTGAAAGTGGCTTAATATTTGCTGCAAAATGACGAGGAGCAACTCACACGTGTCAATCGTGTTAAAAATGCTCGAGGACACTTGCTTTGAACTATAGTCTCACATACATGTCATGTCGATTGTAAGAACATTTCAAAGACGAAATCATTGTGACTAAAATTAATGGGAAACACAATGTTTTACATTCTTAAGTACAGCAAAATATATTCTCCATGACGTCTATGCACCGAGCTGCTCGACAAACAATTCAGAATCAGAGGCTATTAGAATCATAGAGACGGCAGCCAAGCTTATCAAGAATGACATTAAAGGTATCCAGACAAGTTGAGAATATTAACCGTCTAAGAATGATTTTGTACAAGATACGATTCTTGAATATGTTCCTAAAACATTGTTGATTTTTCTCAGGAAGATATTTGCAGGCAAAAACAATAATTTTAAACTTGCATCAGTTGGTAAAGCGATAATGCAGGCTGCTAGACCCAAAGTTCTCCTTGCTCCTTTGTAGTTTGGTTTAGCAGTGGAAATGCATGATAGAAGTTCTTAATTGACACTATGAATAAGCATGGCTTCTCTTCATCTTACTCAGAAGTTCAGAAATTCGAAGGAATAGCTGCTCTTTTTCATGGCGCTGAAACTCTCTCCTCTGTTGAAACTGAATTTGTGCAGTTCGTAGCTGATAATATGGACCATAATGTAAGGACTATTGATGGATTACACACATTCCACGGTATGGGCATTGGAGTATATTTTACGCCCGGAAAGTGAAAGCATAACCAGTTCCGAGGAGGCAGGTCCTTTCAGAAGATATAATAAGGGTTGGAAGGGTCAATATCATATACCTCGATTCCCAGGAAATCAACAAACCACTAATGACAATTAAAGAGCTCCAACCCAGGGAAGTTGTCGATTCAACTGCTAATGTTGTCATCCATTGAAGGGTTTCACTTATTTAACATTCGTTTAGAAACGCATGGTCAGGCATTATGCAGTCAGCGCACAGAGGAACATATTCTGGGAAATAAGCCACATATTTTTGCCAATGATTGACATGGACCCTGGTAACCCAACCTGCATGAATCCAACGTTATGTTACATTAGTGATTTAGCTAGAAAAAACAATATTACACAGATTTTATCATTCGATCAAACACTTAGGTGTAAATCAATGATGATAGTTGAATAACAGCCTAGTTGCAGTTCCCTGACATCATGTGTCTTGCGACTTGGTGAGCTCCATACACAGATGATATTTTGGGAAGCAATTGGTCATTTGATGACAGGTTCTTGATTGCAAGAACTTTTAAAATTGTGTATGCTAAAAACACAGTCAAGAAAATGCTAAGTGGCAAAGCAATTGCAAAAGCCATACGTGCTCACTCTTTAGTTGAGGCTGCTCTGAATGCTATTTTGTAAGCGAAAGCCTATTATTTGCCAGTTTCACATGTCACTGAGGATGTTCAACACAGTACTGATGCGGATGAGTTATTTCCCCAAAATGAAGACCTGAAGGAAGCTCAGAGGCTACTGAAAGGTCACCTTGATGGTAGTGAGACATGTAATAATGTTTTGTCATCAGAGTCTATCACCAGGATTGTCCAGAGAATCAACTATGTGCAGGATGCGATGGTTGACCACGAACAGCAAAATTGTGGATTCAATACCTTGATCTGGTGAAGATCCTGCAATTTTTTATCAAAGCAGAGCGCACCGGGAACTGGAAATTGTACCCTCACGCTGTAAATAAAAATGGTGCGAATATTCGCTGCAGCAGGACACATCCTATATGCAAAGTCTTGTACTTGCAGCAAATAGAGGGGCTGCCGAAAAGCCGTCCGTAAGTCTACCAGTAATTTTCTGAAGGATTCCATGTGATTAGACGGAGTGATCGCTTCTGGGCTGGCCTATCGACGGATCTGGTTATTGAGCAGGTTCTAATGAGAATCATACAGACGTCCGGAAGTCTTACTCATGGCAGAGTTCTGGACGAAATTCAACGATTAGTTTGGATTTATCAACGTTAGCGTGCTTTGAAATCAAGTGTACAATGCAAGAATAAGCAGACATTCGTTATGGCATGAGTGACTAGTACTATGAGGCTACTTAAGCAAGAAAAAAGCCAGATGTGAGAGATACATAGAAGCTCCTTGAGTTTTACCAGACATATAACCCTTACACGGAATATCCGCCCATTCACAGCATTTACAGTAGTGAATTGCAGGCAAAAAGGTAAATGTGGACAGAGCAAACACTATAGGAGAGGCAATCATAGCTTCAGTGATTGAAGAAAATGTCTACGAGTACACTTTTAAAAGAAAGGATCAGACAATTACACTTTGATGAGGAGTTTCGCTCAGTATAGATGAAGCATTTGAGACTGATCCACAACTCATATTCCAGAGACTGTGGGTGCTGTCTACCAATGAACTCCCAGCAGCAAGCGCATTTCCAGTATGATCTTTGTGATTAACACCTGCACTTTTTGATTCTTTCGGACCACCGCGAGAGGCAAACAACCGGCTTTGGCAGACGCAATTTGGGACCTGATTTTCACTGTACAATCAGATGCACAGTCTTCAAATCCACAGTAACTCTTAGATCGTGGATCACTACTTCAACGCCTCCCATGACAAAAACTTGCTGTGAAATAGTTTGGAGGAAGCAGGAGTGAAGTAGCACATGCATCTGGAGACGCTGATATGTTGATTGTGAAGACTGCTCTAGTACTGGTACATACATGATAAAGCATTTCGATAGCAGATAACACTGACTATGTGACCTTCTATGTTATCATGCTAATATAGATGATGGTTACATCTTCTCTGAGCCACAAGCAAAAGATAGTGAAAAAAGTGTGAAAGTCTGGAACATCAAAGATATGATGAAATCTTTGGGAGATTTGGTATGTTCCAACATTGTTTTCATCCATGCACTATTGGGTTGTTATTCTACATTCAGTATTTATGGAATTGGGTAGGAAGCATTCCTTCGAAAGGTGATAAACAATAGAAACTCCATAAAACTGGCAGAAGTGTTGGCAAGGATAGCAGTGCAGAAGAGGTTATTGAAGCTGGCGAGAAGGTTTTAGTGTGCTTGTACACTAGTAATGATGGGGAAAACATCAATCATCTCCGACTGAGGCGCTTTAAGGAAAAAGTTGCAGAAGGCTAAAACTATATTTAAGCCAAATCATTGCCACCAACTTGAGCAGATACGAAAGTCAACAGTCTTCGAGTGTTCTTCCCAATGCAGGAAGGGTAATGTAGAAACTAGCTAAACCTTACGAGTGGGGATGGAAACTTTCAGATGGTAAATTACAACTAATCAAGACTGACGTGCCAGTTGGTCCTGTAAATGTGTTGGCTATAATTGGGTGTAACTGTACTTCAGGGTGTACTACAGCAAGATGAAGTTTCAGGAAACATGGCATTCACTGTTAAAACTTGTGTAGTAATTGCAAAGGTTTCCACTGAAGCAACTCACCACAGCCAGATTTTGATGATGATGAAGTTACCATTGACTAGTTATTGACAAGAAATGTTCATGAACTTGTTCTGTAGTGGTTATGCTAGAGCCTTGTTCCAGTATTCGACTAACTGACAATTTCTTTATTGTAAATTGTATGTTTTATAAAATGTCAGGAATTAATGTAACAATTGTTGCTTTGAAAAAGGCTACTTAGTCTGTTTTTTTACCTTTTATATTCATATTTGTATAAGAAAAAAAAATAAGAAAACAATGGCAGGGGCTGGTCATGCTCTGGTGTTAGTTTACTATTAAGCATTTAGCTTCCTATCATTACAATTTAAAATACGAACAAAATGTGAAGCTGGCTTAGGGTGGGTCCTGTGTTTGTTTTCATGCAAAAAATAGGTTTTTATTTCCAATTTAGTAATGGTTTTATTCAGGAAAACGTTTATTTTTGTCAGTAATTGTAAGGAATAATGGACATACTTGTCAGGTAATGCCAGGAATATTATCTCTCGAAACCTTAATATTGTTAAGTTGGATTTTAAAGATGGCGCCCGTTGATCACTTTACGCAAGGCTAATTTTAGTTAACTTATTTTCATCTGAAAAAGAAGTTATTCATGCCCAATATCCAAGTCAAAAACCTTTGTTAGTCAAGTGTGTGATGTTCAACCACATTTTGACTGGACTAATGCCCATGAAACTGTACTAACAACACTCAATGAGTGTGTATAAAATAGTATATATGTATATATATATATATATATATATATATATATATATACAGGGTGGCCCAAAAGTAGGTTTACAGTTATCATTTAATATTTGAAGTGTTTAACTAGGTTATTCGAAAAACTTTAAATAGGTTAAATATTTATTCAATAACTGTAAACCTTCTTTTGGGCTACCCTATATATATATATATATATATATATATATATATATATATATATATATATATATATATATATATATATATATATATATAGATAGATAGATAGATAGATAGATAGATAGATAAATAGATAGATAGATAGATAGATAGATGAAGCGTTCGAATGTAAAATAATACTTAAACGACGAATATACCAAATCTAGACTTAGATTAAAAGCTTATTCCAAATTAAATGCAAAAAATATACCGACATCAAATGATGTAAGACATGATTACAAAATGTATTAGCGTGTTTTACTGCAATACTTTTTGATTTGACACCTTCGCAATTAAGGAGTGAAAACCGGTCAAAAACGAATAAAATTAATTCTCAGAACAAAAAAGTGTTCCACTACTTTGTTGTTTCCTTACAAAGATTACTATCAACACATAATGATACTAAACTTGATGTCTAGGATTCTTATTTTTATTTTGATTAGAATGCATTACATAATACTGATTCTAATAACAGTATATTATTTAATGCTTAAGCTTACGAGGTCTCAAGACGCAATTGAAATTCGGGGAATTGAATGCAAATCTAAAATATGTGTATTTGTAAATAAGAGCTGGTATCTATAGTATTCCATCTAAAAAGTCTTTTAAAAATTCAAATAAACTGACATTTGGGAATATATTTAAATTGATGGCTGTACCCAGTGTTAAAATTTCACAAAAACAGAGATATCTTAATTTTGACGGAAGGTAACCAGCCATCCTTTCTCCCCATTTGCCCAAAACCAAATTAAACTAAATATAGCCCACATCATCTTACCTTTACGCATAAAAAATGTCTTGCAAAATTCATAATGATCAGGTAATTAGTTTAGAAGTGAATCTTTTACATAGTAATACATAAATATATACACATACCTTACTTTTTTATACACGCAACCCCTAAATGTTAAAATTCACAAAGACAAATGTGCCCATGTTGCCTAACGTGTTGCCAAAAATATGGGTTCTATAATCATGATGATCGATTAATTAGTTCATGAGTTTGTTTAATCTTATGCAATATGCACAACTAAACCTTTCATACACGCCTCCCCAAATCTTAACATTTACAAAAGAATAATAATGGGTCTATCTTACTCACGGTGTTGTCTAGAATGAATATTCCAAAATTGATTATGATTCGTTCATTAGATAAGAAGATTATTACTATATATATATATATATATATATATATATATATATATATATAGCTCACTTCATATATATAGAGACTATCATACATTTTTAAAAAACTAATATTTTTTTTCTTATGTTATAGGTATTAATTATTTAGTAGATTTACCTTACCGGGATTGACGCAAACTTTTGCTACTTTCGTTCTGGTTTTGCGTTTTATAATATGCAATTTTTTTACCAAATTATTTGTGTGTGTTAAATAAGATTTCTAATGTTATCGTTATAAGTATATCATTAGCTCATTAGATTTTTAATTAAACCAAATTGTTATATAGACATTTTTCTAATCTAGATTAATGTTCAGCGACCATTAAAACAACAGCCTTGAAAGAAGATTCATTGTCCGGGTTTGAACCAGACTTTATGTCTCCATTTCCCACGCCTCTTTTCTTTGATTGATTTTCGCATTCTGGTGGTGAAATGGCGTAGTACTCACCTGTGAGTAAGTGTCTACCATGCAAGTAGTCAATCATGAGAATTTACTAAGATCGATGCCATGATCTTTCCTGCACTGAGTTGCTAAGGGAATCCGTGAGTGACGAGGTGAACCATGGTGTTTCCACTCTATCGATTGCATTTTCCTCTCCGATTGAAATGATTAACAATCGACTTAAGTCTTCGCCAAATCATCATATATTTAGTCAGTGTTGATATTATGTTTATTTTTCTCGATATTCAGAAGGCTGTATTTTCAGAAATTATAACACTAGAAACAACTTACTGCTCGGAAAAGAAAAGTAATTTAATTGGAACTGCATGATTTTGTCTATAGAACATGCCAAAGGTCAAGCTATAAACTACGAGTGGTGCACGGTGGTTTACTTCTTGACCGAACGTGTTATATTCGCTGTGCTGATTCTACCTGATCTACAGTGAAAAGGCGAGCTGTCTGAATTCATTCTGCATAAAGATGCCAAATGAAGTTAGGCAGCTCACATTTTACTGTTGCCAACAAGGCGCCCCACACAGGAAACACACAACTTCCCTAGTAGCTAATCTTTAATTATTTTAAAATAGAGAAATAGAATTATCACAACACAAACTGGAATATACACCGTGACAATTATATGTAATCCAGGTCGGAGTCTTAAATAAGTATATAGTTATATTTATTAAGAAAGTAAATCTCGGCTTTTGGTTGAGATCAAAGTTTAGTATCTGTTCCGATGGATGCCACACTTCAAAGACCAGTACTGTATTGGCCTTCGTTCCTTGATTCCGTCGGTCTTAGAGTCTGTACTGCACACTTCTAGGAGGCCCAGCCTTCCAGGTTTTTCCTTCTCACACTTTCAGAGAGGGCTAGTGCATTGCTAATTTCCTGAGACAATGCCGACGGGGCTTTACAGACATTTTTATAGGACAAAATGTTCATCCTCTAGGGCCTGGATTGTGTAACCCACTTTCAGACGTTGTGGCACATCGCTGCGGGATGGAGATAAATAAAATAATTATTAAAAAAATATAATGTATTTGCCATCAGGCTCCATAACACTTAAATTACATTACCACTCTGTATTTTCTAGAGGAAATATCATTTATAGCTATAGTAGAAACTATGTGCCCACTTTTACAAAGAGATAACACTCTGAAGATAGAATCTAAAAATAAGTGTTAAGGCAGCTCTCTGTAGAAAATAATAACAACCCTAGATTATTTAAATGTAATGTAAAATAAAATAAATATTGTCTTGAGAGCTTAAAAGCTTTATTTTCTTTATTTGCAACGTTTAGTATGTTATCTTTTTGTAAAGATTGTCATTTAGGTAAATCTATTAAAGTATTCACAAAACAGAATTTATCGTATGTTTACATGCAAACAAATTCCAAGATAACTGTATTTAATTGAGTATTTTTTTAGTAAGCCTCTTATTTTGAATAACATAAATAAATTGCTATGTTGTAATCGGATGGGGATACTGTAGTCGTAGTTATATTTAGCCATTAATTGAGTTGCAGACACTATAGATTAAATTACACGCTATGATACAATAACATTCAGGAATTACGTAAATTGTTTACAGTATAGAAATGTATATTTTATATTAAGGGTGAAAAACGTTTTATACACAGAAGCTTAATTTTTAAATACATTTAGTGCAGACATATGATGTTATTTTACATTAAAAATGATAATTTTAATAAATTCGTTTACGATTTAAAATTAAATTAATGAGGAATAATTTCCAAAAATAATATTTATATATTATATTCATGAATCAAATATTCAAGCTATGTCTTATTATCATAAACATTTACAGTACCCACACTCGACATAGTAGCGTGTCTGTAATGTGGATGTCCTCTAAAATGTATTTCTCATTTCATCACTTTGATCATAGCCATGAGAATGCTTTTCTTGCCTATAAGTACTGTTATAGCATCTGTTAATTAGACGTGACTGTTTATTGGATACTTTCTATAATTCACCTAGTTTGAATAGTAAGTTGAATGGTCTTCATTAATCCACCTTTTAATACTTCGTTATAATAGAGCTTTTTATTCCAGTTGTTTATTTTGAATAACTGCAGACTTGTTGAACAAATATATATATATATATATATATATATATATATATATATATATATATATATATATATATATAAATATATATATATATATATGTTGATAATTCCTTATAATAGAGCTTTCTATTCCAGTTGCTTATTTCAGATTACTGCAGACCTGTTGAACTAATATATATATATATATATATATATATATATATATATATATATATATATATATAGCTTCTTATTCTAGTAGCTTATTTCTAAGAACTGCAGAGTTGTAGAGCTCTCTTCTTGCTGACTGTATTGCCCCTGGCTTTAGCTTGTGCGTTTTACAAGTAAGGCCAATAAGCATGTCCTGTCTATACGATAATTATTTTTTATTACTTTTTAACTATTTAAACATGCTATGTCTGGAGCAACTTTCATAAAAAATAATATTTTTAAAGATAATATAGCACTTGCTTTCGCAACGGTCATCAATAAACATCAACGTCTACTAAAGAAAAACTGTTTTTGGATAAATATGTTACGTGATATAATTGTATGGTACGATGTATTTGTTATTTGTTGATTTCAGGTGGCGATGGATTTGTATATATTTCGTCATGAATTTGTAGGCGAACATTACAAACAATAAGTTTCCTAGACTACAGGTAATCCCCCACATCGTCCTGACTAATTCAGTTCATTGTTACGTATGTTTTACGATTATATTCTGTCATAAAATGAGCAACATTGGATTTGTTTTAATTTTCTGTTTCTTAGTTCTCTCTTTATTTCGACAATTTCATATTTTATTCATTGATTCTCGAAAAAAATATAAGAACTTGATTTATTTTTTTCTGATAAGAACACCACAAACACGTATATTCTACTCAATATCTAAAAAAATGAAAGTGTCCTAAAATATTTCAAACCTCAACCAACACGACGAACATTCTTAACAAACCTCAAACTTACATTTCAATGATTCATGTGACAGCGAGCGGATATAACAAACTAATTTGAAATGGATTTTGCATTTTAAAATACTGTTGAAGACGGAGATTTTTTCTGTTTAAGCGCAGTTTCGAAATGTCATCTCTAAGACAGTTTTCCCATCTCGAATAGAGTATTTATTTATTCCTATCTTTGTGAGTATCTCGCTGAAAACATGATAAGAACAATAATGAATGTATTCAACAGAGGAAGATGCACATATTAAACAGAAAAAGTTTTATTTTTTACTTATTTCTATGAACCTTGTTGTAACAATTCATTACGACTTTCAGTTAATATGTCAACACTTTTGTATTTTTGATTAAAGAGCGTTAAAAATATTAAGCCTTTCAGAGTAAGCTCACATAAAACAGAGCGCATTTGTAAAGTTGTGCGTTATTCTGTTAATAAAAGAAGCAATCACAGACCGTCTAACAAAACAACCTTGTCCGAAGAGCATGCTTCTGTGTCTTTTAGTTCTGGTGTTCGTAGAAAATAGACGGTGAAATATGTCTCCAAATGCTATAACAGATGTTAAACACGCATGGGTTAAGCCAATGAACGTTCATCTCACAAAATATAACTTTATAGAACAATACAAAGAAAGCAATATATGTTACTTAGACGCGAATTCTCATCACAACCTACATAATACAATGCCACGTTATGCGCAACACAACATATATACATAAATATATATATATATATATTTCTTTTTCTGTATTTCCTTCCGCCATATAAGATATAAAGTGTTTCAATTTAAAACTTGTTTTGCGTTGTTTTCTCTTGCGATAATCACGTTAATTTTAACTATATGCCTAATTGGGCGACATCGCAATAAAACTACCATTGATGCCATTTCAACTATTTAATACTATGGTACCGATATCGATCAATACTAATTTGAAACCTATTAACATTCGGTACGTGCTTTACATGACACCTGCAACGTGTTGTAGTAATTTATTACTTTCTCCGTACAAAAAAAACCATCTATAATTATTTGTTCAAATTCTTAGTGTTCGTTTAAATAGTTAAACATGATCTGCAGGAGTTAATTTAAAGTTTTAAGGTCTCCAATTAGATTAATCTGCATCATGTTTCCTAATGTTATTGTGATTGTTAAATTCTAATTTCTCAAATTAATTTCAGAACAAAACTTTGTATCATCCAAGTAATTCTCATTCATAAAGTTACTCTACACAGAATACATTCCCGGTTAGCAAGTGGAACCGATGCTTCTCATATTAAAACGAGAAGCGCCCAGTCAACAGATAATCTTTTCCAAAATTGTTTTACGTAAGTGTTTTTAAGATGCAATTTTAACCAGATTAGTACTGATCCAAACATATTTTTATATTTATCGTGTGATATAATAACATGTAACGGAACCTCATTTGCAGACGATTATCAAACCATTGCGCGTAGAGATATAGCTACCTGTGAATTTGTTTATTTCTACCCAGTTTTGGCTAAGATCAAAGTGTAGTATCTGTTCCGATGGATACTGCACCCCATAAACTGGTATTGTCTCGGCCTTCGGGGCTTGATTTACGCCGGTCTATGGATCTCTCCTGTGCAGTTCTAGGAGTTACACCCTCCCAGGCTTCGCCTCCCCTCTTTGGGGAGGAGTAAGTTTATTGCTTACTGCCTGAGGCGCCCCTACCGAGGAATGTCGACGGGGCTGCCTAGGCAATTTTTAAGCCCCACTTTCCCGACCCGACCTTGGGTCACATCATACTTGTGGGAGTAAGATATAAACCGGCCTTGTGCCTAACGCCTAGAGAGGAGTAAATCAATACTCAGAAGCTGTCAAAAATTATGAAGTAACATAGGCGTTGTTGATTGCATACCGTTTAAAATAATTTTTCAGTAGTGATTACGTATTCATTGCTATAGATATAACAGATTGCTCGCACAAAATCGAAAGTTTAAGATTTGCAATGCCATTTAAAAAAGGCTCAAAATACTTATTTTTTAACAAACATAACTTTATGTACTTACATTGAAATGTGAACAGGACTTGATTTGCTGTTGAGCATAGAATGAAGTGTCATGTGTGATGATACATGGATCCATGTAGGATAGATGGCCATAATGAGAAGGTGATGAGACCATTTGGGTCATATTATCAGTCAATCTAATATAGCGGACACAGAAAGTACAACAAGTTCGACAATAATATCTTTAGAAGAATTACAATACCCTTTCACTCATCACTTGCGATTAGTAATGGTCCATGTTGTCTGATAGCTTCATATTTTTATCATAGAAGTTAATTTATATAAACTTAAAATCTGGTTTGCACATAAGTGTTCGACATCATTGTTTATAGCAAAGCTATACTCTAACGATCACATATGTTATAGTATCTAGGTATCCTCCAAAAACCTTTTCTATATTGAGTGTCAAAGCATTATCATGAAGCTAGTTTTATAAATCTAATATATGTGATGTTTCCCTCAAATATTTCATTAAGCTTTCCACACTGTTTTACACGTGGATTTATTATTTGGATTTGTTTTGCATTAACCTAATCTATATATTAATACGATAGCGTGTGTGTTCGTGTGTCACACTTCCGGCAAAAGCTCTGCGCATGCGTGCCGCACGTAAATTTTGAAAAACATTCAACTAGCCTGCGGTTAGGCATATTTACATGTGATTTGCTTTGGCGCAATGGTTGGCGAGGTAGACTTTTTTACTTTGGCCCGACTGGTTCATAGTTCGATCCCAACCAACCTCTAAGATTTTTATTCTACATTTCGAGGGGAAGGGGAAGAAATAATACTTTTTTTATCACTTGGTTAAAAACTACTTTTTTGTGTTGCTTAAAACTTAAAACTATTTTTTGTTTTTATGTTGGCGTTTTTAATGGCATTGTCTATTTAATTACGTTGACTGCTTAAAAAGTAGGGTATCGGCCAGTATTATTTTTTTAATTTTTATTTTTTGAACGGATGGCATATCAACCTTTTTTAGTAGATATGCGCAGTGTTTATCGTACACGAGTTACTATTTTAAACAATTATTTCACTCTTATCCAGAAGGGGGAGGGGTGGCTCATAATAAAGCAAGCGTAACTTACTAACAAATAGAGGGTGCTTTGTTACATTAGGACCCGTATTGAAAACATCATTTCGTGTAATTTACACGGGTTCCGCTAGTATAAATTAATAGTTATGTATAACAACATACGAATATGTATCGGTAAACACATATATGTGTCTTATACTTAATTTAACAATGCTATATCACATCGCATAATTGTTTGAAGACATTTCAAGTTCAAAAAATGATATTTGAGTTAAAGTGGTATATGTACTCAACCTATCACCTCTCAAATATCAGTATTGATGAACTAGCATTTAACCGAAGATTATCAATGCAGTGAAATATTTCACAACCTAGAGAGTCATTTTACAATCAATAGACAACAACTATATTGAAAATTGTCTTTCTCCTTTTGTTAGAATATAAAGCTGGGTATATAATAATGACGATGCATAGCCCGATACAAATAAAAGTGTCTGAACTGATCGGTATTTACACACTATTAGATGATACAGAAATGTGTATAAGTAAATGGGTAAGAATAACATTTGCAGATAACGTCTCGGTGAAAACGCCGATGCACAGTTTGAGAAAGTCTTACTCTCCAGTGTTGATATCATTGTATTTGAACGTCCGTGTTGATATCATTGTATTTGAACATCCGTGTTGATATCATTGTATCTAAACGTTCGTGTTGATATCATTGTATTTGAACGTTCGTGTTGATATCATTGCATTTGAACGTTCGTGTTGATATCATTGTATCTGAACGTTCATGTTGATATCATTGTATTTGAACGTTCGTGTTGATATCATTGTATCTGAACGTTCGTGTTCATATCATTGTATTTGAACGTTCGTGTTGATATCATTGTATTTGAACGTTCGTGTTGATATCATTGTATTTGAACGTTCGTGTTGATATCATTGCATTTGAACTTTCGTGTTGATATCATTGTATTTGAACGTTCGTGTTGATATCAGTGTATCTGAACGTTCATGTTGATATCATTGTATCTGAACGTTCATGTTGATATCATTGTATTTGAACGTTCGTGTTGATATCATTGTATCTGAACGTTCGCGTAGATATCATTGTATTTGAACGTTCGTGTTGATATCATTGTATCTGAGCGTTCGTGGAATGTGGCAATCTCGATCATGAAATGCGGTTCCTAATTAAAACATACAATTCGTAAGTGTAAAGGTCCTAATACAAAACGAAACATGATTTTATAAAGCTAGTTTAGTCATCTAATATATAAAGTTAAGACATATTTTAGGCGTAATTGTGACTAATATGGTCTATATTTACATTGATATCGTCTAAGGTAAAGCGGACAACGTTTGGAAGCATTCACTATGTGAAAATTCAGATATTTCCAATTTTTGTGATTTTTAACAACAGTGGCTGGGCATTAATTAATATATATTCCGTACATTTCAGTTTCTGTAGAGTACTTTAAGGGTTTTAGGCTCATATATGCCCAGTTCGGGCGAATGATTATCAATTCATTATCAAGATCCGATTATTGTATAGGTCATGCTATAAACTGTTTCCTCGAATCGAAATCAGTTTTGAGCACAATTAGCATATGGATTCTTTGTGTTTGTCAACATATGTATTTGGCTTTCAATCTTCTTAAATTACATGACAGTAGTGAAAAACATAATTGTGATAGTATACTGTTCGAGCCAATACAACGTGCAGGTTGTGCTCATATATGCGCCTAAAACCATTAAAGTATTCTACAGAAATTGACATTTAAGGAATATATATTAATTAATGTCCAACCACTGTTGTTAAACATCACAAAAATTGGAAGTATCAGTGATCACAATGCAGTAGCTGAAGATCATGCAGTGTGAGTTGCCTTATTCTTTTACAATCACGTTGATCCTCTTCGGAGAAGTAAAAACTAACACAAGAAGATCATTATGCGAAAAAATATCCTGCCCCCCCCCTCATTTGTACATTTCAATAGACAACACAAAATATTTCATAAGTAAACAACAAACATATTTTATAGCTAAACAACAAAAAATATTTTATAGGTCTTTATTTGAATGTTTATGATGATGCTGTTGTTTATATATGATTACTAATATATTACTTGTATTTGTTCCAGATTGTATTGGTTATTACTACTTCTAATTTCACCCATTTAATGTATCTATTCAACATTAGTATGTTTTAATAAAATTATTATGGTATATTACATATACTGGCGACTTGAACTCTTCCACTCACAATAAATACTTGGAGCATCTGCCTCTCAGTATTACCTCCCCCACCCAAAAAACCGTTCGGGCTGTGAGTAACTTCGGTTGATTGAGGATGTCAGGATAGGGAAATACCAGTCGATGAAGGGGACTGTTTCGGTGGGCTTTTATCTGTCGGGCTGAGGTATTTTGTCAATGGTAGTCCTAGGAGGTGAACCGTCTCAGGCCGTGTGTCCAATCTTTGGGGTGGAGTAAGTTTCTTGCTTACTACCTGAGGCGTCCTGACCGGGTAATGTCGGCGGGGCTGCACAGGCTATTTTTGATAGGCTAGAATGCTCTTCCTTTAAGGGCGCTGGCTTTATCTTCCCCCACCTTCCGACTTAGTGCCAACTATTGCTGCGTTGGGAAGCAATTAAATACTAGGCCCCATAACCCGTTCAGTCTTTCAGTAACTTGGGTGGATTGAGGACTTCGCTATCGGAAAATACCAGTCGACGATTCGTTCTCGACAATCAGTCCGGTAGGAACTGGTCAATTCTGGTGGCATTTTATCTGCCAGGTTGATGTATTGGTCCATGGTAGTCCTAAGCGGTGCACTCTCCCAGTCCTTGCCTTCCCTATTTGGGGGTGAGTAAGTGTATTGCTTACTGCCTGAGCCGCCAATACCGGGAAATGTCGATATAACTGTCCAGGCTACTTTTGATAGGTCAGAGTGGCCTTTCCTTAGGCGCGCTGGCTTGACTCTTCCCACCTTTCGACCTTGTGCCACATGTACCTTCGGTGAGAAGGAATGAAATACCTGCATCCAGCCCAGCCCGACGGGAACTGAGTAATTTTTGTGGTCTCTCATCTGTCGTGATCAGGCATTACTCCAGGTTAGTCTTAGCAGGTCCACCCTCCCAGGCCTTGCAGACCCTTTGTAGGGTAGAGTTATTTTATTGCTTACTGCCTGAGGCGCCCCGACTAGGGAATACCAATGGGGCTGCTACGGAAAAGTTTTAGAGGCATAATTGCTTCTTTTTTAGGGGTGCTGGCGTGACTCTCCCAACTTTCAAGCTTTGTGCCACATCTTCCTGTTGTGGGAAGGAAGTGAATATATAGAACTACACCAGTCTATACTGCAGTCAAGGAAGACGTACAACCACTCTTGTTCTCTTTTGTACAAGGTGTTCCAAAAGTATTGGGCACATTTCACGTCATCATATCTGCTGGACTATGAATGGTAGTAACACAAAACTGGGACCATTTCCAAAGTTACAAATACTTTCCAACTTATTTCCGAATGATATCAAAATATCCTCCCTTACATAATTTATTGTCATGGTGATTTGTTTATGAAAATATGTAAAATATATTTCTCACCACCAATACGTTAACACTTACACCCGTTCGTCTCATGTATGATTGAAATTCAGGGTTTTACTTGCGATACAAATGGAATTATTACCGTTTCCATTTTGATGTCTTTTCAATATACGC
>OY744528.1:92851109-93136109 GCA_963556195.1 Sepiola atlantica
AGTATAATTCCCGTAATTATATTTTTTCTTCAGTGACGCTTTTAACTACTTTTTGAGTTCTAATCAAAGTCTGTTTTCCAATGTTTCCACGTTTTAAGATTTATGATCTACAACTCCGATCCTGAGTCAAGTTGTATTGTTATATTCCTATTCAATATTCTTACTTTTACAACGTTTCTAATATGTTCCACTTCGTCGCATATAGCAGTTATAATAAAGCGTTTTTTATTTTATTTGTTTACCTTGCCGTGTGTACTTTTTTTTCTCATGTATCGTACTTTTAACACTGTTTTATTTTATATGGACAACATGCGTATCAATGCAGCAATCGAAATGCGTTTAAGGCGGCATAATTCTTTTTCTTTTTTTTAATATAATTTAGCTGGTGAAGCACTGTTTAATCCGTTACGGATTTTTTTAATATATGATACTCTACATCGGCTAATGTCTTTTAAATTTAGACGAACGCTAATATAACAGTTGTCAGTCCTCTGCGATATGTCAGAGTGTTAACTCATATTTAATCTCTAGCTTATTAAAATCCCACTGTTGATTTCCGCATCTGTATTCGATACTTATCTTTGCGCGCATATAATGCATTTGAGATGGTTAGTACTAAACTCCGACAACTTAAAATAATTATAGTGTTTGTGGAATACGCTAACAAAGGTCGTGTAACTCTCGTCGTCTTGTCTTGTGAGGTTCATGCATTTCCATCTTTTGTGAAAAGGAGACGAATTAGGGCTCAGCAATTCAGTTAACAATTTTATCGTTTCTACAAATGTAAGTTCGCTGTTATTTTGTGGAATACATAATTGGACAATTTGGTATGTTCAACCGTATCTAATTTGCGTAAAACAAACGACTTTTGTGAAAATCGGTTCAATTAACAGAGTATGTATACTAAATGTCATCGTATCGTTAGAAATACAAAACAAACGTAATATAGTTTTTAAGATTGGAATGAAAATTATTAAAACTCTTCAAATAGTGTGTTGTGAAACTTCGCTTGATAACCATTCGATCATTTGTATATTTTTGTTGTGTTTGTGTTTGAATACACATTCCATTTCTTCCAGCTTTTCTGTTACGATTTACTTATGATAGCCCCCTTGTTATTTCTGTTGTTCTTTAAAATGTTCTTCTAGTAGAAACTTAACCGTTTCTCGTTTTCTTTTGATTTTCCACTTGTTTCTTTCTCCAATTCCATTTTTCTTTCTGCAATTCCATTTGCTCTACATCCATTTTATTTTTCATATTACGCTTGCTGTTTCTGCAATTGCACTTACTAATCTTACTGGTACCTAACATTTCTATGATTGCATTTCTTACTTCCTCTATTTTTCGTCACTTTAATTAAGCTGACTTTATGTCTAATTTATACAGACGTTACATTACTTACCGAGTGATAAATAATTTACCATTTAGCGAGACAAAAAATGTAATCCCATTCAACATATTTTAGTATATTTTATTAGAAAAACATATTCAACACTCCATTTTACATTTTCAAGTCTTTATACAAAAATTGTTTCGTGGTAATCAGAAACAACTAAAGCTGGAGTGTTTTATCACATTTGTTTCCCACTTTGCTTGCTAAAAATCTAGTTTGATTTCGACTTGTCGCTTTATTGTTATAATTAACTATTATTCAGAGCATACTACCAAAGTCTCTTTTAGAAAATCCAACATTCCAGTTGAAGTAATAGTTATGTTGTATCCGACAATAATCCGAGTTTCCGTTGACAGTGGTGTATGAAATATACATGCAGTTTATTTTCGTGTCCGATTAAATCAGACTTCTTTGTCAGCAGTTTTATGCGATATACGTTTGAACTGTGTAGATTGGAATAAGTCCTAATACTTCGTCGCCAGTATTCTGGGCAAAGCTATCGAATGTTCGTTGTGACTTTAAAAGGCCGATACAAATGAACACAACACGGTGGTGTATTTATAAAAGTGCATTTAAAGAAATACAGAATTGTATATTATAGAAAGTCTGCGTCCGATACTGTGGCTATAACTCCCACCAATGACTGCCACGATACTTCATCGTAACTATATATACATTGTCCGGAAGAGTCTATCAATCCCCAAAATAGGGTAGATTAACATTACACCATAACACTTTACTAATACCGAACGTTTGTAGTGGGCGTACGTATGTACAGTTGTTTGGCCTGTTGTGCAGATTGTGGCTCTTATAGTGTTGTTCTCACTTATTGTAAGACAACAGAAATCTAGAGATTACGTTCGTAGCATCTTCTGTTGTCATATGTGATCAGGAAATGGTTGGAAATTATTCAGCTTCTATAATGACCGCATATACGATATCCTTACTAAAATGAATTATTTACGGAAACAGATTATTCATGAAAAGCTTAAATATATTATGTACTTGTGTTATATTTTAGTTCTCGTGGATACGAGGATATCATAATAATATTAAATTCACAATGAAAATGTCGTACACTTATATGCTCAAGATTATATCCTAGTCATTTACATTCATACTTTATGGGTTATTTTTCTTTGTTTCTGTTTCTCTTGGTAGCAACTTTCAGACAGTTACTGTTAGAATATTTTATGAATTTAATAATGTTTCTCTGAAGTTCAATTATTGAACACAGCTTCTATATTATACGCGCATACTCCAATTGTCCCAGATAGCTTTGTGTTATGTAATTTTTAAAGATCAGACTATTATTTATATCAGTATGTGTGTGTATGTGTAAGTGAAAAAATATCGACCAAAAACAACCTTTCCTCGAAAATATAAACTTAGTGTACATTTTTATTCACCTATTAAGCAATAATATCGGGTGGACATCGTTTCTTATAATTATTTTATTAATTAAACGACAAGGGAAATTATAGAAACCAAACAATCAAAATAAACAAGAATAAAAGTTACACTGTTAGGAATATAACTAAATAAAATATCAAAGTAATCACAAGAAAACCTGGGTATATTGTGTGTATTTTATTTATTTATATTAGTGAACCTTTTTATCTCTCTTACGCTGATGTTACGACCACTACATTAGTCTTTTTTTTCTTTTTGCTCCTTTTTTGTATGGGTGAATCTTAATCTCGTCTAACCTGCCTGCTCTTACTAGTACGCCTTATCTTCCATACCTACCATAACTTTCTATACAACCATGATTCTCTTCCTACTACTTATTCGATGATTCGCCTTTCTTTGCACTATTTAAATCATACCATGTGCAAACAAGCAAACAGCCATGTTTGTTGTACTATATGAGCCATCACTTACCGAAACCAAAATAACTCTAAGATAGTGATAATGCAATTTTCAGTTGGAAATAAACAATCGTATGAAACGATTGAAAACAATAAATAAGATAGACAAAAGTTGATTTCTTATGTGGACTGGTCGACAAGTACCTATTCACATTGGACTTGGAGACGGGCATGTTATATTCTACAGGGAAGCAACCGTAGTAATGTGTTTCAAAAATACGAGGTTCTTTGAAATAAGGGGCATACATAAAAAGGCATATAAAATATAACTGTTATTTTTTACTTCAATAGTGTTGTCTTATTGTTGTATACTTTTTACTTTTCATCATTTGGCGTATTTCCTGCTAATCAAATCAATATAGCTCACCAGACCAGAATAACTATCTTACACGCTGTCTTTGTGAGCTATTTTTGTGATTTTGTTTTCGCATAATCTCAGCCGTACTATTTCAATTATTGAAGATCGCGTTTTTATATGAATTGGCTGCATTTAATTTATTTGGCATTGCAGTGAAAAAGTTACCGTCATAAGATATATCATGATCTTAAAAAAAATTGAGATATTAATTTAAGCAAAATATTTTATAGTAAAAATAAGCAAATAAAAGATTAACAAAAAAGGAACAGAGGAAAATATATATGGGCATGCGAAAGACTGATGAAAACTGCGCAAACGACAGGAGATAAATTATGGGAGCGTGTAAGGTAGTGGTAGGGTCGGAGGAAATATAAAGTTTTCCAGCGTCGACTTCAAGATATATACAGTTTCTAGACAATAGTGATAAGCTTTTATGAGATAAAAAAAACAATAGCCATTATTATGTGGAAGTTTCTGTGTTAAGTGTTTATCCAAAAAAGTCAAATTCAGAGACATTGTTGTAAATTGACACTCTAAGTACAAAATGCCCCCTTCAAATAAATGAGATTCTACTTTTAGAGGCGATTACGGGTAAACGTATTGACAAACTTGGCCGAGTAAACTTATGTTTGGAAATTTAGAACATTTACAATCATCCCTATTTAAGCTATGCACTCTTAACTTTTTTAATGAGGGAGCAATTCCTGAGGTGGTTACGTATGGTTTTAGCCAGAGTTAGTGGTAAAACATGTCAGTTAAGTCTCCTAGAAAAATTAGAATGAATTTGCATGGAGGGTTATTACACGTTAAATATTTCGCCATTTCGCTAAGATTTGTATGGCGTTCAAACGTAATCGCCTACAAGAAAGAGAATCTCAGTGGGAGGGGGATTTAGCCGAGATTGCTATATTGTACAATTGCGAAAAAGGGTATATATATACCCGTAGATGCGAGAAGGAAGTAAACATGGGACGGGAGTCTTGGAAGTAAGAAATACAGCAATAGTTTATTAATTGAACAATTTTATTTATTTGATTCATTCAATTAATAAAAAGGGGTACACAAATGTACGTATGGAAATAGTAAATATTGAAAAACGAAAGTATGCGAACTAGTGCATCAGCGTAAGAAGTGTGTTAATAAATTGAAAGAACACTGTACGTATGCTCCAACTCGTATCCTATTTTACAATTGATGGCTCTTTCGTGTGTATCGTTCAACAGTCAATTTTAACCGATAGTTACGTTTTGTTATTTGGTTTTCTGATGAGCTGCATCAATGAAAAATGTGACAAAGAATTGTTTACTTATATATGCTCTGTTGATAAATGTTAACATTCATCGTACTATATAAAATAATATATATATTTATTACACTTTAATATAAATATATATATATATATATATATATATATATATATTTATTCAAAGAATAATTAGTCAGTATGCATTAATATAGGACGAGGGAGTAAGGAAATTACGCACAATATATGTGAATTCAAAATTGGTGATAACATGTAAGCCAGAAATACACAATTTATATATTATATCCATAAAAAAACTTACTGACGGACATAGCCTCTATTACTATCAACAGAGTAACATAACTATCTCCCGTACTCCTAGTTGAAGCCGTCTTAACAAAACAATTACTACGACCATCAAACCTCTTACTTATTTGAAATACAAAGTAAATCAACATATTGTCGACTTCCGATTGTATAACACGATTTCACCGTTGCAGAATTCACGAAATAGCAACAAATGTCCTACAATATCAGTGGTGAAATATATACCTATATTAGTAGTATGTTTTTAAAGGATGTGGGCAATGCAAATTCCGGGTAAGATGCAAGTTGTAAGGAACAAAAACAATAAATCAAATATGAAATATGACTTACTATTTATTTTTCATAAAATCTTACATAACAGCAAGAAAATAAACTTCTTTTTGTCAAAAATAATCAATACCAGAAGAATTCCCCGACTATGCAGAGAATCTGACAAACTACCATTCTCTGATATACATATATATATATATATTTATATATATATATAAATATATATATATATAAAAATATATATACATATATTTAGTAAGTATAAAAATATTAGCTACACAGAGGCTTCGAGTTGTATCACCTAGGGAATCATCGGAAGCCTCTGTGTAGCTTTATTGTCATAATTATATTTTTATAACTTACATAGTAGTAATACTCACGTATTGGACACTGTTGAAGTAAATAATGTAAATTAAAACATAAAAATGTATGTATCATTATAGCATTTTATGTGGATACATAGACTGATTATATATATATATATATAAATATATATATATATATATTTATATATATATATATATATATATATATATATATATATATATATATGCATTGTTATTTTTTGTGCCAAATGAGTATTTTATTTTATATCATTTTCCAATATTCATTGAATTTTTATGTCATCTATATTATGAAAAAATCTTTAGACTGTTTTAGATTTTGAGGGTAATAACATCGATTTTCATTGTCCATCGATAGTGCACAACGGTATCATTATTATTATTATTATCATTATTATTATTAAAATAGAAAATAATAAGAAAAAAAATAACACTACAAAAATGCCTGATGGTATATAATATTTCAGATTGTTTTATAATAGTCAGAGAAGCGAAACAAACATAAATAAATTTACTGTTTATAAAGTTCGGGGGATAAAAGACGAATGACTAAAAATTGAAAAATTGGACGCATGATAGCGAGTTTCTAAGGTAACTGTAATTCTAGAGCGAAAGTTAACTAAAAGAAACTGATCAAAATTCACCAAAGATTAAAACGTCTTACCCGAAGCGCTGAATATAATGAAAAGCTAAATTTCTGTTAAAAAAAGTATCGATCTGTTGTTCAAACTAAGTTAGAATCTCCGAACAAAAAAAGCCAAAATATAGGTTGACATATAAAGAGATATCATCTTTTATCCATGTAAATACTGACAATATATATATATATATATATAGAGAGAGAGAGAGAGAGAGAAGGAGAGAGATAGAGAGACATTTTTATTATTATTATATATATATATATATATATATATATAGAGAGAGAGAGAGAGAGACATTTTTATTATTATATATATATATATATATATATATATATATATATATATATATGTATATACATATATGTATATATATAGGCATATATGTATATATATACATATATATATAGGCATATATGTATATATATACATATATGTATATATATATACATATATATAGGCATATATGTATATATATATACATATATGTATATACATATATGTATATATATATGTATATATATGCATATATATATGTATACATACACATATATATATGTATATATACATATATATATATATGCATATATATATACATATATATGTATATATACATATATATATATATATATGCATATATATATATACATATATATGTATATATATATACATATATATACATATTATACATATATATATATATATATATATATATTCATGCGTGTGTATTCATGCGTGTATGTGTATGACAGAGAAATAGTAAAGAATTAAACACAGAGAAATAAAAGAAACGTGATATGTCACAAGATTCGTTTGGATTAACGAATATCTTCTTATTTGAAATTCATCTAATATATAAAGTAGAGGCGATTTTTCCCCTGTACCTTCTGTGAGTATAGGAAAATAACCACATGCATCATAGGCTACTAAACTCACCATTACATTACACTTATTTACTCGAGCGTGTTTTAGTACATATGTTATTATTTTTTCCCAGCTAACACTAAATATTATATTTGCCCCACCATCCACGCCTCTCTGAAAAACCAACTCCATATAGGTGGTAGCAAAAACTTTTTCTCTCTAACAATTCGACACCGGAAATTAATACACACAGTTTACTTTTCACATTATTTATTATTTGCCTGGTATTAACTTACTACATAATATAAAGCAATACGCAAATACTTAATGACCGCTCCCGTTCACTTCGATGATTTTCCGCGAATATCAGATTACGTTCTTTCACATGTACTTTTAAGTCGAAACTGTCGCGCATTGAGTAAGAAGGCAGGTTTCATGATCGACTGTTTCAGAGTTCGATCAAATTCTACGCGACCACTTTTTTCTTTTTTTTTAATTCAAAATATTCGCCAACACGGTAACTATAGACCGTTTTTTTTCATTCGACGCCATGCAACAGGTAGTACTTTCTCCCGTGCAACGCCGGGCGACGGGTTCCGCTAGTTGAAAATAAAACGTAAATTATAGGAAAAAAGGTGCGAAACATGATGTTTCGCAACGCGTGTAACTAATTAAAAAACACTCATCGCGTGTAAAAACATGTTAATTTGAAAATAAAGATTACAAAGTAAAGAATATAAAGACAAAAATCAATAAAACAAATAATGAGTAATACTCAGTGTGGTCGGAGTTCATAATGCTGTGACGGTGTATTTTGCATTGTTTGTGTGCGATTATGGCCATATGTTTGGTTACGGATGAAGAGTCCGGCCTAAAGTTTACCTTCGATGGTGATGAAAGAAGAATTAGCGGCTTCTTAATTTACTTACGTCGTGGAGGCGAAGACTTGTGTACATTATTTATTTAGAACATAATTATTATATAATGTGTATTTAAAAACATTATCTGAATATAATTTAAATCGTCAAAATATACACACGCACACACATGTATACATAAATATATATATATATATATATATATATATATATATATATATATATATATATATATATATATATAGTGGAGATAGACACAATTGTAACATTGTTCCAATACTTAAAAAACAACTATCATTAGACGTACGATCGTTTGCAATACTTTTTAGAATCATTATATTCTTCAATATTTTTGATGATTCCAACATGTCTTCGTCAACACATTTTATTACATCAGATACAGACGTATTTTGAGAAAAACACATCAGATTTAAGTACTAATAATTATTCCAATGATACGACTTGAAAAATAGTAAAATTTACACAAAATTGTATTAGAAATAAAACATTCAAAACATTCAACGCATTCACCATAAACGTTGAATCGAGAAAAAAATGACATAAAAGAAAAAATGCATTAGCCGAAAAAACATTAAATAAATAACACAAACTATCAAAATAGCAGAATTTATATTAAACAATAATTATAATAATAAGGAAAATGCTGATAATATTAATAATGTTACAATCCAACAAAATAATATAGGAGAGACTGGCTAAGTTGAATAAAAACGTAAAATTAAGAAATGAAATTATAACGGATAAATAAGAATAAAAACTAATCAATAAATACATAAATAAAATGTAAAATTTATTTTGATTATATAGAAAACTAGATACAGCATAGGTTCAATAAATGTAAGAATTAAAATACTTTGAAAATAAAAACATCAATAATAGAGTTAATATGAAACTCGAAAATAAAATAATATTTTAAGAATCAATGTATTATGATTTAAAAAATGTAAAATAATAATAATGATCATGAGTAGATGAATAAACTCATATACAAATTATACCAGATAAAAATTCTAAATTTAAAATTAAAAAAAATCACATTAGAAAAATACAAAGAAAACATATATTTTAAGTAAAATTAAGAGAAATAAAAAGATAACATTAAAAAAGTACATATAGAAATTCAATCTAAATATAAACAATATAATAAAAATAATTAGAAAAAAAATAATGGGAAAATTGATAAATAGAATAATAGTAATAAGGAAATAATAGTAATTAGAGAAAATATAATAACAATAATAATTAGAAGAAAAGAAGAAATACACGTAGCCATATATATATATATATATATATATATATATATATATATATATATATATATATATATATATAAAACAAAGCGTTTATATATAGAAGAGACATCAATTAATTTTATTTTTTCATCTATATGTTGTTATATTTACATATAGAAAATATTATAAGACAAAACAAAGTATTTTTTTAAATCATCAGGATGTAATTAAAAGAAACCAGAAAACGGGAGGCAACTTATACATAGATTAAGAAAACATTTGAAAGACCATTAAAATACATTTATTAAGCAGTTGAACGTTCATTATCATCAAAGAATTCAATAAAACATTATTAAAGTAGTATCTTTATATATTGCTTATATTTCAAAATAAATGTCATCGTACAATAGAGCTACTATTAATTACATTGACTGAATTAAAAAAAAAATCAGTTATTATTGTTTAAAGCAGAGTTGCAGAACATTTAAAAATCATGAACATGTATTAAATACTAATACTCTATGAACACTAACTACTAATGTTAACTGTGCCACCAAAATCACAATAAAATATTTAAAAGCAGAAAGATACCCAAGCATCGCAGATGATGCCTTCTAGAACCGAAAGTACTAGGGTCCACAACCGCTATGGCAACTTCATCACAGCCTAAACCTTAACAAGCATTAAGTAGATCATAAGGTTCAAACTGAAAATATAAAGACATAATACAACAATTTGCATACAACAAAATGGGTTCATTAATTAATATAAAAAAATGGTATACACAATTGATTACTCGTCCGATTAAGGGCGAATTAAAAGAAGAAAAATGCGCTCACTTGCATATTCTTAAAATAATAAATACAAAACGCTCAGGGTGGCGAAAAATAAATACGCACAGTAAAAGATCACCGGTCACTATCGCTTAAAAAAATGAAAACAAAACGAATAATCTACGTAACAGTATAGGCGATAAGAATTCTAGTCCAGTCGTTCGAGCGCTAATCTACCAATATTAACATCGAAGTTTCATTTCTTTACCTCTGAGGCATGCTGATGACGTCTTATAGCCAGAAACGCGCGTCCATGTCTAACTTTTGTGCACGCAAAACAATATTTTTTAATTAATCATATGTATATACATATATAGATTTACATATATATGTCAGGCGAATTCCACTCATTTATTTACTAACAGTATGTCGGGCTGCAAATGGCTCCTTAATTCTACTAATGATTTGAATATATTTGAGCAAACTTGACACTCATGTCGTTACTGCGTTGGATGAAGCTAGAAGTCATAGTACCTGCATCATTGTTCACATTAATAGAGCACTTAATTTATAGGCTACTTTACCACACTGTAGTGTATGGAGAGTGTTACTAGATGTAATTCTGTGTTTGTCTTTGATCAGAAATAGTTGTAGTGTTAATGCTTCATATTAGTTTATATAATTAATACCTTTCACAATAAAGCCTGCTTACACACCACACAGATGCACAGATGTGCACAATTGGTCGCCTAGTTGTTCATGTTTCCTAAATACTCTCTTTAAATTCTCACCTTGCTGCTTCAAAACGTTCAAGACGATTGAAAACTGCCGCCCCTCACTCCACGAATTACCTAAGTACGCTAAATTTTTACTTGATAGCATCCCTAAATCGCTTTTTAGGGCTTGCCAGAAATAAGCTTACTATAAATAACTGTTTTGGGAGTCTACGGTTATAAAGCCGAACAGGATGACAAGCCAATCGCATTGATCAAAGTGTAGTATCTGTTCCGATGGATACTGCACGCCTGTCCTGTGCAGTTCTAGGAGGTCCACCCTCCCAGGCTTCACCTCCCCTCTTTGGGGAGGAGTAAGTGTATTGCTTACTGTCTGAGGCGCCCCTACCGGGGAATGCCGACGGGGCTGCCCAGGCAATTTTTAAATGGCCAGAGTGCTCACCTCTCGAGCGCTGGCTTTTAACCCCACTTGCTCGATCCGGTCTTGGGTCACATCTTACTTGTGGGAGTAAGATAAAACTGGCCTTGTGCCTAACTCCGCGAGGAGTAAATAAGCATCGTGTATCTTAGTCACAATTGTAGCAATAGTCGTGCTGTTGACATTTGCTAAGACACTTGTATCAGAAAACACACACACACACACATACACACACACACAAATATATATATATATATATATATATATATATATATATATATATATATATATATAGTAAATTCAAGTTCTACTTCGGAAGATCTCGTAAATTAAAAATTTATATTTATTTAAAAGCCAAATTTAGGCCAACATTGCTTTCTTTTTTATTATTTTAAAACAGTAAAAGTCTATCTATATTAATAACGCTATGGTAGGTCTCTGGAATATGTAACGCATACTCGGGAATAATAAGTCTATTATTGCGATCAAAAACGCTCATATAATATTGATTCGTCTACCTACTACTATTATATGAAAATAATTTGTAACAAATTAATAGGTTACTATATATATATATATATATATATATATATATATATATATATAACTGTTTGTGTAAATATAGTCGCCGATTCGCTATTTACACAGTTAAATTACTCCCTAATTATTACCTAATTGTCTATGGCCGAGGGGTTAAGACGCTTGACTACATATCAGGGTTCGCGTCCGCCGACCGTTGAGAATTAGCTTCCTGCACTGAAGATTGCGTTAGCATGAAACATCGATGTCTGTAAGTATTAAAATAATTAATATTTATTTATAAATATTATTATTAGCTCCATTCACCAAAGGTCGGGCACTCTGATTGACTTTAATAACAAGCAGTACTGATAGCTGGATGCACGATCCGAATACGTTCGTTAATCACTCTAACTGCTTGTGTAAATTTAGCCGCCGATTCGCTATTTACGAAGTTAAGTATTACCTAATTGTCTATGGCCGATGGGGTTTAGACTCTTGACTACAGATCAGTGGCGATTTGTGATCAGGGTTCGCGCCCGCCGACCGTTGAGAATTAGCTTCCTACACTGAAGATTGCGTTAGCATAAAACATCAATGTCTGTAGGTATTAAAATAATTAATATTTATTTATAAATATTATATACATATATATATATATATATATATATATATGGTAATTCTGTAATACATATAGAAAAGTATGTTTATTTTAATTTTTTGACATAAATATATATGTGATTTCCGCAGTATATTTTCACATTACTACTTAACTCAACTCACCTGATAAGCAGTGTTAAAATAAATACCAATATATATATAATATATATATATAAATATCTATATATATATATCTATATATATTCATGTAATATATTATTTTCTATTATAATATGAGTGTATATACATAAAATGATCATACATTTACATAGTAATATATATGTATATAGGTAAGTATATATATACATATATATAGTGTGTCTATATATAGACATATGTATTGTATAAACTTAACTCTCGTTAATGAATGTAAGTTATACATATTTCTTTAAATAAGACATGGCATTTCATTAAAATAAAATGTATAGACATGTAGAGAGTAAGAGAGGGAGAGAGAAATAAGATAGCATCAAATAGGTCGATACTTTATCTACATTATTAAATCATCGTTGTATCTTAATTGCAAGTTAATCGATAATCAATGTGCACTATCACTGCTAGTGCATAGCCCCTGTATGTTATCTTATACTCCGAACTCGTCTTGATCGATACGTCAGTATAAACAAACGGGCTGGCGTCTCAAGAGATCACGTGTATCTCTCCTCGATATTTGAATATGTTTTGACCTCAAACTTAAACCAATCGCTCTGTGGGTTTGCCCCTTAGGTTTAGGTCGGCACGTGGCCAACGTTCGCTCGATTCATTGATCCTCGTACATTTATATTGTCGAATAAAACATGTTTCTGTTTTTTATACGAATGGATAGCTTGCTAACAAAACGAATTTTATTTTGAAGAATACTATAGGTAGCCAAATCGTGTAAAAATCGGAATATATGTCAGATTCAAAATCCAACTTGTTTCAAAATACAACGTCTTTCTTGCCCCTGGTTTACACATGGTAAGTAAAACAGTGTATTCAAGGTGAAGAAATACTGAAACAGACTCTGGAATCGGCTAGACCGAATAAAAATTCGGTCGGTTCTATCGCATTTAGTTACATTCAAATACTATATTTAGCTGAATGTGATAGAAACACTATTTTTTAATATTAAGTTTTTATTCATGTTCGTCCGGTTTGTAAACAGCTGTTTGTTAGATTTGAAGGTGATATAACTTAGAAATTGTATTTTAATCATTCTAAAATACTTGGTATTTTTCATTTTATTTCGCAAGCTGTATAACCTTTTTCTTAATGGGTGAACTTACAGAAAATAGCACATTATCCATGTTATTATGTATGAATTTCAAAATCACAAATAACACGCACATCAATAAAAGTGATAGTAATATTTATAGGAGCTAATATCCATGAGTCAAAAAGGGGGAGATCATCCCGTAGGATTAATCACGAGAAAAGCGATTGTGATCTATACTCATAACCTATTTGGATACAATGTTCATGACATTTCTACTGCCATTACACGGTAAATAAACACGTATATAAATGAAAGCTATCTACATTAAACCGTTAATGGAACAGATTTTCGTAGCCGTAACGTGTTAGGAAATTGGCACGGCTATCATCTCTATCATCCTTCACCGTAATAACGCCAGACTCAACACCCATTCAAAACCAAAAATCTCCTAATAAAATATACGCCTAAAGAAGTATGCATCACACAGCGTAATTATAGTCCTAGCTCCAACAAAGTATTTCTATGTTAAAAGTGTGTAAGACCATTTACATGGAAAGAAGTAAATACCTACTTCAAGAAAACATATCCGAGTAGGATCAGGAATGGGACCTTCCGATCAACGGACGTTCAGAACAACACATACTAGTCTTCCATTACAGACAATTTACTTAAAAACCCGCCGTGCGCTAGGAATTTTAGCATGGACTGCTTCACCATTCTCAGTCATGCTCACTCGTTATACCATCTCAAAATCTTGGAGACGATCCACGTTCGTCTTAAGCGTCCCTCCCTTTGCAAGCAAAGGGAATGTCTATTGGGACTAGATGTGATCAGTCTCTTAGATTTATCCTCCATTTTACATATAACATAACGCTACTTTTTTTGTACTCTCTCTTTTCACCCCGTTTTTTTTTAAATCCCTTGTTTTTTTTAATTCCTCGATACAGCCTTTGTTAAGAGAGGGCGAAACCAGTCGGCTGGCATTATTGTTATGTTTATTTTATTTTATTTTATTTTTTTCCTCTTGATTAACTTTTAATCATGAACGATAAAATTCGTCTTCCCTTCATCCTTGTAATAATTAAGTTTTGTACTCCCCGAAAATCATAGAATATATATATATATATATATATATATATATATATATATATATATATATATATATATATATATATATATATAGTCTCGGAAGTTTCTCAACCATTAAAACTATATGAAAAAAAAAAAAAAAAAAACTTATAGTCCCAAGTCTTCCAGTGGAAAATCACTCATGTAAGTCAATTTATTTTTTACAGTTATTATATTAGTTTGTTTCTAACACTATTTTAAGAGATCATCAGTTGGTTACCATGAAAAACTGTATATATATATATATATATATATATATATATATATATATATATATAAACACGATAATGTGAAAGGGAAAACCAGAATAAAAATCGGATTAAATTTCGTTTCTTATTGACGTACCCGTCAGAAAAAATCATCAGATTGGATTTAATAACAAATTGATTCAAGTGTAAATAAAATTACTTTTTATATTGATGAAACATATCTCAACGATGCTTGTTTAAAACCTATGCTAAATACACTCAAAGCACGATTTTAATTCAGATCTTCTCTTGATAATTATATATTTAACTTAATTCTTAGGTTTACTACAGGCTTTTTTTTTATCCGTGTTGCAAATTACAAATATTTTAACCAATTTAAAGTTTGACATACAAAATGTCTAGTATGAAAAAAATTCTACTGAAGTTTTCCTCGGCTTTTAAATAGACGAGCGACGTGTTCTACATTCCATGATCGATAACAAATCTGACTCTATTTTTTACCAATGTTTAGTTAATTCATAAGATCGTTTCAAATATCCTTCTTCGTAATTAAAATGGCAGTGGCATATGATTGATTCGGGGCATGCGCAATGCTGTGGTTGATTTATCGCGTGAGACGAAAAAGCGGCCAAAACCTAATCTTGAAATACGCAAATGTATAACGAGTTAATAAAAAAACACAATAAGGGAAAAAAGTAATTATATGTTTCGGGTAAATGATTTACTCTTCATGGTACTGACGATCAATCATGATATGAAAGTTTCAACAAAGAAAAACTTACATGTGAATAGAGAATCAACATGGCGTAGAATTTTTAACATAATAGTATTTTATAAAAAAACTAGACGAGTTTACCATTAATACATTTTCTGACAACATGTAACATGTTACGGCAGAATTACAAAAATACCCACTATCATGAATCTTACCAATTTCTCTAATGTCGAAGCCTATACTTAGCCTGAATAGGCAATGCAAGTAAAATAGACAATCATAACGGGTGTAAGGTATGGAGTTTACATAGATGTTAGACGTTACTGTCAATAAGCCTTCAAAAGTTATTCAAAATAAAAAGGTTCAACTATTATGGTATTGCAATAGATATTTCGCTATTATTCTATCAATTATTTTTTATTCATCCAAACCAATCAAACACACGCGTATGCGTACCTATAAACACGGACAAAATATACACACACACGTGAACAGTGCTACGAGAATACACGAGAGTTACAAAAATTCACACGAGGAGTGAGCGAGATCGACGTGTTTTGCTTAATTACTTATTGCTATGTTTTTCTTTGACTAAAAGACATATTCTATACAAGCTCATCTTGCCGAATAAAAACAAAGATACGAAACATTCCAACGAAATAAAAATCACGTTTAAAATAACAAGTAACAGTGAGTCTCGTTCTTCCCGACATTCTGATTTATTCTTATTTTACATTTAGTATGTATATCATATATTATTAAATGGCGTTATGTAATTGTTACGTGTGCGGATTGTTGGCTTGGCGTCCCAGATTCGAGTTAAGCGTGGCTACTTCATCACGTTCATGGATATACTAGACATATAGCAACGATAGCAATACATTAACACAAACACAATACACTAATGATTTCGGATTTTAAAAAAAAATTGTTTACTAACTTGCTTCGCAATTTAATTTCTTTTCACTGCTTGAAATCATTGAAACGAAACTAATCATCGTGAAAGGGTCATCGATACACATTTTTTAAAAATTAATTAAATTTAAAATAAAAATCATTAAATTTGAAAGAATGAAGCCAAAAAAGCGACACGTTTTTTTTTTTTTGTATTCACTTTCAAACTATGTAAATAGTATTATAATGTTCTAAAAACAAATTACATATTTTTTTATTTATGATGCATTGTTCACACCGTTTACTTGAAACGTATGTTTAGCTATTTTGAAGCTAGATTTAAATATTTCCAATTTTTTAAATGTTAATTAAATATTTAGTAGTGTTTATATACTCAAAGAAATTAACCCATTTGTAAAAGTACGAACGTGCAGTTGAAGTAAGGATGCCATTCAACTTAAAACTCCCTTCCATTCAGTGTTACTGGTTGTTCTTCTAACCTCCTTATACTTTCTCTCCGCTTTTACCGCCTTTTCTTCATGCACCAAATCACGCCAGCAATACGTAAGTGCACTTCTTGTCTCAGTCTATCTATCTATCTATCTATATATATATATATATATATATATATATATATATATATGTCTCACTTGCCCCTTCTATCTCTCTCTATTTATTTATCTCTCGCCCACGAGAATATTGTTACAAGCGAAATAGTCTAATATACCGTTAAATATAATTTTCACCCTCAACCACTATATAATTATTGTTCTAACATGTATCAACGCATCTCTTCAGCAGAGAATAAAAATAAGTGCTAGTCTAAACAGTATTTTTATTTACTAATTTTCAGAGCAAACTTTTCAACTTTACTGACATGTACTCGCCTGAAACGGGTAGACACTCATTTTGTTTTTTTATTTTTTCTCTTTCTAATGATATCTATTTTAATAGAGATATCGTATTATCATTTTTAGTAGTATTAGTAGTAGTAGTTTAATTATTAAGAGTAGTATTAATAGTATTATTATTATATTAATTGTAATAGTATGAATAGATGTTTATTATTATCAGTATTAGTATTAGTAGTATTATTAATATTTTAGTAGTATTATTATTAGTAGTATTGTTTTTTGTAAAAACAATAGTAAACGGAGCCGTCACATTTTTATTTCGCCCTAAAACCTTACATACATATTTTCTTTATAACATGTTTTTAATTTTTTGATTTATATTTGCACTTAGTGTTATTGTTGATTAATATTTACTCTTATTTTACAGCGTTTTTTCTCCTTTACCTTCGACCTTTCTTCAAGTTTACGCTTTGTTATTTTAACCTTCTGTTTCGTTTCATCTACTTCTGCCTCCAATTTTTCATACCGCAATGTGCGCCGGACACACGTACGTTCACTTTTCTTATAAAGACTATTAGTAATAGTAGTGGTGTTCATAGTATTATAAACATTATTATTTTTAGTGGTAGTATTACTGGTAGCAGTATTAATATTAAAATCTAAAGAAATATTACTATTATTATTATCATTATTATAAGTAGTAGTAGTAGTAGTAGTATTAGAAGCCAGTTACTAAAACAATAGTATACTGGCCAGCTAAAGTTAATTTCGCCCTAAAACGGTGCGTAATCACTTTATACTATGTTTTTTTTTTATATTGTTGATGTACATTCGAACTCACGTTTTACAGCGTTTTTTTCTGTTCTGCTCTGTCTACTTCCTTTCTTTTTATTTAACTCTATGTTCTTGTCACGTTATTATTTGTTCCCTCTACTCCCACCTAAAGTGTAGTATCTGTTCCCATGGATACTGCACCCCATAAACTGGTATTGTCTTGGCCTTCAGGGATTGATTTACGCCGGTCTATGGGTCTGTCCTGTGCATTTCTAGGAGGTCCACCCTCTCAGGCTTCGCCTCCCCTCCTTGGGGAGGAGTAAGTTTATTGCTTACTGTCTGAGGCGCTCCTACACGGGATGCCGACGGGACTGCCCAGGCAATTTTTAAACCCCACTTTCCCGACCCGACCTTGGGTCACATCTCACTTGTGGGAGTAAGATAAAAACTGGCCTTGTGCCTAACTCATGGAGAAGAGTAAATCAATACTCCCACCTCATATTCTGCATACTGTGAAACGGGCATAGCCAGGTAAACTTGTATTATATAGACTATATAAAAATATATCTTCATCGAGTCAATACAACAATAGATGTACATTTTAAGTTATATATTTTTCAATATTTTTAAACATATATTATTATATTATTGCTTGTCTTTTTATTATGTGTGTATGTCTTCCATTATCTTTGTTTATCTCTGTGTCTTTAATTATTTAGTCTCGGTACCATGTGTTTCTGGATTTCACCATTTTTGTCTGTGTTCCTTTCATTATGTCTGTTTGCTTGTATTTCATTACAAATGCTCGTCTTTCATTGTTTGCATGTATGTCGTTCATTATGTTCGCCTGCCTCTATTTCATCATGTTTATCTGTTTGGCATTCATTAAGTATGCCTTACTTTCTTTCACTATGTTAGTCCGCCTCTCATCACTACTATATCTCTTATGTTTAGTTCATCCGTCTCTCTTTAATCATGTTTATATGTTTTCAATCGTGCGTTTCCGTCTGATTTTAATCATGTTTCTTTTGCTGTCTGTCTGCTATCCAGAGTGCATCATGAACTCAGACAACTCACATGGTTCAACTTTGATGAATGGAAACACACGATAGATATCCATACTCTTGATGCGATATGTTCACTTACCGATGTGTGTGCAAACAGTTCATCTACCAATGTCATCGTTGTGAACCCAGATTATTGATCGTCTGTAGATAAAACACTTGGGCGCTGATCTTGATAAGAAGGGGTATTAATGCAAATAACTTTAATCATTCCTGAATCTATGGTGATGGACATGTCAAGGCTTGAACATGTGGGCTGCCGCGCCAGAGAGAGAGAGAGAGAGAGAGAGAGAAAGAGGGAGACAGAGACAGTGAGAGAGAGAGTGGGACAAAGAGACAGACAGACAGACAGACAGACAGACAGAGACAGACTGACAGACAGACATACAGACAAACAGACAGACAGATGGATGAACACATTGATTGCTTATCTCGTTACAACTTGGTGCATTGCACCTAACCGCCCCTTCCTAAAGGTGGCTCATCAGAGAACGGATGCAATAGGCTTCCGCTTTCTTAAGTTGTCAATCAAAATACTTTAATATGTAGACTGCAACAGTGAGAGAGAGAAAGAGAGACCTGTAGACAGCCAGGTGGATAGAGAGATAGATCGATTGTCTCTTTAAACATAGTTCCATTGTACGAGATCGCATCTAGCCTTACTAGGACTCTTCGGGGAACGACTACGTTCGCTTCCGTTTGCTTAAATTGCAAATCGAATAAAAATTAAATGAAAAAAACGCCGGACTAAAGTTACTTAGATTCATCGACTTCCGCTTTGAAGTCATCTCTGGTCTTTAAAGAGTCAATCAAAGACTTTCATCCAAACAGGACCACTGCTATGTAACGTTAAGAAACCACCTGCCATATGTGATGCTCTGTAAAATAAACAAACTAATACATTTAATAAATTCTATCGGTTTTACACCTAAAAATCAGTGCAAACACTAAGTTACTGGGACTATTATTTAATACCGTTTATCTTATATATAAAGTAAAGACGTTTTTTCCCCTGTACCTTCACGTCGAATAGGAAACTAAACTTGAACCCAATAGGTTACTACAATCACTACAACATCAAGCTTATTCGCTCGAACGTGTTCTTAGCAAACTCTACACTCTTACATCCACCTCTCGCAAATTACTACTTTCGTTCCTCCATCAGTCACTCTCCCCAAAACAGACACCATACAGGTAGTAGCAAGAACATTTCTCTCTAACATTTTACTCCTCATACGCTACCAGTCTACACCGGGTACCACTACACAACGGATACTTTACACATTTTACACTTATTATTTATGTTACGTTCGTCTTCACATTACAACACAATAGCATACGTTGCACAGAAAATATAACAGACGCTCCCTTCAATACATGTGCCTACGTCACTTCCGTTAAATACGTTTACGCAATCGTCTACTCTCAGCCTCAACCAGCTACCTCAGTTCCCGAAACGCCTGCCAGATTCACTACGCTTAAACAATTATACCGATTGCCCTTACCGATCTAAATTTTCGTCAGGTAATACACCCTTCCTGTTATGCTATTTCCGTTATACATTCATCTAATTCCATTCTTATCATTGCTGCTACAATACTAACGTAATAGGTTCAGAAACAAAAACTTACAGATTAAGCGATGCTATTCTCTTATTCTTTCTTCGTAGCATTTTCACGTTAGCGAATAACAGAATAAATAAAACTGAACACAATGACAATCGCAAACGGTTTAATTTATTTTGCACAAAGAATACACATCAAACATATGATATTATAATACATACTAAACAATATTCCAAATACCTTTTATATTTCGCAGGGGGGGGGGAATTCAGTTTACACGTATTTTTCAATTTCTTCCATTATTTTACATAACAGACACAGATTACATCATAAAAAAATTATAAAATTTATACTCTAAAATATAAGATACAATTTTCTTAACGTTTTCCTTCTGTTAAGAAATATACAACTCAAGAATCAATATATACCAATAATTATACCTTTCACTTCTTTTATAAACAAACAAATATGTGACTTCTACACTATTTGAACCGAACTGATTTCTTTAAAAATCCTTTTATAAACTAAGCAAATACTATTTACAAATGGGATTTCAATTATCCTTGCACTTTATTTTTTTTGAAAACAAATCTGTGACTTCTACACTATTTGAACCGAACTGTTTTGTAGAATTAGTTTAAAACTAAACAAATACTTTTTACAAATGGGATTTCAATTATCGACTATGAGAAAAAAAATGTTCAAAAAACTACATCCTTGAATTTTATTGTAATAAATAAGCGTGGACTTGTATTCAATTTACACGGATTTTCCATTTTCGTCATCATTACACGTAACGGACATCGACTACATAATAACGTGCCAACCACAAAAACTAAGCCGACGTAATCAAATACGAATTTGTAAACGTCGCTAATTAAATATGATATACTTCTACAAAAATCAAAATGAATAATTCCGATATTTCATATTATAATAATAATAAAAGAAATCACCTCTAACAATTAATATAAAGATTTACGTTTTACTTATTTACATGAAGTTAAAACAACTGTTACTTATACAGAATTTGAACTTTCTTAAAATCGTTTTAAACGATCACTATTGACTATTTTGATAGAATTTGAATTCTTACAATAAAAAAATCACTAACTACTCATTTCATTGATACATTTTAACTTCAGAAATTACTGTTGCCTACTTTCAGAAACTGTTCATTCATACACTAAGATAAATCGATGACTTTACATTCAGTCTGGCACTTCCAGTTGACTCGGTGGAATGAATGGAACTCTTCAATTATTAAGTCCAAGTGACGTTTGAAATACTTATTACAATAAAATCTCAGAATTTGTTAAAGTTTTGGTAAAAACGTATTGTAGTATCCATATGGAAAAAGGGTTGAAGAAAGTGTCTACGGATGCCTGAAAGTGATACAACAATTTTTTTTTATTCATATTAATTTCAGACTTTTCTTTTTTTCATATTAATTTCAGACTTTTCATTTTTTCATATTAATTTCAGACTTTTCATTTATTCATATTAATTTCAGACTTTTCTTTTTGTCATATTAATTTCAGACTTTTCTTTAAAATAATTAACATAATACAGACTATTTGAAAAATAATTTATTTGTTTTTATTCTATTGTTTTCAAAACATTTTTTTTGTAATAATAGTCAAAACCTTTTTTCTTAAAAATCCAGTAACTTCCGGAATCAAACTTTTTTCTTAAAGTTAGGGCATTTCCCTAAACCATTACCCGTAACCCTAACCCCTAACCGCAACCCTAACCCTCCCCCAAAACATTATTTTCACTAAATATTAAAAAAAAACACATTCCGGTGCTCAGAAACATTATTTCTTGAAAAAAATAGAAGATTATTCTATTTTGTTTATTTTTTTCAGTGAAATTTATTTTAAAGTTTTTAAAACAATCAAATAACTTACCTTTCAAATAGTCTGTATTATGTTACTTATGAGAATATTCTGAAAGAAAAATCTGAAATTAATATGAATAAAAAAAATTGTTGTATCACTTTCAGGCATTCGTAGGCACTTTCTTCAACCCTTTTTCCATATGGATACTACAATACGTTTTTACCAAAGTTTTTGTATTGTTTCTTTTCTTATTTTTTAGAGTTTAAAGTTTTATTTTTTTCCTTTTTTATAATATAAAGTATAAGAATTTGGCATAATCATTTTGTCGTGTAAATTTCTAATTGCGTATAGAGAAGTATATCAGGTAATACGTTATTATGTAATGGCTGTCCTTTACGTAAAATAGTGGCAAAAATCAAAAATCCGTGTAAACGGAAGAAATGTTCCCCCACCCACCCCCACTAAATATATAAGACAGCGACTACATAATAACGTGGAATCCATTATAAATAATATTACAATATTTTTAAGTATACAAACTCATCCGACATAATCAAATATGAATTCGTAAACGGCGATAATTAAATATGATATACTTCTTTTTAAGGCATTAGAACTTTACACGATAAAAAAACAATTGACAAATTCGGATATTTTCCATTATAATAAATTTTAAAAAAAATTAAACTCACAAAAATAAAATAAAAAACACAATTGCTGACATTTTTTAATAAACACTTACTCTGTCTGTGATAAGGGGGCCTTTGAAAATTAAAGAGGCCTACAGAGCCACATTAAAATCACCCCCCCCCCCAAAAAAAAACTGATGCCCTTATATTAAATACATTTTCTTCTTTTTTCAACATACACTAATTGACATTAATTTAGACTTAGATTTACCCGTGAGGCGGTGGCAAGCGACATGTTCTCGATACTGTTTACCACTCGACTACAACAATATTTCTGTTTCACACTTTCCGGATCCAGTGGCAGATCCGGTTTTGCATGATATCATTAGGCACCATATGATTCATGGACCATGTGGAAACATAAACAGATGTTCACTCTGTCTCAAAGATGGACACTGCAGTAAGAGATATCCCAGATAGTTCTTGAGTGAAACAAATGGCTACCAACAATATCGACGACTATCTCCTTTAGCTGCAGGTTTTGAGACGACAGTTACCCTACATGGCAACATAACGGTTCCTGTAGCCAACCGATGGGTTGTACCACATAATAAACTGCTTTGTAAGATTTTTGATCCACATATCAATGTTGAATACTGCAACAGCGTGAAATCAATAAAATACATTTGTAAATATGTAAATAAAGGTAGTGATCAAGCTATCTTCACAATTGAAAGTAATGCTCATGTTGAAGTTAAGAGATACGAAACAGGACGTTACATATCAACCAATGAAGCCATTTGGAGAATACTTAACTTTCACATACATGTACATCATCCCCCAGTTATTCACCTATCAGTTCATCTAGAAAATGGACAGCGGATATACTTTACTGAAAGTACTGCAGCAGATAGAGTTGCAAATCCACCTTCAACTACTCTAACAGCTTTCTTCAAATTGTGTCAAACAGATTTCTTTGCACGTACACTTTTTTACTCGGAAGTTCCACTTTATTATACCTGGGACAGTAAAACTAAGGTCTTCAAGCGACGATTACAGGGTAAGCCAGTTCCAGGCTATCCGTGTGTTAAAAGAACAGAAGTTTTGGGCAGGGTATACACCGTGCATCCAAATAAATTTGACTGCTTCTGTTTGAGACTGCTTCTACACAATATTAGAGGTCCACAGAGCTTTAATGACCTAAAAACGATCAATGGTCAAGTTGTGACTACATTCAGGGATGCATGTAGTGCACATGGACTACTTGAGGATGATAACCACTGGGATGCTACATAACAGGAAGCATCTATATCTGAATCTGCAGACAATTTGAGATATTTGTTTGCCATCATGTTGACATCATGTGTAGTGTGTCATCCAAAACGACTTTGGGATGCACACAAAGAAGCTTTTAATGAAGATTTCCTTCTTAGGAAACGCAATCAGCAGCCTGAAGTTGATATAACATTTTCAGACGACATCTTCAATATGGCTTTAGTTCATATCGAAGATATGACTTATAAGATGAATGGTAAAACACTGACAAAATTGGGTCTTACCTTATCTAATCGATATAATACACATCCGGTCATTACTGCATGGACACGTGAAATTAGTTATCAACCTCATGAGCAAGCATCAATGGTTCGAGATGGTATCGCACAACTAAATAATGAGCAAATTCATGTTTTTCGTACTGTAGTTAATACTGTAGAAGATTAGCAAGGTGGCCTTATATTCCTTGATGCACCCGGAAAGACATTTGTTACCAACTTAATTCTTGCTAAAGTTAGGTCAGAAGGCAAAATAGCTGTGGCAGTAGCATCATCGGGCATTGCAGCCACTCTTCTTCCTGGTGATAGGACAGCTCACTCCACATTTAAGTTGCCATTATCCTTAACAAAAGTTTTACAGAACTGTTCCTTGATCGTATGGGATGAATGTACAATGGCACATAAACAAGCATTCGAGGCTCTAGATAAAACATTGCGTGATCTCAAGAGACGTGATATTGTTATGGGGGCATCACACTTTTATTATCAGGTAACTTCCGACAAACGCTTCCTATTGTTCCACGTGGAAGTCCCGCTGACGAGCTTAATGCTTGCATTAAATTGTCATATTTGTGGAAGTACATTAAGACTGTAACGTTACTTACAAACATTCGTGCACATCTCAATAGTGACCCAATGGTTGGTGAGTTTGCCTCCCTACTCCTAAAAATAGGTGATGGCAAGCTTGCAACAACCAACAATGGCAAGATTGTTATTACTCCAGGTATTGGCTCAATTGTTTAATCACTCACAGAACCTAGTAGCAAAGTTTATCAAAATATAGCCGACAACTATGTGAATCCTGAATGGCTAACGGAGAGAGCAATTCTACCTCCTAAAAATGGCATGGTACATGCCATCAATCAACAACTGCTTGATGAAATTCCAGGTGATGAACAAACTTACACTTCTGTGGATTCTACTCTCGATGACGACCAGGCTGTACAATACCCTACAAAATTTTTAAATTAATTAGAATTGCCTGGTATGCCAACACACAAATTAAAGCTGAAAGCTGGATGCCCACTGTTACTCCGTGTTACTCCGGAATCTTGATGCTCCAAGGCTATATAATGGAACGAGACTGTGTGTTAAACGCATGCAACCTCATGTGATAGAAGCCGTAATACTAACTGGTGTGACAAGGGGCAAACTGACCTTCCTTCCCAGAATACCCATTATTGTCTCGGATTCTGCAATAGAATTTAAAAGGCTTCAGTTCCCATGTTAAATTGTGTTTTGCCATGACAATTAACAAGTCCCAAGGACAATCATTGGCAGATGTTGGTCTAAACTTGACTTCACCTTGCTTTAAACATGGGCAGTTTTATGTCGGATGTTCAAGGGTAGGCTCTCCACAATGTCTATACATATTGGCACCAGAAGGTAAAACATCAAACATTGTGTATCCAAGAACTTTATACAAATAACTTTTACCCCTATAAAGGAGACATCAGTTGGAACAAACACAAGAATGCTAGGACACAGGTTTGTGGTAAATCCTATTTTAATTACCTAAATTACTTCCAGTGAAATGATTTCTTTTCTGAATCTATTTATTTAACTTAAACATTTAAATCAGTCAGATTTAGTTCTCATTAGCCACATTTGATAAGCATCTTGAAATTGCATTTACTTACGTTTCATGGCCAATAACTTCTATCATTTTTCCTTTCTCATTCTAATTCACATTGACAAAACAAACCATAAGTCCTCAGCAAGAATGTCCACCCAAGTAGCCCATCTGACGAGCTTCAACGATTTACCACGCATATATGATGTCATCATGGTATGTTACATTTCTCACTACTAACCCCATCTCACTTTTTTTATTTGGTGTATTTAAAATTGAGAATACTATCCGTTTAATACATGGTTCCTTTTTCTTTTTCAGTGTGTCATTACTTAACAGACCAAGACCAGCAGGGCCTTTGAATTAAGTGCACAAATACCACATGACTTTTTAGTTTGAGTTCGAATCTGTCAGATAAGTATCACTGATCATCACAAATGAACAACTAATTTTTCGCAATAGCATTGTGTACCACATTTCTGATGAATAAAATATTTCACAGTTTGTCTTTTAGGGTGGCGCAGGGGATCCGAGGAGTGCTTTTTGAAAATAAGCAAGGGTAGTTTTTCAGAATAGGTATCCATGAATATGTCAGTACTTATGTCATTAATGCCAAGTTTTACTGAACATTCCCTACAAGCTAACCTTAATGTACTTAACCAAACAATTTACACACTATTAACTAAACGTTTACTGCTTTTTCCTTTAACCTTAATCCTAAACTAACTATTACTTTTATTTTGCAATTTCAGTTTTGTTCGGTTGATATTGTGTAGATTTAGTTCATAGTCAGAATTTCTTACATCACAACTACGCCATTGCTGCAAAGTTTCGGATACCTATTCCTAAAAATCACCAAAGAAACAACACTCTTTGGGGTGGATGATAACAAGTCACTACTGTGAAATTAAAATAAAAGTTTCATTACTTGCATATTTAGAGTAGAAATACACTTCCTTATTAATGATGGAAATTGCCACTACATTTTGGTTATTGTAACTCATTTAATTGAACAATATATTCTCTATTTCTTTTCTCAAATTACATGCTTCAGTTCAGTTAATTTGCCTGCTTACTTTAATCAGCAACACAATAACCCTTGCGATTTTGAGGCTGTAACTGTAGTTTTAACTTTATTTTTCCATTCTTTTATGTAAAGATAAGACTAGCCAAAATGTTGTTACAATAATCAAAAGTGTGGACAATTGAAATTTTAATTTTACTAAATCATCACATTTTAAAAAAACTATTTCTATGCTTGATATCATCAAGTGGAGCGGATCCTTTATATATACACATATATATATATATATATATATATATATATATATTTAGTCCGTAGATTAGAAATGATCTTTTAATATAATTACAAATTCTTAAAAGAAACAAACATATTGAAATAAAAATTAATATTGAAATATACAATTGTTTTCGTTTTATTCATTTTATTATTGATTGAAAGTTGTTGACAAACTCTCTTATACCAAATGTGTTCCAGGATGTTGAGGTATAGAGTATTAGGTTTTGACAGAAAATATTTTAAGCATACTTTGACTACTGTTTTTATTTTTTTGTTCATGTCCTCTGTCGATCAACTAGAACACACTCGGGAGCAATAAAATAATACTGCACTTTCTAAATGTTATATGCTGAATTAAATACTGTTCAGTATCCTAGATGGAGCAGTTACGTTCAATTATGCAGTAGTTCACTTGGAATATAGTAGCTGCTGAATCTAGATATACTTAATACTCTAGGTAGGGCAGGTATGTGTTATAGTATAATTTTATTCTGATTAAGTCTTATGTGGGTAATTAATAAAAGATATATACTGAATCCACATCTGTTTAATATGATAGATATAACAGTAAAGTTTGCAAGTGGTATCTGGATGAATCTGTAGGTGCTCATTCCTCTAAATATAACAGCTATGTATATATTCAGCACAATAACTTTAAAACTAAAAGCTCAGGTGGCTTTAACATATCATTTTTAAGAGAGTAATATGCTTGGACAAGACAAACAGGTATGTTGATACAAGGTTTTATTTTGTTTCTTATGGCGCCGGCAGCCCTTTTGTTATGAAGCTTTTGCACACCTGCAGAAGCAAATCTGCAAGACTTTTGCAGACCTTAGGCAGCGGCCCTCCCAGGCTTTTACAGGGCCTGCTGAGGCTTTTGCATACTTTGACCGAGAGCAGAGGAGGAGAAGAAATTAAACATAGAAAATAAAAGATAAGAATGGGCTTGGCAAAGGAGAAAGAGACGGTTAAGATATAAAGATAAAGAGACGACTAGAGAGATATAGAAGTTTTGTTATAAAGAATTATGCACACTACTTCATTTCTTCTATTTTGTGTTTAATCGCCCCGGGCAACGCCGGGTAGCCCCGCTAGTGATATATAAAAGTGTATTTTTCTGCGCTGGTTGAGTTTAACAAGGGATTATTTTGCTAATGTATAAGAAAGTTATGTAATCCAAAAGTATGTCTCTGATTTTTTTACTCAGAAAATCAGTTTAATATTGGATATTTATGTTTACTGTTGTTCTAATTATGATTAAAACTATGTTATTACTTCGCATAAAATATTTTCAGACTTAATCAGATATCTTCTTTATAAGATCGCGGCAAGGAGAATCGTTCAGTCTTGTTTCCTGGATAATTCGACATCAAATATAGGCTGATTTAAGATGAACGACATACATTCTGACTAGTTGCTGTACTAATAGCTCTATGATAACACTGTGACGAAAGATTAAAAAAACTTTTGCATTGCACCGCTAGTTAGGAACATTGCTAGCTAGCTGGTAGAACCATTCCTCTCTGTTTTGGCTTGATAGAGCGTTGTCTTAATCCAAAGACTGCCCCTTTAGCTGTGTTGTGTCCGACACGATATGAACACGCGAGCTGGCATAAGTGTTTATATAAAAATGAAAAATACATTTTTATCTTTAACAATGTTGTGCCATTTCACTAATAATGCGCTAAAATTAATTTATAAGATCAAGCAGAGACCCTCACCTACTTTTTCCCTTCAGTGTTTAGTCATAGCTCACTACTGATTTTCTTACACCTTAGACAAATCTCTCATAAAAATGCACACGTATACTCGCGTCACCTAACTAACCGTATAACTTATACGCAAGTCGAGATGACTCCCCCTAAACTTCTGAAAGTTTACCTATCATAGGCTTCTATACGAGACTTGCTAATAACACCAAAGCTAAATGGGAATAATTGACCCTTGTGCACGCATTGATTCTCGAGGTATTTTAAACAAAGTTTAACAGTAATATCATGATAACTCCCATCATTGTGTCACACTTTAAATTTAGTGGCTCAACTGATGTATTAGCTGTTATGTTAATTTCATAAATAATGGGTTCCATTATTAAACCATTAATTAAATTGGTGTTTATACGGACGGATCAAAAAAGAAAAAAGTTGATACCCTGCAGTACTTGGCAATAAAACACTCTCGAAAAGACTACCAAATAATGTCCCAATATACACAGCAAAAATCACAGCCATCCACTTAGATCTTGATTTAATAAGACATACTAACTTTATTAACTTCTTGTATACCATCTCAGCACTCGTGGCAATAAAAAAAATTCAAAACTACAGACAAACACATTAAGTTTAAACAATAAATAATTTAAAAAATGAAAACGATAAATAAATAAATTATTAATTTTGTAGGTCCAATAAAAGTGAAAAAATATTTAGAAATGAATATACAAACATTTCGCGTTTTTTTAATTCTATCTATTTTTTAACTGTTTAAAATGTTACTTAAATGTAATGTTTAAGGTTACTTTTTTTAGCACCACATATATTTGAAATGTTTCAGAATGTTATAAAACCCAAACACTTGGAACATTCTTTTTATACAAAAGGAAACATGTTTTAACGAAATTTATAGTTGATAATGTGTTATTGCTAATTAAAAGAAATAGTGTCGAAAGCTAGACATAAAAGTTTAATTTTATATGCGTATAGAATTAAATTAAAATCTAGTATCAGGAGAAACAAAACGTTGGATGTCATTGTAGTAACAAAGATAATTGATGCCTGTCTCCCCCTTGGAGTAATAATGGAATGTTCTACATTCGTGTATATTAAGAGTGAATGTTAAAACACTATTTGTCTAGCTAAGCAACAAATGGTTAAATAAAGCTTATCCTTAAGTTATATTCGGCGTCCAGTTTTTATTACAATTTATTTAACCATTCGTTATGGAACGTTACTTGAAACCCGATCGTCTAGACCTTGATACGGCCGACTCGGAATCTACTGACAAATGGCGGCATTGGAGAAAAATGTTCGAAGGATTCCTTACAGCTCTACAGTTATCTTCAAACGCGGCTTTAACAGGTACTGAGAAATATACCCTTCTTTTACATCATGTCTCTACTGCTATTTATAGAAATTTATCTGAATGTGAAAATTATGAAACTGCGGTGGACATTTTAGAAGCCATGTTTGTCAAGAAAAAAAATACTATTTTTGCTAGACATTTACTTGCTACCCGGCGTCAACAACCAGAAGAAAGCCTTGAACAATACCTTCAGATTCTAAAGACGTTAAGTCGCGAGTGTGAATTTACAGCCTTAACTGCGAACCAAGCGAGAGATGTTTTTATCAGGGACGCATTTATTAATGGAATACAGTCCAACCAAATAAGACAAAGACTACTAGAGAATAAAAACCTAGACTTACCAACAGCTTATGAACAAGCTCTAACGTTGGACATGGCACAGAAGCAGTCTGTCTTCTATTTACAACCCGATATTTTGGGAGCTGCTATCGTAGCCCCTCCTCTGCATGTTCAAAATTCTTCCATTGTCCAAGATGCTGCCACCCCCCTTTCTAACGATCACGAACAACTTATCACTGCCGCCTCAGCTGGATCCACATGCTACTTTTGTGGCCTTCGTATACATGCTCGTTCGTCCTGCCCGGCTCGAGATGTTAGATGCCACAAGTGTGATAAGCAGGGACATTTTTCGAAAGTTTGCCGGTCGGCTTCTCAAAAAAAACGTTCGACTACTCTTGCTACTGTAGCACCAATTACAATATCAGCTGCATTCCCCGGCTGCCTCTCAAAAACAATCGTGAGGGTAAAAATCAATGGATTGACTATTCATGCGCTTATTGATACAGGCAGTTCCGAAAGTTTTATTAATGCCAGTATTGTAAAAGCAAATAAATGGGAAATATTTCCTTGTTCCAACCAAATATCAATGGCAAATTCATCTTTATCGTCCCATGTAATTGGATATTGCATGGTTAACCTGAAACTAAAAGGAAACTCCTATCAAGGGATCAAATTATCAGTAATGAAAAACCTCTGCTGCGAAGTGATTTTGGGTCACAATTTTCTAAAACAACATTCATGCGTTGAAATTCCTTTTGGTGGCCCCAAGCCAGTCCTAAGCGTATGTGGACTAGCAGCTGTCAAAGTGCGGCACCCGTCACTTTTTACAAACTTAACTCCTGACTGCAAACCAATAGCAATAAAATCAAGACGCTATTCAGAAACGGACAAACAGTTCATAGCAGCAGAAGTAACAAAACTACTTAAGGAAGGAATTATAGAGCCAAGTGAATCTCCATGGCGAGCACAGGTCCTCGTAACAGCCACTGAAAATCACAAGAAAAGGATGGTCATTGACTATTCCCAGACCATCAACAGATACACATTACTCGATGCCTATCCACTGCCTCGTATTGACGAAATGATTTCTAATATTGCAAAATATCACACTTTCAGTACTTTAGATCTCAGAAGTGCCTACCATCAGGTACCTATCAAGCCAGAGGATAAGCCCTACACGGCATTCGAGGCCTGCGGTCGCCTATATCAGTTCTGCCGAATTCCTTTTGGGATAACAAATGGTGTGGCTAGCTTCCAGAGGGTAATAGATGAAATAATCTCCAATGAAAAATTGAAGGGTACTGTTGCATATATAGACAATGTCACAGTATGCGGACATAACCAAGCTGAACATGACCACAACCTTAAACGATTCATGGCTGCCGTCAAGAAATATAATCTGACTTTGAACAGTGAAAAATGTTCCTACAACTTGAAAAGCATCAAATTATTGGGATACATTGTCAAAAATGGCACCATGACGCCGGATCCCGAGCGACTGAAACCGCTAATGGAATTACCAATCCCTGGAAACATGCCCTCTTTACGACGAGCCCTCGGTATGTTTGCTCACTACTCCCAATGGGTTGCGTCTTTTTCAGAAAAAATACACCCATTGACACAAGTATCTACTTTTCCGTTGTCCTGTTCCGCCATCAGAGCATTTCAAAACATGAAAAGGAACATTGCTCAGTCTGCCATTTCTGCTGTGGATCCTTTTATCCCTCTATTAGTTGAGACGGATGCCTCCGACTGTGCGATAGCTGCCTCACTGAGACAATCCGGTCGTCCTGTAGCTTTTTTTTCAAGAACACTTTCGAAATCCGAGCGACGACACTCTGCAATAGAAAAAGAAGCGTACGCCATAGTTGAGGCATTACGAAAATGGAGGCATTACTTAATCGGCCGACATTTTGAATTAATCACTGACCAAAAGTCGGTCTCGTTTATGTTTAACCCAAAAACAACGAGTAAAATAAAAAACGAGAAAATAGCGAGATGGAGAATGGAGCTTTCTTGCTACTCCTTTGACGTCACTTACCGCCCTGGTAAGGAGAATGCCGCGGTCGACGCGCTTTCAAGGGTGTGTGGCCTGGTAACTGGCTCAGATGATCTTCAGTATATACACAGGGAATTGTGTCACCCAGGTATCACAAGAATGATTCACGTAGTCAGGAGCAGAAACTTGCCATATTCTGTTGAAGACGTAAAAAGAATTACGAACTCTTGTCGGATATGCGCAGAAAATAAGCCCAGGTTCTACAAACCTCCTCCAGCAACACTCATTAAGGCCACACAGCCTTTTGAAAGACTTAACCTGGATTTTAAGGGCCCTTTACCCTCTAAAACTAAAAATAAATACATGCTCACAATAATAGACGAGTACTCAAGATTTCCGTTCGTCATCCCCTGCCCAGACGTAACGGCTGCAACAGTAATTCAAGGCCTCTGCTCCATTTTTGCCGTTTTTGGAGTGCCTGCATATATACATTCAGATCGTGGTCTGCTTTTATGTCGGACGAACTCAAGCAGTTTCTGCATGAACGAAGAGTAGCTGTAAGTAGAACAACTCCTCACAATCCTCAAGGAAACGGACAGTGCGAAAGATACAATGGTATAATATGGAAGACAGTACAGTTGGCGGCAGCAAATCGCAATAGTCCGATCTCCGATTGGGAAAGTCTCATCCCCATGGCCTTATACGCTATTAGGACTCTATTATGTACAGCGACAAACGCTACCCCACATGAGAGATTCTTCTCGTTCCCACGACGAAGCTCAGCAGGCACATCACTTCCCTCGTGGCTTGCACAACCTGGCACAGTTTTATTAAAACGTCATGTTCGTCATAGTAAACATGACCCATTGGTAAGCGAGGTACAATTAATCGAAGCGAACCCTCAGTATGCACTGGTCAGAAATTCAGAAGGAAGGCAATCTACTGTCTCCTTAAGGGATCTAGCCCCAGCAGGAAATGTATATGAACGTAGAACTGCTTCAGATGGATATAGAGCTCCGGTTCGTGGAACAAGTCCGACCCTCTTATGTGATCGTGTGCCAGATACGTCAAGTTCAGAGTCCCAACAAAACGAATCTGAATATACTAACAGAGTCGTCTCTGACTCTAGTTCGGACGACAGATGGGTACCACGAAAGCGGTTTCACCCAATATCTGAGACAGATACTCAATCTTCAGACACCAAGCGACCGAAGCGCCGTAGAAAACGAGAGCGATTTAGAGCAAGATATTTTAGCCCTAAACCAGCAACACAAGACAGTCCCGAAACGTCGTCAGGTCCCGAGGAGCCTAGATTAGAAATGGATGTCGGGCACGAACAACCAAGACGCCCTCAAAGAACCCGCAGGAGGCCAGGTCGATGGGATGATTTTGTTCCCTACGAATAAGAAGATAGATGGGGGAGAATGTAGTAACAAAGATAATTGATGCCTGTCTCCCCCTTGGAGTAATAATGGAATGTTCTACATTCGTGTATATTAAGAGTGAATGTTAAAACACTATTTGTCTAGCTAAGCAACAAATGGTTAAATAAAGCTTATCCTTAAGTTATATTCGGCGTCCAGTTTTTATTACAGTCATACATGCTTTTTATTGTTTCAAAAATATTTCAAACTTTAGTGAATACACGCAAGTATTGTTTTATTTAATATTTTCCTATCGAGACAGGTTTGTAATCTATCTTGGATTTTAATCTAAACGAGATGTGTATAGTTTTATCTTCGAAACACTATCGACTTCCACCGTGAAAAGAACATGAAACAACTATCAATATTCGTTTGTAAATACTAAACAATTACTACATCAAATATTAAATAACTTAAGAAATTACCATCGTTATATGTCTACATATAGTGTTACCGTTCCACCGAATTGTCCTGTTTATCTCTTTAGCATCAACTACTGAAACGGCAGCAGACACACAAGAGTCAATAGAATGCCCTTCTCTTTACGAAGGGAATCATTGGGCAAAGTATGTGTTTGTTTAATGACAGTAAGCAACGTATACAGGTTCATATAATTATTCCCATAACTGAAAATATATGCGAACTAGATGTGCACTACATAAGCATTTTACAACTATACACTTACCAATTTGGCATCAAGTAAGTAGAGAGTTTACATTTTCGTGGAAGAAGTCTTCCATTAACATACATATAATGGTTAGTATGTTCTTATTTCATTTACACAGACTTTGTGCATTAGTGTACTGTATGTTTTATAGTTAATGATATATAACATCCTTAATAAACTGGTTACTTTTCATGCCTGAACCTGTCACATTGTGTAACTGGCTTAGAGTTAAAATGAGAGCGAATTCAAGATATCTTTACCAGGAGTCATGTTACATGAATTTACTGAATCTAACTTGTTCAAAGCTTAAACACTCATCATTTTAGTAATGCAACATTTAACATGCATATATTATTACTCACAGTATGATAAACAAATAAAAACAACCGAATAATTGATTTTTTCCTACGTGCACTCAGAATTTGTAATATATATATATATATATATATATATATATATATATATATATTCCAAGATATTGGCTGATCTAACAGGATCTGGTGACTACTGTAAAGTAAAAAAGGTATCCGACTTTGAAAACAGAAAGGAATCTGTCACAGATCCTCAGTAAGAACAATGCCCTAATGCTACTTGCAAAATACAGACAGCTAGTTCAGCATTACAGCAAGCTACTGCCTCACACAGATTCACAAAAAAAGTATCCCATTTAGGCTCATTGTCAGCATCCGAGGTTCAGCATGACATTTATTGAGTCGGTTCTAGGTAGAAATAATCATCCAACTTACAGGCAAATCTTCATTGTATGTCAAGAATTCAGCTCACTTTTTAGAAAAAATCAACAATGCTCCCATTCATTCAAACCAGATGGTGAGTCTATGTGTATTCAGTCGGTAGACCAAATGACCCAATGATGAGAATCTGACGATGGCACATAATAATTATTTCGGAAACCTCAATGAAATAACGCACTTGTAGCCCAAATAATAATCTAACGGAGATGTCGACATTCTGTATTAAAACCACATACCTCGTGATCGGATCTGATATATACTGATAGTATGAATGGCTAGCTATGTTATGAGCATTACCGCCAGTACTGGCCAATGTATACATACAATACTTTGTGGAGATTGCATTTGGATCAACACAACTAAGGCCAAATGTGCTAACGATATTAAGATAATAAATTCATACTCTGGTCTCACATGGAAAATGTTTAATCATTACTAGACCATCTAAACTCTATCAGTCATATCTATACAGTTCACGATAAAAAGGAACATAACAAATAATATTTCCTAGATGTGCAGATAACTTGCACTGATAAAAGGTTTAAGTCATATGTGTATCGAGAGCCAACTTGCACTAGACAGTTTTAAAATGTTTACTCCAACCATCCATATAGTATAAAGAAAGGAATCGCCCGCTGCCTTCAACATCGACCAAAGACAATACATAGTAACAACAATACATATTAAGAGAAGATGGGCAGCTCAAATGAAACCGTCTACCTAAACAACTATCTAGAGATCATGACATCGCCTCCAAGAAGAGATGACCAAAAGAAATCATATGACACCTCAAACGCGTTATGTACCCACATGATTTCTTTTGGTCATCACTTAAATACACCAAGGGCGATTTTAATAAAACATATCCACGACACTAAACTCCGTCGTCTCATAGAATCGTGTGTAATCCTACGTCATAATAACACAATTATTCAAAGACAAGGATTCTATTATATTTCTACATCTTCTGCCAGATCGATTCTAATCGAAATGAACCTAAACCAATATGATAACGGATAACTTCTACAATTTTGAGTCTGTCTTCCTCCTCCTTCTCCTGTTCCTCATCCTCTTCCTTATTGGTTTAATTCCTTGCTGTCATTCATTTTAAATTACTACTAATCTTCCTTCCCACTTTATTAACTTACAGCGTTTCCGATCGGCGTTTATATGCTGACTGATGATTTTTCATTTTTCTTTTTCATTATCTATTTCTTTTTTAACATGTCTTTCTTTCTTTCTTTCTTCCTTTCTACTGTTCATTACACGTGACTATTTTTTCCAAAATTGCGTTCTTTGTATACATTTAAAAACTTTGCTGTTTTTAATTAAAGTTCTGCTAATTACTGATGATGATTGTATTTTAACAATCGAAATATTTTGGTAGAACTATTCAATATGTGTTTTTGAGTTTATTTTTGCTAGTTGTTGATTTGTCTATTTTTTATTCCATTTTTATTTTTACATATATATATATGTATATAAACACACACACAGACATATATATATATATATATATATATATATATATATATGTATACGTGTAAAAATCACGTACCAAGGCTGGACTAAAAATAAATATAGCATTGGATTATCATTTTAATCATATTTCTTTCATTAGAGAGGATAGTAATGTGTCATAGGTATTTTCCGAAATAGTAAAAGTTAAAAAATAATAATAACGTAAATACGTCATATACCCCGTTGCCTAGAATACACATTCCGTAAAGAATAATGATAGGCCTAATAGTTAAAGATTTTATCGAACGCATACATAATATTGACGCTTACACGCACGCAGCAATCACATGAAAAATATATTACATAATATAAATGTAACATTTTATGTAAAACTATTTATAATTCTATTTTTTCTGAAACTTGTTTAAAAAGTGTTGATGAGCGGATGTAAAGTTAAGTAGACCAACTTACTAAATGGTAATGTTTATAAGAAAATAATGTGCTAATGTTACTCACCGGGTTGCCGAAAATACATACTTTATAATTCATAATGATCGCTTAATACTAAAATGAAAATAAATTAAAACATCATATATAGGCATCGTTTAATGTTCACATTTACAAAATAATAGTGTGTCCATGACACTTGCAGTACTGTTTTGAAATATATATTCTAAAATTCATAATAATCCGTTTATTGGTTTAGAAGATTATCCCCCACTCTCTCTTTCTCTATCCCCCTTCTCTATCTCTCTCTCTAACTACATATATATATATATATATATATATATAGTCTTAGCAGTTTCCCAACCATTAAAACTATATTAAAAAAAAAACACTCATAGTCCCAAGTCTTTTAGTGGAAAATTACTCATGTAAGTCAATTTATTTTTTACAATTATTATATTAGTTTGTTTCTAAAACTATTTTAAGGGATCATCAGTTGTTTACCATGAAAAACTGTTTCGGGAATTTTAAAACAAGACAGTATTTAATTTCATGGCTTCCCAGTAGAGTTGATCAGACCCCATTTCTCTTAAAAGACAAACACATAAACGTTCCTTATATTAAATCTACGTTTTGTTCCATATGAATGTTTTGCTAACACATATTAGTTATTTTAAATATATATATATATATATATATATATATATATATATATATATATATATATATATATATATATATATATATTTAACTACCAAATTCATTTGTATACAAATCAGCTCCGACCCAGGAAGTATTTTTTAAATGGCCCGATTTCTAATATTAATTCCGATTAAGTGCGCTTCACCGACGATTTGAACTCAACATCTCACTATTGGAGTTACTTCATTGTTAACGCTTTTCCATGCTGCCTTCACGGAATACTTTTTTTCTCCATCTAAATCTCCTTTCGTTGGACACCTTATCAACGGACAATTACCAACTGGACAATCCCCATATCTTTTTTACACGAACTTTTTTTCAACTCTCCATACCTAATATTTTTTCAAATGTTGAATTTTGGCTTGACCACTGCCAACTTATCTATCTGCATAATTCTTCTGCTTATAAGATGTCGATTTTGGAAAAGCATTGGCTTAAGGAAAGAATAATAAACACAATTTTATTACAGAATATACCTTGCATTGAACAATCGAAGTTTGAAATAATCTGGACTTTCGTACATGTTTATCACTCTTCTTTCATCTATCTTTGTAAATGTATATATATAGCTAAATTTACACATATAGAGATATATTTATATTTGTATATGCTGTGCAACCTCATGAAATAGAGAAAAACGAAGACTTGATATTCATATGCTTGACATTCGAAATAAAGTAAGCATTATTTTCTTCACAAGGTTATCTTATCTACTTCCACGCTTCACCCACTTCCGGTCTGTCATAAACCGAGGGCTATATTTCTTCCGGTTCCTTTTTTGGTTTTAGTAGAGGTATTGCTATTACGTCTTCGATTTCATTTGCTTAAACTTTCCAGCTTTTACTCATAAGTGACTTACATCCATTGATCCTGCGTTTCGTCTCCTATCCCAAGGGCAATCTATATATACACACATACACACACACGTATATATATATATATATATATATATATATATATATATATATATATATATATATATATATATATAGAGAGAGAGAGAGAGAGAGAGAGAGAGAAGAGAAAGATAGAGAGAGAGAGTGTGAGAGAGAGTGAGAGGAAGATGAAGACAGAGGGGCATAAAAAGAGAAAAAGTTAACAGAAATGGAGACGTATTTCCATATATATATAGTTATATATAGAGAGAGAGATACTGCCGTTTGATAATAGACTACGACCGCAAGCAAAATGTGCGAAGGTAAAAAGTTCAAAATAACATAATTTCGTTTCCTTAGAATTCAGAAGTCAGAATCATATCATCTTGCAATTTTATTGAACCCAAAGCTACACAAAGAAGAGAAAGAAAAGTAAAATGGCGAAATATAAGAAGATAGAAAATATGAATGAGAATTACACGAAGAAAGGAAAAATACAAATGTTTCACTCCAAGTAAACGTTAGATTTCCTAAGAAATATATGTTTCCGTCCCACAATATGTCATCATAAAGGAACTATACAGAATGTTGAGAAAGAAAGAGAGAGAGACAGACAGAAAGATTGAGACAGAAAAAACAGAGACGTAAGAAGTAGTGAGAACAAGATAGAGAAAGTAGAAATACAGAACGCTCTTTATTGAAATTTCATGCAATACACATTACACATTCCAATTTATATAATCAAAGTATTTTTGCTAAAACCTGCTAAACTTTTTTATATTTTTCTTATCTTTCCGTTTTTCTGGAGATGGGGTATCCTACCGGATGCCAGACATTCACCGGCTATTTCAGACACTCCAGCGTAGAGCTCTTTTTAAGATTCTAACCGTCCCTCTAAGTGCAATTGTTTTTTTTCTTGCACTCAGTTCACCGGGTATACTCGTCAGATAGCTTTTGAATTTTTTTTTATTAGTCTTGTTACTCCAATAATTAATGGTATGCTAGAGATGTTCTTAAGATGTTTTTCATGTCGTACATAACACCTTTGTATTTCGTAACATTTTCCCTTTCAGCTCTGTTTAATCATGCATCATTAGAGATACTGACTTCAACTAGGGTTGCTACTTTCTCCGTGTTGTCCCATACTGCGATGTCAGGTGTAACAGCTCCGTTTGCTAGAAATGTAGCTCTAGGGATTGCATAGTCATAGTGGATGGTGTATAAATTATTTCAAACTGTTCTGTCTGGTGTATGCTCCCAGGACTTGCTGCTAGCAAAACATCCACTGAGATTCTAGCTGATAAGATTCAAGCGTCTACTCTCCTTAACAGTATGTTATACAAAATGAATAATAAAGTTAAAGTTTCGGTATACAGAAAAGGGAGCAAGCGTGTGTTAAATTGTGATACAGTGTACTTTCGAGTAGAAATAAGAAACACAAATTTAACACGACATGAATGATAGTTTTACCCAAGAAAGGCATTATTCCACCTAACCCTTTTTGATGTACGTTATAGTACTATAGCAAATGAAAAGCGTAATGCTATGAATGCGAAGATTTAATGCCTAATCCATAATACACGTATGTGCACATATATATATATATATATATATATATATATATATATATATGTGTGTGTGTGTGTGTATGTATGTATATATATTTGTATATGGAATCTTAAAAAAGCGTAGGACTTAGGGACTTAAATAGTTTAATGTTAGAGAGAGTTTCATGCCGTGTAAGAAAATATATGATAGAGTAAAGCTGCATACTTTTTAAGACTATCTCTCTCTCGCTCTCTCTCTTTCTCTCTCTCTCTCTCTCTCTCTCAATATATATATATATATATATATATATATATATATGTGTGTGTGGGCGGGTGTTGTGTCAGCATCTCTTGATTTAGTTACTTTTGTTTTCAATCAAACGATGTGTATGTAACTTCCGTGGGTTTCTTGTTCCATCATCTTTTGTTCATATATATATATATATATATATATATATATATATATATATATATATATCGTTTCAAGGTTTCTAAATAATACTTTCTTTGAGGGGAGGGATTTTATCACAATTTCTTTTTTTTCCTGTATATTTTTTCATGTGTTCGGACTTACCGTGTCCTGTGTTGGGAGCTGTACTTATATATTTCGAATGGTTGTATTCCTAATTCTAGTGAATTTAACTTTTACCTAATGATCTTCATAGCTAATTTAAATATTGTATTTTTCCTCTCGTCTCTGCTGCGAGATGCGCGTAAGTTGTATAGAAAGTACGACTTTTGGAATGAAATACAATATATAATAATATTTAGAGAATGGTGTTTGCCTGTAAGAGAGAGATCGGAAGAACAGAATAACACGATAGTTGTGGTCGTTCGACGAAATATGAAAACTAAGAAAATAAAAGAACAGATGGATAATATGGATTGATTGTTCTTTCGCCATCAGAATGCACTTATATATATATATATATATATATATATATATATATATATATATATATATATATATATATATATATATATATATTTATATATATATATATATATATATAAGTGCATTCTGATATATATATATATATATATATATATATATATATATATATATATATTTATATATATATATATATATATATATATATATATATATATCGGATAAATGAAAGAAGAAAGATAAAGATGTACGAATGACAAATCTATTTCAACTTCGATTGTTCAATGCAAGGTGTACTCGGTAAAACATGTGTATTATTCTTTCCTTAAGCCAAGGCCTGAACTAAACATCTTTCTATTGGATTTACTTCATTTTGAACATGGTCAACGCTGCCTTCACGAAACCCATTTTTCCATCTTTAAATCTCTTTTTACCGGACACCTTATCAACGGACATTCACATACTGGACAGACTCCATATTTTTTTTACACACATACTATTACTCTCCATTATTTTGTATTTTTTTAAACCTTTGAGTTTAAGCTTTTCCACTGCCAACTTGTTTATTAATGTAATTCCGCTGATGATAAGATGTTAATCTTTGAAAAGTCTTGGCTTAAATAAATAAAAATAAACATGTGTTTACTGAGTACACATTGCATTGAACAATCGAAGTTAAAATAGATGTGTCATTCGTACATCTTTATCTCTCTTCTCTCATTCATCTTCATAATTGCTCTATCTCGTATATTGAGCTTAAACCATTTCACTATATGTTCTATCCTATAAAAATATACTTGTAGTTTCATATTTTATATCATATGTTATATATATTTATATATACATATATATATATATATATATATATATATATATATATATATATATATATATTTCGATAATCACCGTCGTATTAAGATTCTCAAGTATCATCTCTTTTGCATCCACGAGTTTAGAGGTTTATCTTAGTAACCCTCATGACAACCAACAATCATACTTTCAAATTGTGTTTGAATAATTACCTTGATGATAGAGAAAAGCGATGTACAAAACGATTACTTTTTCTGAGGAAACTTAATCAATAACATGCAATACAAGATGACCGTCATAACTTTGGTTGCAGGTATTAGAGAAACATATCATTATTCATGATGTTTTACATTGCCATTGCCGAGGAATATAGTTTGAAATTTTAAGGTGTATTTTCCATAAGACAATAATAAACGTGACGAGCATTCTTCCCGAAGCAAATTGGTATTAAACAACCAGCAACCACTTCCGGTTGATGTTTTAACTGTTCATAAATTTGGCTAATTACGTCAGCAGCTGGTTTTAGTTGTTTCCATAACTTTCGTTAAATTCGACACCTACTATAGACAAACATTCTGTCTATGGGAAACTCTCTAATACCTGTCCTTGCCTGTCTCGTACTAGAATTTCTCAGAATTCCCAAGAACAGGCCTTTTAAAACACCGCATGTTTTACTCTTAAATTCTTTGTTTATATTGGGTTTAAAAAGTTATTATCTAAGATACTAATTACTTATTTAGGGTGGTTACTGTTGCAACATAATACTAATACCTACTCACAGTTCTAACAGGCTTGTATGAGATGTGAAAAGTTTGACACATTTTCATTGAATATTATATTATATAAGCATTTGATTGAAGTGTGTCATATTTGAAAGAAAAATCATTAAATGGTTAAAAATAATACTTAGTTAAGTTACATAGATTATCCTCTCATTTCTCTTCCTGAACAAAATAAAATGGAAAGCATAACTCAAACCTTAAATAAGTGATGACCAGGTAGAAAATTCACATTTCTTTACATCTTTATTCACAAAAATAAAAACACGCGTTCATATTAAGTTTATCATAAAGGTATTAATAAAATGACTAAATCGATTACTTCTCACACTACCAAACCGATCTGACAATAAGTATATTTCGTCAGAGCAATATGTACCTGTAACCACACACTTCATATATATATATATATATATATATATATATATATATATATAACACAATGGCATGCCCCTTTAAACCTTTAATCTATCTCAAATAGTTGTTTCCCAATGCTAAGGAAATGTTAAGGTTAAGGTTAGGGTTAGGGTTGCATTACAACAAATACACATTCACTCCTTTCACACTAAAAACTTCCATTTTATCAATTAACTTACACAACAAACCCAATATTTTTTCACCGTATACACATACTGTTTCATAACAATTCACTCGACTCTACTTTTAAATCAAAACCATACCAAGCAAAGACAAAAAGCACCGATCCCACACAATCAACATACACCGAAATATAATATCTATCTATCTATCTATCTATCTATCTCTCTTTCTCTCGCTTTCTCTCTCTCTCTCTCTCTCTCTCTCTCTCTAGATATATATATATATATATATATATATATATTATAAGTAATCCATTAGGTCTACTTCAGCAGCATTGCCACGCTAAAATATGTAATCATATTTAAAACAAGGTAAGCGATGCGATATTTCTTTTCAATAAATGAAACAGTAATTATTATTTTAGCAAATATTTCGATATAAACACGGCATCCTCAATGGAAACAGTGATGCGTTTCTTATTTTTTACTCTTGTTCATTGTCGACCAGAGATCACGAAAACTGTCGATGAGCATGGGCGTTTTTTTAAGTCCGGTAGTAGCATGCACGCTGGCTAGCGGTTGTTTACGGAATACGTATGGGCTTATACAGAAGCATCGGCAGGTTAAAATATGTAATCAGACTAAAACAATGTAAGCGATGCAAGATGTTTTGTTCAATAAATGTAGCATGTATGCTTTTAACCATGTAGTTCGACATAAACATGTATTCCACAGTGGGTACATTTATTTTTTAAATTTTTTTATTCTTTTCCATTGTCGAATCTACACCCAGATCAGACATCACAAACACTACCGATGATAATGGTGTGTGTTTTGTAGTTCGGCATTAGAATACATGCTGGCACGCATTAATTTAGGACATCCGTTTGTGTTACTTCAGAAGCATCGACAACTGAAACTATATAATCAGATTAACACCCAGATTGGCTATGCAATATTTGTTTTCAAAATGTTTGCAATCTACACGTAGAGTTACATGTATTTTGGTAGCCTATGTTATTAAAATACTTGATTATTGTTGATGTGATTTGGTCGCTGTAAATACATTTTCCATGTGTTGTTTGTCATGTCGATATTTTTACACAAAATATAATTTAGGGATTGAAAACTATTGAATGGCTATAGATATCAAATAAACTTTTAATTATTTTAAATAACAATTGGTTAAAACAGACTCTCCCCTTTTATTCTTTTTACCTATACCTTTCTATTTAAACTTCTGCATAGTTCTGCCCAATTTTAACCGAACTGAGCTTACTCACACACACGCACACACACACACACACACATGTATATATATATATATATGTATACACACACAAATATATATGTATGTATATATATATGTGTGTATATATATCTGTATGTGTGTGTGTGGGGGGGGGTAGTGTACGTCATGTTTTCATATTCGTCCGTTGCTTCAGATCTAAGTGTAGAAGTAAGATAATGTTACTTTATGATGGTCATCTCTTTCTCTCTCTCTCTCTCTCTTTCTCTCTCTCTCTCTCTCTCTCTCTCTATATATATATATATATATATATGTATATGTATATATGTATCTATATATATATATATATGTATATGTATATATGTATCTATATATATATATATATATATATATGCATATATATATATATATCTATATATATATATATTATCACGTGATAATTTCGGATGGCCGTGAGGATAAAGCGAAAGCGTGCAGTGTTTGCATGATACTCTGAACCGGGTGTACGCATGGGAAGTTATATATATATATATATATATATATATATATATATATATATATATAGAGAGAGAGAGAGAGAGAGAGAGAGAGAGATAATATATATACATACTATATACAGATATAATATATATACATATTATATACATATATATACACATATATATATGTATATATGTATATTTATATATATATATATATATATACATATCACTGTGTTAACATTACTATCTCTCGATATCTTTATTTATTTTCATATATATATCTATACATATGCGTGTATTTGTTTACATATAATTGTATGTACGTTATTCAATTTACAGTTCCTTGTATAAAACGTTCAAATAATAATTAACATACATAACTATGTTATTGTCTTAATTATGTTTTCATTAGATCAATCATTATTATATCCCTATTGCCAATGTAGTTGTTCATATATGCAAACTATGGCGTTTACCGCTTTATAGAACACCGTATTACAACATCTGGAAAAGTCTCTTATAAATAGATTCGATAGTGTTAAATATTACTATAATACCGTTCACTAATAACAATATATCATGATAAATTCAGTATTATTCAAACTCAAGAGTGCTGTATATATTGTAACAGTTTTTAAGTAATAATGGAATTTAATTGATTAATACTAAAAACTATCATCCACGAATGATGTTAAAAACGTTGGAAAAACACAACTTAGAACATGAGAAAACTATAGAATCGCAGTTCATAAAAAATCATCCTTCCTAGTGGACATCAATATAATTTGCTCCGGCGATTATCTCCCTTGCGACGTTGCATAAATCATATTAGCCTCGAAGGACATTAAATCTTTATTACGTGTGTCTGTTAGGTAGGCTATCAACAACCCCCTACGCCCTTTATAAGTTTAAGTTTCCTAATGAGATTGATGTCTTTGTTTGCTATTTCCGATTCTCGCTGTTCGCTTTCAGTAACATCAACAAGAGCGATAAGATATTTTCCTATTAGAGAACCGTCCCCAAGGAACACAACTATTAATAAACCGGGTCAAATACGCCACTGACGTCTCCGACGAAAGCCGAATTATTAAACTTTATCTCCTAGTATATTTGCAAATATTTCTTTTAGTGTAATTTTTAGGCAATAGTTAATGTGTTACGTTTTGTTGTTGCAATGTGTTCCAGAAAACCATATATGAATTGATACCACCGATCTATGTGCGTCTGTCAACGCATTAGATGTGTGTGGATAGTAGTAGAAACACTAATAGTATATTTGTATTCAGCATATTACTAGTTTGGTTCCAGTGTAGGTATTTCTCTCTCTCTCTCTCTCTCTCTCTCTCTCTCTCTCTCTCTATATATATATATATATATATATATATATATATATATATATATATATATATATATATATATATATAATATATATATATATATATATATATATATATATATACATCAAATGTTCACTGCCTTACTAACTGTGTTGTCTGGATTGCTTCTCAGATATAAATTTTATTATTGATAGTGTTGTATTTGGGTGGTCTATCGCTGATCCTGCCTTGACCTAGAGTGGTATACTTATGCAATCTATATTACACGCAAAGACTTAATTTCCAAACGCGCATTTAATATATAACTTGTATTCTTGTTTCCAAGTGTTTTAACTCATTGCCATACTATTATCTATCTGAGTAGGTAATTTCACGATATATATTATTGTGTAGTAAACCATGTGTTTCTCTTTTCTACTACTTCTGGTGAAGTTTGACGGGTTTAACAGGGCTCCTGACTAAATATTTTAGACTAATTGCTCTACCACTGATGATAAACTTAAGTAGCATAATAACCTTTTTTTCTCATTGTAAGATCATATCTGCAGGTGACATTACTTTGTGGTAACTTTTATGTTTTGTATGATTCGTTGAATATTTTGCTGTTTCCTAAAGTGAACTACTCCATACATGTAGACTGGCATCGGCTTTCTTTAACTTTGAACCCTTGTATACATTCTTAAACTATGCTTCAATGTGGCTGTTATAATTTGCGGAATGCATACATCTACTCTTCTCTCTCCGTCTGACTTGATGTGTAAATCACGGTGTTGATATACTATTCCATTGATGTCGCCTACATGCTTTTAATGTTGCGGTGCTGATGATAATATCAGGTTAATAATACTAAGAATACATACTCTCTGAAGTTGTTCACATAGATCTATGTTATATATATATATATATATATATATATATATATATATATATATATATATAAACTTAAACGAGTATTAGAAACACTCTACGCTAATCCCCTTACTTTCGATGCTTATGCGTCTCGTCCAGAACAGTCCTCAGCGTGACGCGTAGCATCAAAACGTACGTCGATCCAGGAAGACTGTTTTAATATTTATTCAACTTTAGTTATGACATTTCTAATTTATATTGAAAACTTTATAAAAAAAGTAAAAATAATATTGATTTTAAGTTAATGTTATCACTATATTTGAACGTGTTTAATCAGTATATATATATATATATATATATATATATATATATATATATATATATATATATATATATATTATAATGGAATTATCTCACTATAAAATAGATGTTCTGTAAAATAGTAAACTCACTTTGAAAGGAACAACACAGGTAAGGAGAAACTATATTTAATAACTTTAGAAAAACAAATCTGGAGGCCAAACTAAATCCAATATTCGTAAACTTTTTAATTAAAAAAATAATTATTAAATAAGGAGGTGGTGTCTGATCAACACTGCTGGATGCCATGATAAAGAAATACTGTTTTGTTTTTTAAATCCCGAAACAGTTTTCATGGTAAACAACTGACGATCCCTTATATGAAAAACATATATAAAAATGTATTTATATTAGAGTAAATTCTTGGAAGTTAACTAATATAGTGATTGCAGTAGATTGATTGACTTACTAGACGAAAATCTTTCAACGAAACATTCTTTTAATTTTTTTTATTTCCAGTTTTGAAGGCTTAAAAAAACTTCCAAGACTATATATATATATATATATATATATATATATATATATATATATATATATATATATATATATATATAGTAAAGAGTTATGAAAATATATTTATGGCAAATAAGCTCCACAAAGGAGTCTGTGTTTCATCGCCGTTAAGAATCGTCAGGCTTAAATGCATGGAGTATATGTTTTCGGGTGTTTTTTTATATATGCACGTGGTGTTTAGTCTAGCTAGTTAACCAATAAGCTTCTTTGTTATTCTCTTAGCCAATCGTTCGGCTTCTCACAAATAACGGTTCGGTTAATTTTACTTCCTTTTCTATTGTTCTATTTTCCATAGGGTGGCCATCTCGTGTTTCTTTGTTGTGTAAAAATAATGGGTGACATTATTTTAACACCTGCTTGCTTCTATTTCTATCTCAGAGAATACTTTTATTCCAGACTTTTAAAATTTTTTTGATATATCAAGCGCTACCGCCCTAGCTTCACCTGTCTTGTCCAGTGTATTGTATATGCGTTCAGAGATGATCGCAAGGATATCCACAGTAGACCCTGCTTGCCTAAATCCGTACTGATGGTCAGAAAAAAGTTTAGCAATGACGAAGTGACAAAATATTGCTAAATTGTTTAATGATTCAAAGAGTTCAGCGAAGAGCGGGAGAAGACAGATAAGGCGATTATTCTGAAGGTCAGTTCTATCTCCAGAACTCTTGAAGACTGATACCACAGAGGTAATTTTTCAAATATCTGGGAAGCAAGATTCGGCAAGCATGTGTTTTAGAGTTTTGTGAAGACAAGTGCCAGTTGCGCAGAACAGTTCTTTATTACTATTATAAGTATACGATCGGTCGCACATGCTTTGGAAGTGTCAATGTTGTTTTATTATGTCCGGACATGAGATCAGGTGATAACCACATCATAAAGTGTGGATTCAGTCCGCAATGGGATATTTGGGAGAGAGTTGTTTACAGAGTCCAAAGTGATGTTTTAGGTGAAACGTTTGGCAAGTAGTTCAGGCTTATCAGTTGCATTGCAGAGTACTAATTGTGGTTGGATAGCGGGGTGATTTTTTTTAATGCTAATTATTCACCACACTATTGAGGATTTTCCAGAAATAACGAGTATCTAGTTTATGTGACTGAATGCGTTTCATGGTTATCTCCCTATATGTTCTCTTTACTTCCTCTATCACAGTCTTACAATGATTTCCTGCCGCGTAAGTTTCTGTTTATTTGTAGTTTACGTGTGCTTGTTTAATTGTCAGAATTCTTGCCGCATCTGAGAAATGGCAGATTCCCAGTTCGAGGTGAACTATTGTAGAGAGTGGAGAAGGCTGTAGAATTTGCGCATGACGATATCTGCTTCGATACTTGTTTTGGTCCATTCGGTTTAATTATTTGCGAGCTGATCAGCAAGTAGAGAAATAGTGTCGCTCAATGGAGCGTTTCTGGTGTATCTCTGATAGATTATTAAACATTAAGCCTGAAGTATCTCGTTGTTTTGAGCAACTGCTCATCAGCTGCGGGACAAGATTTTAGGGTGATATCAGTAATTACCACAAAGTCATCAGCGTTCCTGAGAAAGCTATGGGCATTCGTAACACAAGCTTAGGGTCGTGAGCTCAAGCGCAGACTGAGAAGTAAAGCTTACTGGTTTACAGGATCAGAGATGCGTCATGAAGAAACTATACGTGGGGTTACCTTCTGCGTCTGTATCCCTAGATATTTCAAACCATTTTCGGGGATATACATTAAAATTCCTAAATACATTTATTTGTGCAGTCGAAACAGCTGACAGTGCTGTATCTATGCTTTCAGAGACAAAGTTAAGCAGGTTAACTCCTGGGTCATAGACGAACGGTTCAAGAAATATATATATATATATATATATATATATATATATATATATATATATATATGACGGGTGTTCAATAAGTAATGCCCCTGACCTACTTTCAGCTGTCTGATCTAATTAAACTTTTGGATGTGTAATGATTCATATGTGTATAGGTTATGTTTCAAAGAACAGCTCTAACATAATTGTGGTTTCTGATTTACATATTTTTTAACTGAGTCAGGTGTGAAATGGAGCCAGTTGAGTGTCAAGCAATGATCCGGTTCTTGTATTTGAAAGGACGCACACCAAAGGAGACTTTTGATGAAATGAAATAAACTCCGCTGGCAAGGTTATGCTTACAGTCTTATGGGACCAGTACGGAGTAGTGATGACAGATTTCCTGGCAACGTGTACCACAATTACAGGAATCTATTACGCTTCACTTTTGATGAAATTATGAGAAGCTATCAAAATCAAGAGGTGGGGCAAGATTAGCAAAAGGATCCTCCTCCTACAGGACAACGCCCCGGTCCACAACTCGCATGTCGCTAGATCACAAGCACGGGCATGTGGCTATCAAATCCTCCCCATCGCCCTTACTCTCCTGACATTGCACCCTCTGACTTTAATCTCTTCCAAGCCATGAAGTTGTTTTTGAAAAGAAAAGCGTTTTCCAGATGATGCAGCCTTGATTTCTGAAGTAACGACGTGGTTAGAGGACTACAAAAACGGTGTCCGTAGCTGTATCAAACGATCGGAGAAATGCATAAATCTGGGTGGTTTCTATGTAGAGAAAGACTAATAATTCTACCAAGTATCATTAATCTACTGCTACGGAAATGGGTCAGGGGCATTACTTATTTAAAGCCCCTCGTATATATATATATATATATATATATATATATATATATAACTATGTGCTGTAATGTTAATCTAAAGTACATGTAGGTTTTATCATCTGATTCTAGCCTATGTTATCTAGTCAAGGGGAGGGTATTGCGAACATAAACTCTGAATCCGTACATATCTTTGGCAGAGAATTAAGGGTAGTGCTGGAGGTATTCAGTCATATCAAAAGTGTTTGAAGAGATTGAAGATTGTAGGTTTGTTTTACTTAGACAAAAAGTGGGTTGTAGCAGATAACGTCTGACGATCAAATGCAAGCTTGTTATCAAGTAGCAAGCTTCAAAAATGTATATGATGATCATCAAATATGTGCAAACAGGAAGAGTCCTTGACGTAGCATAACACACGCAGTTGTTGTATCTATGTATTTTTTATACATATGTTAACATATAAACTGTATCTATATATAACTATCCACTCAATAAGTCCAGCCAATTACATATAGATGACGACATTAAAAAGAGCAAAGGAAAAATCTAAATGTGTGTGTGTTTATTAAGCATTGATTTTTGTTGGGGAAATACTGTTACAGCAAAGCAACGGCATGATAAGTGTTATGCAAACACGGCTTCGTTGGAAACAACGGTTAAGTAGTGAGACGCTGTTTTCAAACGCGGTTGTACAGAGAGAAATGATGCTGAGCTATCATGAGCTTAAAATTCGGCAGATTATCAAGAAAAGAACATTCCACATACTCGTTTCTTTACCGATTAAAGGGAAGAAAATGCAAAGCGGCACAAAATTACAAAGACAAGTTCTATTTCACCACGACAATTCACAGTGTAACAAGTCGATCGTAATAATGGCAAAATTACATGAATTCTATTTGGAATTGCTTCTAGAACCCGTCTATTTTTTTTTCAGATACGGCACACACTTACTACGGGCTGTTTGCAGACCGAATTAGCATGCTCGAAAAAAAGTTAACTCTAATAAAGAAGGCATGTAGAGACATTTTGGGGCCAAAAACTGATACAAATGCATCAAATTGATGAGGAAACGCTGGAATGGGTTCTTCACCATAAAAGGAAAATAGTGTGGATGAATACATTCGAATGTTGCCTAAAAGTAGCTAGTCTATAAGTACAGCCCGGACTTGTGGAGTGGTGTGTTATTATTACACGTGTTTGTTATTTGTTATCCTCTACCATATTTTAGAACACTTTTAAAGAGGTTTAAACTAAAAAAGGTTAATTATTTAGAAATAAACACAATCTAAACAGTAATTATTTCACATGTATATTGAACTAAAAATATTTGGAATGGTCTTGTTAATTTTCTTCTAACAGTCTGAATTCTACTTGGTGTTATGTTCCTGTAATCTGTGACAGTATTTATGCGATTAGTTTACATAGTGTTAAACTGTTCTTTAAGACATGGTTTAGATTACACTTCCGTACGCCTAATTCTTAACGTACATTATCTTGAATACTTTTAATAATATTTGACTGCGGTGTTCTATCTTTTAAGGTACGCCAGCTTTAATGTTTATTCGAAAAATATAAAATGGACTGCATAAGATTATTTTCGGACTATTGTCATTTAAGTATATGAACCTAGAACTGCTTGGATTTAGGCCTTAAGATATTTCCATCGTACAATAAATTTTTTTTGATATATGTTCCAGCGATTTTTTATTAATTCGCTCACGTCGTATCCACCGGATTTACTTTTGGGTGCAAAACATCTGACATCTAAAATTACTCCAGCTGTGGGCATACAAACGACGATTTATACCGAGCAAAAGTGTGTTCGTCCGATGTGCCAAATATGAGATCTGTCAAAACAAGGATAGATAAAATAGAAGAAAAATACGAGCAATCACAGACGGTTCCAAACTGTGACACAATGGGGCGAAGAAGTGTAATTTTATGTTTTCGTTTCATGACGAATTCTTCCTATTACTACGACATAAAGCGTTTAAGTTCATTGTTGTAAATGTTAATAGAACTGAAATATGATATAAAAGCTAAATTATATAATTTATTTTGTGGTTTTGGTCGATTTTCTAGACTTATGCCACACACGCACACACACATATATATATATATATATATATATATATATATATATATATATATATATATATATACATAAATATACATATATATATGTATATATATACATAAATATATATATATATGTATATATATACATAAATATATATATATATATAAATTAATATATATATATATATACATATATATGTATATACAGGGTGGGCAAAAATAAGGGTCCTATTTTTAAAAATTCATAACTTTTTTATTTATTGATTTAAAAATTTTTTTTTTTTAGAATAAGTAAAGGACCCCTTCCGAAGCGAGCATGAGCCGTATTAGCTCTAAAGAACGTACCCTCATTTAGAAAACATTATTTTTGCTTAAAAAACTCAAAACAGTGTAAAAAACAATACTTTAGTTTTTGTAAGTTTTAAGAAGTGTTTTTCGGCTAAAATTTGTTTTGTTTATTTCAAAAAATCTCGGAAGGGTTAGTCTACACACACATAAAGTTTGGTGAGTTTAACTTTTATTTTGTGGAAGTTATTCAAATTCAAGTTATTCAAATTTAAAGATAGGACCCTTATTTTGGCCCACCCTGTATATACATAAATATATATATATATGTATATATATATATACATATATATATATATATGTGTAAATTAATATATATATATATATACATAAATATATATATATACATAAATATATATATATATATACATAAATATGTATATATATATATATATATATATACGGATGATGAAGTGATGAAAGAAATATATATACATATATATATATATATATATATATATATATATATATATATATATATATATATATATATATATATATACATAAATATATATATATATATATATACGGATGATGTAGTGATGAAATAAATAAAATGTACATAATTTACATGTTTATCAACTCATCAAGTGTTCAAATAAGGAATACAGATACAAAAGTACCTTTAAAACGTGGCTTTCAAAAAAGTAAGGCTCTTATCGACAGAAGTTCTTACAAATAACAATTAAATTTGAATTAATTAGTAGAGGTGTATTTATTGAAAATGACAAAAGTGAAATAAAAATTGAAAAACATTATAGGTAAAAAAGCATTATAGCGAAAGTGTATCAATGTAAGTCTAGAAACAGATCAAACACGATTCAAACTATGGGTAGAATGCTTTATCAAATATAAATGATCGAAACTGTTTAAACAGTCCAAACAAAGAAGCCGAACACTGTTCTATGTTTTTACTAAACCTTAGGTGCTCGTTGAAATAATATTTTATGGTCACAAATAATCCCGGACATTTAGGCACGAATGATACTTGAAAATTACTCAATGGCTAGTATTGCACAACATTTCTCATGAATACCCCATGGGTACACCTTTTTGCTTGTTTTCATTATAATTATCAAACTAATCCCCGTAATACTTCTAGTTTAATGGATTAAATAATGATGCACTATTTTCGTTATCTACGGAGACCACAATTCGGCGCTGACGTAAAACACCCATGGAAAAAGGAATGTAAATCTACTTTTCGAGGAGATTATTTTCATGACGGAAACAATGACTTGGCTCTGGCGTGAAACATTTATTGATAGTAATATTTAAATTATTGCTTATGTTTTACGCCAGAAACGCGTTCGCACGAATCCGCCCCAACTTAAGTAAGGAACAATTATTTCAAGTTTAGCGGTTATGATTCATCTAGCGCTGCCTTAAACTGGCTGGTCGTCTGTAGGCTGACCACGGCTTCTGTAGCCTGTTCCACAGCGCAGCGACCCATACGAAAAATACGCTTTTTTGACGATTGATCTGAAATTGACTCAGCTATAGCTTCTTTGAGTTTTCAATAAGCCTTCATCGCAAAGTGTGTGTGACGAAAATGTTACGATTGAAATTTTGTTTGCCGCGCATTATTTAGATACAAATTAAACTACTATAACTATTAATAATAATAAGAATAACTAGATAAAACGATAGCTTTGTGATTTGTTAAAAAAATGATATCGAAGAGCAAAAGAAGTCAAAGGTAACTCACTATTGCAATGCAAATAGGTCACACATTATACACTTCATACCGAACGTTCTTGGCTGTTAATTGACATCGTCGATGAGATTATATGCGCGTCACCTTAATGTCAATAACGTATCTGGCTTCTCAGTCTAAGGCTGGAGGCATCACCTACAGGTGTTGCTCTGATACTCTAGTTCCACAGTTCTGAAATACTTGATTCTGGCAGTCGCGATCTGTTGACGCCTGTTGCCCCCGAAGGCAGAAATTGATGCTCGGATGACTAACCTCTGAAATAAACTTATAATTGGCATAGTTTCAAAAATCCAAAAGTTTTATAAGACAGTATTTTGACGCATAGATTCCTGTTTGTTTTAGATGTTACAATATGTGTATATCGAAATACATTAAATATTTGTCTAAACATATTGATAATTAACTAGATGAAAAACACATGTCCATCCAAACTAGGATTTTTATTGTTGTTTTATTTAAATATCGTAGGTGTTTCATTGTTACCTGACTACAGTTGTTAGTTTAATTGAAAAATGATTGACGAATAGGAGTTCATAATATAACCTTTGATTAACGGAATTGGCTAAATCACGTAGATCCCAGTTTCTAGCTAAAACTGCAAGCAAGCTGACACGAAAACGAACCGCTGCCTAAGAGACTTAGTCAGTGGCCAATTAAACACGGATAAATGGGAGAAGATATCTATTATCAATTTATCCGTATGTATTTTTGTCTCTCTCATTTATTCCGCATGACAACCCACACATTTTAAAGTAAAGATATTCGCCACCCTATTTGTGAAAGTTAAAGTTGCGTGCCCTTTTCGCGACGGCCTACGACCTCATGTTTTCAAAATTTGTCTTCAACGAAATTAAAAGAAAAATCGCTAACATTACTCAGATCTTCATTCTATAGAAATGTAAATATTAATAAAGTGCATTCTATAATAAAATGAACTATGTATTATATATATACATTAATATATATATATATATATATATATATATATATATATATATATATATATATATATATATAATTATGAAAGAAAAACAGAATGTCATCATTATATTAGATACAATTAGTAGTAAAATATAAAGGGAGGAAACTCCTCTCGAAAACTACGGAGGCTTAATTACTTTTGTTTTTAAAAGTAATTGCTTCTTATTTAATATATATATATATATATATATATATATATATAGTACTTCTTATTTTATTCATGTTTCGACTTTTTTAATTCGTATTAGTGTTTTTACCATCTAATTTAGAATTACACACTTTAGGAAAGTATACGTATTTTTCTAGATCTACTAGTTGTCACATATAGCAGTCATGAAAATAAACAGAAAGTTATATTCCAACTTAAACTTACTTATATTACTGCTCTAATAATGTGAGTTTTGCTATTTTTTTATATTTATTTCCAGATATTTTTGACACATTTTTGGTTCATCCTTATTATTATTATTTACACTGATACAAACATATAACACCGTATATTTGCTGTTATAGTGTTAACGGTACGTTAAACAATTAATATTATGAAAAAGTCAGTAATCAAATACAGTTTCAGTTATTTATTCATATTTCTAAATATACTGTGTGTATTTACGCAGTACTTTTGATGCAGATATTGTTTAACATAACAGAAATCTCTCGATTGATTTTGCCTTTTTTAATTTTCAAATTTTCTAATGATCTTTTTTGTGTCAAAATAAAACAAAATCATATATGTTACAGATGTATCACGAACGTTTTCAATTTTTTGTCGAATCATTTTCAGGCTACAAGAACAAATGAACAAAAATGTCGGAGAGAAGAAGTGAATTTTCAAAAAGCAGTTGAACAGGCACACGTGAAGTCAGTTAAAACGGAGCAGTGCAGATCAGAGCAAGACATTAACAATTAATGTCATAGGACGCTTGAATTAGTATCGCAGAATAAATTGTGTTATGTTAAGAATTTTAAAATGTTGTCACTGGTTTCATACGTAATATTATTAATTGCGGGTTGCGAGGTTTTAATACAAGCAGCCTTGAGTATATTTTTGTATTTTTTAAATTGTTTCCAAATTAATTATATAACTGTTATTAGTAACCAACATCTCTGATTAAAGTAGGCAGTTATGTTTTCGTAAATGCTGCCACATTGATCTAGAGTTTAAGAGATGCATAGTGAGGCGGCGGGATAGGGTAGTAGTTGTAGAACTAATCCAGCTATTAGCATTATTATTCTGTTTGATGAGAGTTGCAATCTCCCCAAGATATTTAAAGTAATATATAACATTGGTTCTTTTAAATGTTTTATGGGTTTGGTAAGATTTTTTTACTAAAATATGTCACATCTTTAATTTGTTATAGTAAGTAATGAGTCTAAGTTTATTATTATCATCATTATTATTATCATCATCAATGTGAGAAATGTTTCGGTGAATAATATTTGTTCTGATTATTTTCTTCTAATCTAAAGTTAGGTTGCATTTCATTAAAACAATATTGGTTAATCTTGTTTGCGTTGTGTTATATATTATTATTATTTTAGTAGCATTTTTGTATAGTTTCGCAGCATTAATTTGTTTGTCAAATATGTAATTAAAGAATTCATTGTATATAAAGACTTGTTTTATTCAATGAAATATATATATATATATATATATATATATATATATATATATATATATATATATATATATAGTAAGTTATGGAAATATATTTATTGCTATTAGGCTACACAGAGGCTTCAATGTTTAGTTCCCGAAAGAAATCGTAAGACAAAATTACATGGAGTTAGTTTTGCCGGGTGTTTTTTTAATATACACGTGGTCTTTAGTCTAGCTAGTTAACCAATCAGATATTTTGTTGTTCTCTTAGCCAATCGTTGGGCATTTCACAAACAAAGATCAGTGGATTTTACTTTCTATTTTCTAATCCATTGTTCTGTTTTCTATGAGGTGGCCCATCTTTGTTACTTTGTCGTGGCAGGCTAATGGTTGGCTTTATTTTGACACGTGATTGCTTGTATTTCAATTTAAGATTTTAGTTTTTTAAGTTTTAAGGTTTTAGTTTAGTTTAGTTATTAATTGTTTTATTCATTTGTTAATTTAATTATTCATTACGTATTTTTTACCTAAGGTAACTTTAATTATGTGAGGCAGTTTGCTATTTAACTTCTATAGTTTAATAAATGTTTAGTGTATTTAAAGTTTAGGATTTCAAATCTACACGGGTCGTTAAAATGTATACATGTACTGGCCTGTCGTATTATTTTCCATTCAGTTATTAATCAGCGTCTGTTTTCTTTGAGCTCCCAATAAATGTTTGTTAGTGCTGTTTTAATTCGGCCAGTACAAGCAGAAGTTAAGACGACCCGTGTAGATTACGTCTAAATGAGAATTTTTTAATCCTAATCTTTAATAAATAAAAACTAAACTACATTCTAACAAGCTAGAATAAACACCAGATGTATATAAAAACACCCGGCAAAACTAACTATGCATTTTCGCCTGATTATTTTCTCCGGGGATGAAACGCTGAAGCCTCTGTGTAGCTTAATAGCGATACATTTATATCATTAATTACTACCTAGCTCTACACACTATTGAGCACTCTTGAAGTAAACACTGAAAATTGATACACAAAAAATGATATCTCCTTATAACATTGTATGTGGATACATAAAATAATATATATATATACAGGGTGGGCAAAAATAAGCGTCCTATTTTTAAAAATTCATAACTTTTTTATTTATTGATTTTTTTTTGATTTTTTTTTAGAATAAGTAAAGGACCCCTTCCGAAGCAAGCATGAGCCGTATTAGCCCTAAGGAACGTACCCTCATTTAGAAAACATTATTTTTGCTTAAAAAACTCAAAACAGTGTAAAAAACAATACTTTAGTTTTTGTAAATTTTAAGAAGTGTTTTTCGGCTAAAATTTGTTTTGTTTATTTCAAAAAATCTCGGAAGGGTCAGTCTACACACATATAAAGTTTGGTGAGTTTAACTTTTATTTTGTGGAAGTTATTCAAATTCAAGTTATTCAAATTTAAAGATAGGACCCTTATTTTGGCCCACCCTGTATATATATATATATATATATATATATATATATATATATATATATCGGCTAATCCATTGTTATGAGAGAAAAATCCAAAAAATGCTCATTTACGTGTGTAAAGGTGTATATGTTCTTAAATGTTAATTAATGCTGGAAACTCAAACCACAGGACAAACGCTACCGAATGTTATAGATTATTTAGTTAAAGTTTTGAAGTTAGAGCCACTAATGTTCCTGTTAAAAATATTATACATATATGTATATATATATATATATATATATATATATATGTATATATTTATATATATATATATGTATATATTTATATATATATATAATTATATATATATAAAACCATTCATATAAACAAGACAAATATTATATATATATATATATATATATATATATATATATATATATATATATGTGTGTGTGCTTTTGCTTTCGTTTTCATCATCATCCGAGTCTTAGAAAACCATATTGACCAATTTGGCTAAAAGACAATCAGATCGATGGGATATTATAAAAAAGTCATCAAATCTGATCGAGCCAGTTATAAATTAAAGTGCATCAAGTGAATTGTCCTAAAACGCTTTTCGATCTAGCAAAAATTGATTCTTTTATCATAGAAACTCATGCAAAAGGCTTTTAGACCTATTCAATTCTACAAAAAAAATAGTTAGAAGACAAGCTGTTGTAAAAACTTATCTTGAAGAATATAATAAATAAAAACTGTACTCCAAAATAATTCAATTTCACTAACCTAATGTATGTGTAGTTGTGTCAATAATTACATAAGTCCGCATATACTTAAGTGTTCTTTTCGTATTTGAACCAAACACTTGTCTCTCTTTTTTACAGTGTACAAAAGAGAGTATCTAACCTATTAATTATCGCATGTTCCAGCCATAATCCCACTGTTTATTTTCCAAGTACTACCACGGAATGTGCTCTTATCGAACTTACTGCACTTATACCCATTCAACGGATTTATTTTCGACAAAACGACTTGCAGCAAAATTATTTTACTATAGCAGCCGCTAGATACCGGAAATAGTCTACTCTTTGACCTGTTTTTCTCAGAAAAACTTGCCTTAGGATTTCCCCTCCTTGCTCTCTGTTTCTGCGAATTTACCAAGATTCAGAAATTTTAATCAAATGTGAACAAATATTTTCCCGCGCAACTCTGTATTTAGGATATACTCTAATAAAAGTATTCTCTTATTTCTCAGTTGTAATATGCCTTGCCATGGGGAAATAGAAGTAAAAATAAATTATAATATGGTTAGGCTAGATTGGAAACGACCACTGTCCATGCTTACAGTTTTAAACAATTAAAACATTGCGTTCTCTTACGATATTCATTTTAATAAAATACACACTTATTAATTAAATATTCTTTTAACTTTAAGAGTCTTACTTTCTTTGAAAGAGACAAAAATCGACTTTGAAATCTAGTGGGGTTATCTATTTACTTTACTAAACCCCCTTTCCCACAGAAGGTACGTTTGTAGTTTTTCTCTACTTCATCGTTTTATTGATTGTAGGTTCTCGACTCAGCTCAACTTTCTTTTCTTTTAATTAAAAAAATAACGGAAAACATTCGTCTTGGTCAAATCATTGTAAAGGTTGCTCTTTTTCTCCTCTTCAATGAAAAAGATCATTTACAAGAACTTGCACTCCGTAGAATACAATACTATGTGTCTGCGTCCCAACTGACTACCAGAGCATCGTTTTCAAGTTAACAAAGTTATGTCGTGCCGTCCGCCTAAATAACCAAAGTCTGGCTTGTTCACCAATCGTTGTAAATCGTTTTAAGATGTTGTTTGTCGTCAATTGAAAACTTTATTAACCGAACTCTCAAGTCAATTTCAGTAAAAAAAGAAATGATGGATGTATTTTATAGATATTTGCTAAAAATTTGGTTCGGAATTTCAGTCTTTATATTGAAAAAAAAAACACGGTTTACCTGGGGCCTTCGATTGATGATTTATGTGAACAACTATTATTCATAACTTTTGGTTTGAAGAAAATAATCTAGACGATTGCAATCTTTACCCGATCAGTTGTCGCGTGCCTTTTGAGCATGCACGATGAAGCACATCAGTGTCATTCTCTTGTAATCCATATATTTTGTCAGTCTGTTTTAGATAATTAATGTGTATATTTTAGATATCAAAAAAGTGCTATATTTCTACATTAGTGGGGGAGTTTTTCACTCCTCATGTCGGGACTAAATAGTAGTTATCTACTCACAGGTTTCATCAAAGTAATAATTATACCAACTTTTGTTGATACTAAATTGAATTTAAATGTCCGATATTTGCATATAAATGTAATGTGTTGAAATTTATACGCATTTAAATGCGTCGGAATTTATTTACAAATATCTAAAATAGTACTGATCTAATATGTGTTCTCTGCCCACGGTCATTCAAATTCATGAACTATTTCTTGAAAAAATAAATCATAAAATCAGATTAATAACGCACTAAAAGACAACGACAAAGTATGAGTCTTTTCCGAATAATACCAGAGAGATAAAACGAATGTGCCTTATATGTCTATCTTACTTGATCTTGCATATAAGCTACTATACATTTTGCACTTAAACAATAGACTATCTCTATAGCTACTCGTATCTTTGTGGTGTCATTCAAATACCTTTTTTACATTCCTGAGTGACGGAATAGCAGATATGCAGACCACTAAGCTATCTAAAGAGACAATGAATAACATTGTTCATACATAGCTGCTGACATTATTTGTGCATAAACATGTGCAATTTCTTTAACTTTTATTTACAGTTAAGACATTTTTTATCATAGTTTTGTTCTATATGATGTGTGTAAATACTTATTCTCCGGTTACACCGACATTATTAAAATACCCTGTTTAAATAAAATTATCGTTTACAAGAGTTTATAAATATCGAGATGCAACTAAATCTATGTCTTTGTTCATTCAAAAGGCAGCTTAGTGTCATTGTGTCAATACCGAAATAACAAATCAGCAGATAATCAGTAAAGCATATAGACATTCCTGAACACTAAACGTAATTTAAAGTTAATTATTTAAAAAAAAATGTTTTTTTATCAATTTACTTCTGATACATACTGCATAATACTGCTCTCATAATACATTTCGAATAATGCAGATTCCGTAAGAAAGTCTGATTTCCGTCAGCGCAGGGTTTATTAAGCTATTTATTATTTTTTTCCTCATGATATCAATTTACAGGGTGTGAAAACATCCATAAGAACCGTATTATTTTTACCATTAGAAACGCTACGTTGACCGCATAAATAGGTTTTGTAAGTCAAGACAACACACAGTAACAGTGGGTTATCTCGCTATGGTCACACTGAATTGTGCGGTTACCGGTAGGTGCTAATGCACACAATCATAAATATTCTTACCAACAAAATAAAAACTTATATTCTCTTTTACCATTCTACTAAAAAGGAAAGTAGTGCTTGAAAAATATACTTGGATACTTTAGTTTACTACTAAACTAAAGTCCACTTCGCGGCGTAATGTTAATTTATAATGTAAAATAAAAAAATGCCTTTCTTGTAAATTATAAAAGATAAAGAAGATATGCATAAAACATATGTGTATCATAGTTTCTATGTTTCATAGGGTGATTGTTGGTCGCTGGTATTAAAAAGAATACTTGGAACGCAATATCATAATATGACCAAACAAACGTTAGCATAAGAAAATATAGTTCTCACATGTGTTCACGCAATATTTAATTATTTTTTTAAGAAAAATGCATTAAATAAGCGAATAGGAAAAAACGTAAATGTAAAAACAAAAAAAAGCAGAGGAAACTCAGGCACTCAACAATAACACACTTATTACGTTTATTTTATACTCTTATATTTACGTAAAATTATTTTAATATTCAAGTCATAAATAACATGGATGTCAGTGCATATACAATATTATTAAGAACTTTGTAATAAAATAAAACAATACAACTTGCAGATTACCCATAATATTTTACGACAGAAATGCTGTGTGTATCTCAGTAGTTGTTTTGTTTTACTCGGCATCTATGTCAATAAAGGTGTTAAATAATGATGCTGATGGTTAAGATGATCGTGATGATGATGATGTTAGCAGGAGCAGCGGAAGTCTCGATGTCACTTCCGTTGTGACGATATCCGCTCTCTTGTTTTCCAGAATGTGGTGCGTGTAGACGCATGTTAGCGACCTCCGGCTGGGACGCCAGTGGGGGCGTTAGGCATGAATTAAAGAAGAAGTTAATGTACGTATTGCGGTGATTCTCTGTCACTCCCTCCGTGCCAGCCAACTCAAGTCTTGTGTTGTGTTAAATAAATATTTGGAAACTCAAAAACGGCTTTGTGTTGTGCTTTAAGATGACTGCAGCGTGCGACCATTACGATGAACGGCGTGCGGCCAGCCAGGACGAAGCTGATACACCAGGTAAGCGAGAACTGCCACGACCCATGACGGGACGGCTATGTAACAAAGGTAGAATGAGTGGCAAGCAGACAAAGAGAACGACAGATGCACCACTGTGTTAGTATGAACTAGATCTCTAGAGATCGAGACTGTTCGTACTGTTAATACGTCATAATTAATCTCTTCATCCCTCTCTTTCTAGTCTGATAGATGACGTCATAATTTTGTTAGGTAAGTCATTATATGTGAAGAGTGTTATGTACTGAATGACGTCATAATTTACTGATGTTATCCACTGTGTACGGTCATCACCTGCCCACTTTTATGAGTAAATTCACAACACGATGGCGCATTCCAGTGTACAATATACCAAACAAACAAAATAACCAAATCCACAGAATTTTAGTAACATGAATATATGTAGTATTTCTATCTCTCATTCTGTAGCTGTTTGTTTTGATGCCAGGTGATTACATCGAAAACACAAACCTATACCAATATCACCAACATTTATTTTGAGTGAACGTTATGTTGCTATGAAGAAACTTATTGTCGTGATATCTTAAGTTTATGAAAATTTACAATAATATATACATAACCAGCAAATATGGTGTTTTACTTCATCGTTTTTACTGTTATTATATTTAAAACTTGAATGTTTACAATAATAGAAATTTTCAAAAAATAAACGTCAAAACACATAATATAGGGTTCATGACTGTGAGAATAAGGTTGAAAGTTTTTCCGCGATATTTAAGAATATTAAGTAATTTGGGAAAATCGGGATTGTACCAAAAGGAAACTGAGGAAATATACTCCATATGGTGAACGGGCCAAAAATTACCCATAGTAGACGTTTAGACGAAATCAAGAAACATATATTCCGATACTGTAGAATAACACACTACAGGAGAAGAATCGATCGCCGCTGTGGTTAACACGTTCGAGTTGCCAGTTCCACAAGTAGTTCCTCAAAGGTGATTATCTATAAGAAACAGAAAAAAATACTGACTTCATGGAAGCCAACTCGAAGAGAAAAAGACATTTACTCATTACAGAGGAAGGGCTTAAAAATATGGTAGGGGGGTATTGTGTAAAATGATCTATCTATTTCGGGAATGAATTGACTTACCGAGACATGATAAATACACTTAAGACTGAATTAATTGCGTCTGGGTAAGTGTCAGCAATTGGTGACAGTTATAGCCCCCAAATGATGACGCATCCTTCTGTTACACGCTTCTGTAATACACTTTTGTTTATGATGCAACTGTGTTTCTCTTGTGTATTACCGACCCTGCAAGGTCACGATACTGGGTGTTAATGCAAGGAGTATGCTGGTAAACAATTGATAACATAATACGTGGCATAAAACAAAGCCAACAGAATAAACCTCCAGTTAAACAAAATAGAAAAACATTTTTTTCAAAGATCCGTATTTATCCATTGTTCAAATCTTTGGAAGATTTAAGATACGGTACATTCCGCAAAAGTAAACGCAATAGAAATAGTCTTCAATAAAAAAGAAAATAGTATGAAAACTACGACTGTGGGAGTAGGAGAAGCTTTTGAATTCGTTTTTCAACAGCTGGAAAGAACTTGGATTTCTTGTATTGAACATGAGTGATGATACCAAGTTATAAGGAAAATCTCCTTTGTGTATTTTGGCATCGTTCCAAGGAATGGGCCATAGTTTATTAGTCTTTTCACCAGCTTGTAAAGGTAGGTTTCCCGCCAGAAATCCACACAAAATTAATTCATTTCAAAGAAATATTGATAAGAACTAATTATGGCGTTCGAGAATCTACTATTAAGGAAACAGTGAACATGTAATATAATATCTTTCGATCAATACATACACACGTCCTCAACCCCTCTTCTACTCTCTCTCACACACACACATATATATATATATATATATATATATATTATATATATATAATTTTATCATTTTGATTTTTTCACATTTCCAAAAAACATAACATTTCTGTGAGATATATTTTTTACGGTCCGTTTCATTTGTCTTGTTCCAAACAACGTTTTTATGTCAATATCATCTCTGCAACATTACGAAATCATCAGAAAAATTCACAAACAGTACAAAGTTCTGTGATTGAAGTGTCTTGAAAAAATCTACACTATAAAGGTGGTCAATGTTTAGGTGAAACAAAACAGAAAACAAAGAAAAGGGGGGAACCCACATATACGCCATTTTGATTTTGATTTTCGTTTAAAGCTAGTACATCGTAAAAGTTGTGTGGACATTAATACATTTTAATTCAGTAATATTTTTAAAAATAGTAAATAAGTTCTTTAATTGATTTATAAACATTCTAATTCACTTGAGGGTATTTTTTATACTTTCTAAAGTAACATAAATTAGCCTTCAGATGTCTATTGAGGTCATTCGGATACGAAGCGAACAGCAGATCTAGTCTGTTTTGAATTCATCAGTTTAGGACCAGTTTTATAGACTCAGTCACCCATTCAAGCAACTATTAAGATTGTTATACTTCGGTGTTTTTGTGGAAGATGTTTAGTATTTATTTATAAATCGTTTAAATTAATACTAAGATCAGTTTAATTATTCAGCATTCTTCACTTAAAGAGTAAGTTGTATTTAATGCGAAACTAAGGGGGGTGTATTTTACAACGAAAATAGTTTATAGTAACCTAGACATGAATCAACATACCTAAAGGAGCTATTAAATTCTTTTTTTATTACATGATGTTACTTACCTCATAATAAAATATTATGAGGGTTCAACAGTACGTTTAAGGACATTAATACTTAAAGTTAATTGTGATTACGTTTTATATTTAACTCGTATTACGAGGTGAATACCGTACCATCAATGTCAATATCAGATCCTACTTTAATTGTTTGCCTATATTTAATATTAGGTTGTGTGCATTCTTTTATTCATTAATATATTTATTAATATACATATACATATACACATACATATATATATAACTGTCTTACAGAAATTCCTTAAAACATTCTCTCATACATGAATCGTTTTATTAGGAATAGTCAATACACACTTCACAACATAATATATATATATATATATATATATATATATATATATATATATATATATATATATTACGCGGATTAGAATCATATCGATCGCTAAAAACACAATTTCATTTCACATTTATGACGCTGAAACCGTACATACATGATTTACGCCAGAATGATAATGTGATAAACAAATACTTTATTAGACATTTAACAGATAAGTATCTTAAATTTTTTTTACAACCCTGATCAATTTTAGCATATAATAAAATATTACTGTTTTAATGTTTTATATGTATCTTTAAATAAATTACAGTTTACCTTTATTAAAAGAAAAGCTCCGTAAAAACATATATCTATATTTTATGTAAGTTTTGTTCATGTTATTAGGTTGTCGAGAAAGAACTATCATAAAACTGAATTATTAATTGTATTAGATACAGATAATGTTGATACCGAGGCAGATATAATAATCCTTCCTTAACACTCTGTACAAACGATGAGGGCAACAAAATGTAAAAAAAACCAAATAAGATGTGTGTGATGCAGTTTTGTTTTGTTTTAAGTGTTTCTTATTGCCCCTATTTACTTTCTTCCCCACTAAGGCAGAGTAAGACACAAGGTCGGTTACAAATGTGGTGGAAACCCAGCTCAATAAATACGGTCACCGGATTTAGACAGAAATGAGAATTGCATGTGTCTTCATCGACATAATAGATGAAGCGTCGAGTACAACAGCAAAATCAAAACATTTCATTCAGTTTAAGCAGAAATACATTAACATTTACATTTTTCTCAAAATAAAGTGGTCCAAAGTGTGTGATTATCAAACAAAACTAACGAAAAACAGTGATTCTACAGAATTTGATCCGCCACTGTGAGATTACCGACATAGGCCGAACTAATCTATATGTTATGTATTATTTAAGGTTAGAGTAATACAAAACACACACATATTGAAGGCATATTCAAGAAACTGGAGAAATCTCTATATTTATCGGATGTGACCAATTTTCGTTCCGTTGGCTTTTTCATTCATACTTTTATATTGCTCACGGGAAGCGTAAAGCAACAGGTCATGCTAGTATATATATATATATATATATATATATATATATATATATATATATATATATATATATATAGTAGTGCGAACATATGTTTTAGCAAATATTTTTTATTCTTTGTGTAAACAAACCTTTTCCAAAAGCTGCATGACTGTCAAATTGTAACAATAGAGCATACATGAATACACAACATTTTGTTACATTACAAAAACCAAGATTTTATTTACTTTACGAAACTTTTTTTCGAAACCAACTCGTTTTATACAAATGTGGATTGGTTCCCTACTCAACGAAAGGGAACCGTGAAATTGTATCAAAAGGGTTTACTCTAGAAAAAATTGTTCGTAAGATAAATAAAACTTAGTATTTAGAGTGTCACAACATCTAATTATATGTATATATATATATATATATATATATATATATATATATATTTGTAAAATATATAATCACAATAAAGCTTGAAAATCATACACTCTAATAATAAAAATCCGAACTGTAATAGTAGCAATACCTTTTTTTTGAAACGCGCATACCACATTATTACATGTGGATTTTCGGATCTTCATTATAACATTTAAATTGTAATTTACCATATCATAAATGTTATGAATACCAAATAATGATATGAAATATGTGTTTCACATAACAGGTTAACTATCGAGTTTAATACACTTGCCCTTTTTAAATATATCATTGAGGAATTATATATATATATATATATATATATATATATATATATATATATATATATATATATATATTATTCTTTGTGATTAGAATTGAGATTTGTCAATCTAAACAAAAAGACATTAAGTGAATAGATGAATACATTAAAGTATGTACGTCACAAAGACACGAACACCATGCGTTTACGCGGAGGAAAGTGAAAATTGTATCATACATGAGTAAAAATAGACGACGTGGGTTTTCGTCACTCTATCCGACCGTTTCTAAACACTCTATATTCTCACGTTTTCGTTAGTAAAAAGAAACAAAGGTATTCATTGTGTCTTCTCTCATTTTATCACCTCATAGTTTTACTAATTAAAATCATCATTCTCACTCTATGTTAAAACATGTATGTATAACTAGAGTAAGTGTCATACTTATTATTATTCAAGCTATGTTTATGTAACTTATAAACATAAAAACAATAACATAGAATGTGGATTGATCACTGGACCCAATCGTTACACAAACAGAAAGTTTAGTAAACTGTAAATCATTATTTAATCCCAGTTGTGATAATTAAACGGAAATATGTTTTAACCGTTAATTTGCACCTTTATCCATAAACACAAATGAGAGAAAAATCATTTAATCAACTTCGAACTTACTGATGTCCGTATGCGTAACACTCCCCGTAATGTTTTGATGTTTAAATTCTCTTCTAACTTATTCTGCCCATAATTTGTATGAATACGATTGTGTTCGTTAAATAATTTACAATGACTATTTTTACAAAATGCCCAAGTTTTAATTGCTAATGTAATAACAAATGTGATATATTATGATTGAAATGCGTCTCGCTTTAGTTTACAAATGGTGAGGCGAAATTGGTTATCTTACTAAAGCTTTTCCCCTCCGTAAACTGAAGCAGCGCATGAAGAACTATGGCAGGTTAAAACAAATGATGGGTGGTTCTTATGGTACTGTAATAGGTCGACAATCACATTGAGGTCACTAGGGAGCTGAAGAAAATTCTTCATTTTGACATAGTAATGGAGGATATTATGAAATTGTATTTTCGAATTTGCTTGTAGTGCGCGCGGAACATGAGAAAATAGCGGCAATATTTATGAGTGGTCAACTGGGTTCGCGAAGCCATACGCACTTTTTACGGTCACATTTATATCAACCTGGGTTTTTGGCTCGATACACACAAGGCCTTTCAGAAAGGCACTCATTTCACCAAGTTCACCAGAACTGATAAGAGAATGGGATATTATGATGCATTTTTTTAAAAAGTCTCTCTATTAGAGGTCGACTCTAGAGTTGAGTTTTGCTCAATTGAGATTGCAGGTACTGAGAAGTGGAACGCTATGATGAGTCCAGGGCTAATCTCGTGTTATAGAAAAACGTAAGCCGAGTCCGTTGCCAGCGATCCTTCTAAAAGGTCTATGTCCGACAGGTTAAATCCCATGCAGAATGTCAAAAATGCAATTTTAGGTTGCAATCTAAAGATGTGACGTAGCTATGATGTTGAAGAATGGGTGAGCATTGACCGCAGGCCTATGTATACTACCAAGCTAACCATTGGAAACAAGGCCTTAGCCCGAGATGTTGAGACTTGTAGGTAAGTATTGAAACAATAAGTCTACAAAAAATGTTGAAGTTCTCAATAAGAAACATTGGATATATTTTGAAATCAAAAGATTCTGGCCCAAAAATATATACATATATACAACAATAATAAGATAAATATTTAGACTTGTCTTTACGCCATACCGCAGTTCCAGGGTTGAACCCACCATTCATCAGGTGTGTCTTATGTTTCTTAATGTATACTATCAGTAATCAATTTTTAATACTTCTGATTCATCAATCAATCAGAAAATTGCATTAACATCAGATAAGTCACATGGGTTTAGTTTGAATCACTAATGACGATTTGAAAAATATTTTAGAATATGTGAAAGATCATAATATATACGAAAGAGACAATGTTCGCTTCTGTCGCATATTTTGACTAGTATACATTATGTATTTTTTAGTTTGCTAATATAAAGTTGATTGTAACACTTTGTTGTTGACGTACGCTACTATTGCAAATGAGCAGGTAATGCCTGGGGTAATAGAATTATTAAAACAAAACATATACTACACTACCTAACAAAGAGTGCGGTAATTATTGTGAGCATGTACTTATGACAAGAGAAAATATACTACATTATCACCGAAATAAATAAGGCACGGCAGGGAACATTGTGTCATGATAGCAACAAATATATATCACATTAGGCGGTAATGTAATATCTGTGAAGATTGTATCATGTCCACAGAAGAAGGAGTACACTATGACTCTTATGCGGATATTATCATGCTTATCTAAAGAATTCTATAATAACCCCTTAATACAGCATATAATGAATGGGAGCAGGGCTTATGTCAACATAAGAGATACTTCACTGTAATGCTTGGAAATATAGTCTCATGAAAATAAAATAGACAGTACCCCTCATGAATTGAACATTTGTCTTAAATAGTATAATAATCTAAATTGAGCATCACAAGACAATACAATAGTGCATTAATGCAAGATTATAATATAGCTGCAGGGTTACACAAGTAGATATCAAATCCTAATTAGTAATATATAGATAACAAATATGCATGTGTTAATAACCTAAGGTTTGCAACATTTTGCCTCCTATCTCAATGGCGTATATGTAATATGCAGATAACTGGGAAAAGGTTTGTCATAGTTCGCATATATTTCGAAACATTTACAGAGCTATGAAAATGAAACAACATTCACTTTATTAAGTGGTCACATTTCATGCACAATCAAACCCTCTTAAAATAAATATATAATGTTGAATGCTAGTAAGTTGTTTAATTGACCTCTAGAACACAAGATGTGTATGGAATTTGATAAATAGATATAAGCACAAATTAAATAAGATTTTAATTTTGTAATATTTTTTCGAAGTATTTTCAGACAATCTGAGCCGTGTAATTCTAAATAACAACAAACAGGTTTTGAAAATTCAAATATTTCTAATTTTTATTAAATTACTATATACTAATACTTATAACACTAGTAATGGTTATTTTTTAAATGAGTATTTTATTTTGGTTATGTTTTTATTTTTTCGTTATTTAAAATTATTTCTATGGTATTAAGACTACGTAAATATAAGTAGCGTACTGTAGTTAATCTATTTATTTTTCAACTAAACTGTTATATATTTGTATGTCACATTCAAGAACTGACATGAGCCTACTTAGCTTCTTCTCAATCGCTCAAACCTGTCGTTCTAGAAACGAATTTACTTCTTGCTGGACGGGATGCACAATATTAATAACACAGAAAATATAAGTTATTGGTTCGGTTTCCAGAACAGCAATATTCCTGTCATGAACTAAAATAGTCTACTATGAAAAAATTAGTTAGTGATTTTTTTGGGGACGTCGCTCTAGACAATGCATGAAGCAACTTGATCTTAAAAGCTACAAAATACTACTACATGGTCAAAAACTAACCAACGATAAGTGTTAGATGGATAGATTCTGACCCAGAAAACAGCACTTCTTCGCCTTTGTCAGAAACATCGCTCATAGAATGTGAGGACTAAAAGACAAAATAAGGGAAGCTAGAGTTACGAAGCTGCCGAAAGTAAACCCATGGTCCACTTTCTTCTCTCTTAGTCCAGTTTGACTTGTCACGCTGCTTGACTAATAACATAGGGCATATACTTTAATGTTACAGGGTTTACACGTAAATGCCACCTTGCTATATTGCAGAAATTGCAATTTCTAAGAGAAAAAAAAACAATGTGAGCTGAAGGTTTAATATAAGTTGTCGTTATGCTATCCAGGGCAGTAAACCTCTGGGCGTATATTAGAATAGCCTTCCATAGTATGCATTATATATCGACATTCTGGCTGAAGAAGAAAGATTTGCACACATCATGTTAGGCATTTGTCTTTCTTCTCGCATAAAATGAACATTGCATCAGTTCTCATCAAGTCGTTCGCGTTAACCACGCTTGTTATATAACAAAACGAGCTTTTGTGAACTGAATAATAAAAACCAGCTCCGAAATAAATGATAATAAACTTTAGAGTTAACAATTGAAAATTGATTGAGACAACAGATACAAGACGCCAAGAGGATGAGAGAAATGCCAGCAAAAACAGTTTCTTAAAACATTGCGATGAAACAAAATAAAACGAAGATTACTTATTTGGATCGAGTCGTGAAATTAATTATCTAAGTAGGGAGGAAAATTGATGTTTTGAAACAAGAAGAATTTATAAGGAATACCCGATTAAAACGATAAAGGCAAACGTGCACATTGCAAATAAATATATTTTCAAACAAACCAAGAAAAATAGACTATTTTTACAAAGAAATACATACAGAAGAATGTAAACTATATGTACCAGTAACACATAGACACACGCACACACACACACACACACACACACACATATATATACATATATATATATATATATATATATATATATATATATACAAAGAAAGGGAAAATAACGCGCAGTTATCTATGAATATATACATGTTTATCAATTTAAACATATAAAAGCCGACACTGATGCACACACACAAACATATATATATATATATATATATATATATATATATATATATATATATATATATATATATATATATATATAGTAAGCTAAATATATTAATGGTAATTAAGCTACACAGAGGCTCCGCGTTTCATTCCTGGGGAGAATCTTCAGGCTAAAATTTGATGTGGATACATGAAATAGTAATTATATATATATATATATATATATATATATATATATATATATATATATATATATATATATATGCATATGCATATTTATACATATATATGTTGTCGTTCAATAGCATTCTTACATTAATTTATCTATGGTCTGTTTTTGAGGAAAAGAAAATATACATTTATTCAGAAATGATAAAATGAATAAAATAGAAAATCCGAATGGACAAAATAGATTAATGTTTTATTTCCCGCCATTTATACATGTTCTTTTTACCTATACCTAGCGGTTCCGGCTTATAGTTGGTTCGTGTGTGTGTGTTTAATTACAATGCAGCGAAACGAACTGTATCTAATACGTCACATTAATAATATTAACAAGGTTTAAAGAAAATGAGCATATACATTGCAATAGCATCTATTCGAAACTGGAGAGCTGAAAAAAGGCTTCACCATCATGAAATGATTAGCAAGATCAACTGGCGTTGCCTCTGGTTTTTATTATTACTAATAGCGAACCACTTATTAAGGCAAGGGGTCACTCGCTGATGAAGGTTAATCATATGGAATACTTGCAAGTTGAAATATGAAGTATATCATGGTAGGATTGAGGATTACTAATGAGTGCAGTCGTGTACTTGTTTGAAGGGCTTATTAATGACATGAATCTATTGACATTGGATTTAGAAAACTGAGTTTGGATCTACAGTGAAGAAGGTCCGCGGCAATGTGTGCCACATACATTAAGCCCTTGCGTTCGTGCAAATTTCGCCTGAAGTTAAGAAGAAATACGGAGAAAGAAATGTGTGTTCGTTGTGGTAGCAATGGGATTAGTTACTGTGAATGCACTTTATAGGGGTGAAAAATAGATACAACCCCCGACGAGTCACGGAAGTAAATACAGAGTAGTAAGAGATAATGACGACATTTTTTCTATGGAATAGTTGGTGTAAGAAACGGAAAAGATCATCTCCATACTACATTTCGAAGTCGATGTTGAACTTTTTCTTTCCAGGAATGGGTGCTCCGAACGGTGTACCACCAAATATAGTAAGAATAGTCTTTAATATCTGATTCTTATATGGGTATGGATTTGAATCAGTGAACAGGTATAATACGAAAAATGATATGCTGTTCATAGTTTTCAAATCGTGATGAATAAAAGCTGTATCTACTTGTAAACATTAGAAAACATAATAATTCCAATTCCAATTCGTGAATCATTTTTAAATGTAATGTCTATACTATTTACTTTTTAAAATGGATATATTTTATACATTATATTAAATAATGACACATACAATATACAAATATGGAATAAGGGCCTCAAAAATGTGTTTTTCTAACATAAATGTTGCTACTTTTTGAAATAGTTCCAACGTCATTACATTCATATGCTGAATAAATAGTGGAATATTATATATATATATATATATATATATATATATAAATATATATATATTCCATTTAGACCGTGAATTTATATCACAAAAATGTGCACATCTAGTTGCAAATATTTGCTAGAATATATGATAACAGTTTTTCGTTTTGAGGATGCTATATATTTGATAGTTGCCCCCTAACAACAGTACCGATACCATACTATTTAATTTATCAAAATATATAAAATGCATATAATTAAATAATGGTAAAATTATATTATATTAATATTATATTTAAATCCTTAATTAATATTACTAGCAAAAATATAACCATGGTCGAAATCTTTCTTCTTATATATTAAGTAAGTGTTGAGTTTTTATTTCAGGGTGGGGGGATGTCTGGTATCATCGTTTTTTTTTTACAACAGAAAGAATGCGACAATAATCATTTCCTCAATGGAGAAGGTAATTCATGGAGTATGGTATTATGTGTACAAAACACATATGACACGACCCCCTGAATTGTGCATTAACATATATTACAATGGTATTATTCTTTGAAGTAAAATTTTAGTTCAAGCTTCAAACTAACATATAGCATATCTTCATTAGTAATAGATACGTTTCCGTTTGATATATATATATATATATATATATATATATATATATATATATATATATATATATATACTAGGCATTTTACTTTAGTTAGACACAGATCAATATGCACAGTAGTATATATCCGAGAAAAGATTATTGTATTAATCCGGAAAATAACATCGTTTTATACATCCAAACATGATTGTAATTTCTCTACAGTCCAGATGGCGACATCCGAAAACAACAGACTAATTTCTGGTGAGTGTCCCTTTATATAATTGTACATCCTAAGGAAAGCATGTGCTAGTCCCAGAAAAGTGACTATTTTCATTAAAACCAACGAAAATAAAACCAAGAAACGAAAGTCCATTATGAACTGTTGAATAATTTCCACAGATTCGGCTTTCCGTAACTGTTCATTTTTTAAAGTCTAGAGGTCAAGTATACTCAAGGCAGTTGGCAGTCGGTGGAGAATACATAAATTTTATTTTTCAAGAACTTTCCTTTTACGGATAGACCTGAGTCTCCCACCGCGTGAATAAATACACATTAAGAATTCGAAAGAGATAATCAAATTTATGAAGTATAATAAGAACATATGCGAGTTGAAATCTCAGATAGGTTTGCCGATTTCGTCAACTATAATACTTTATGTTGCATGCACACATTTTCGACACAATAACCACCATAGCTTAGTACACGTAAATGTTATCATTTTTTATTCCATGTTTACTTAGTTATAACACGAGTTACTTCATCTTCCTCTCTTTCTGTATATATATATATATATATATATATATATATATATATATATATATATATATATATATATATATTGTTCAAGACATGAAAGATGAGAATAAAATATTCCGAAGGTACAATATTTATTAAAACATCAGAAGTTCAAAGGAAGGAGTATAATATCTTAGGCATCTTAGCATTCACTTAAATAGTCATTCTGCTTAGAGAAAGAGATGGTTTTCAAGCCATATTAAGTAGCGGCTATTCTTTTCTATTCTTTGTGTTCGCTATATGAATTCAGATGAAGATGTGATTCCGGTTGGGAGATGTAAGTTGTATTTGGTCGGTTCTGGGTTGATTTTTTTACATTTAAGTCGGGATGGAAAGCTTTCCATATTACATTTATCGTAAATGTCTTCAACGCTTGCATGAGTCCATGTTTGTAATTTTCTTGAGATGGGATTGGATGTTTTTAGCTGAAAGGGAGAGAAACTTCTCGATTAACATATGAGGATAAATAGAATAAGCTCGATCTTACGGGAGCTTAATTGATATTAGAATATTAAATTAAATTAAAGATAATCGATTTATAATATATATATATATATATATATATATATATATATACTTACATATATATATATATATATATATATATATATATATATATATACATATATATATATATATATATATATATATATATATATATATATATATATATATATCAAGATAAACATAGTTTTAGTGCCCGACAATTGTTTCAAAGCCCTGCCAGCTTCTCATCAAAAATTATCTTTGATAAGAAGCTGGCAGGGCTTTTAAACAATTGTCGGGCGCTTAAACTATATGTATTTAAATATAAATAGCTTAAATATATATTGAGTACTTTTGAAATATATTGGTTTTGTTTATTTTTTTAATATTTAAACTGAATTAAGTATATATATATATATATATATATAGAGAGAGAGAGAGAGAGAGAGATAGAAGAAAAAAGAGTGATAAATATGCGACGATTGTCAAAATTTATTTCAAATTTCAATTGTTCAATGCAAGGTTGTCAGTAATAAACTAGTGTTTATTTTTCTTTTCTTAAGCCAAGGCTTTTCAAAGATCGAAATCTTATCATCAGAGGAGAAATACAGATGGATAAGTTGGCTTTCGAAAAAACCAAAGTTCCAATATTTGAAAAATATGAGAATTATTATTAAAAATTATTAAAATAATTTTTGTCAAAAAAAAAAACGTATTGAATGAAAAGAAAAATTCCGTGAAAGAGATATGCAAATTGTCCGGGTGGTAAGTTTCCGTTGAAAAAGTTCGGTGAAATTGTAGAAAGTGAAGAAAAACTCTTTGCATGGGAGCAGATATATATATATATATGTATATATATATATATATATATATATATATATATATATATATATATATATATATATATATATATATATATATATATATATATATATATTGTGTGTGTATGTAGGCAGCACATTTTCATTTAGGCAAACATTATTTAATAACATGTAATGTTTTTGCTTGATAACATTTTTTTTATTTTTTCAATTTTTCGAATAGTCCATTTAGTGTTTCGGTTAAATTGCTGTATGTAAGTGCAATGGGTTTATTGTTCCATTTTCTTTTCTTTGTTTGCAAGTACGTTCAATTTGATCTGTCAAATCATGTTCAAGCGGTGTTATTTTTGGTTTCTTAAAACATGTTTTTACTGTTGAGTTCTTTTTTTAATTATTATAACGGCCAGTAATTTACAACTTAAAATGATCGTCTATGCGGAAAATTGAAAACTATAAAAAAATGTCTTATCAAGCAAAAACACTATGTGTTATTTAATAATGTTTGCCTATATATATAAATATATATATATATATATATATATATATATATATAGAGAGAGAGAGAGAGAGAGAGAGAGAGAGAGAGAGAGAGAGAGAGAGGGTGAGAGAGAGAGAGAAAATAAAAAAAGCGAGCAAGAAAAGAAACAAAATGATTCAACTTCTGAAAAAGTTCTGCCAAACAGTTTAAAGCTTATCTTGGCCTTTTGGCCAATATTAAAGTGTAGTATCTGTTCCGATGGATACTACACCCTTATACTGGTATTGTCTTGTCCTACGAGGCTTGACTTACGCTGGTCTATGGGTCTGTCCTGTGCAGTTCTAGGAGGTGCACCCTTCCCAGGCTTTGCCTCCCCTCTCTGGGGAGGAGTAAGTTTATTGCTTACTGTCTGAGTCGCCCCTACCGGGGAATGCCGACAGGGCTGTCCAGGCAATTTTTAAATGGCCAGAATGCTCACCTCTCGGGCGCTGGCTTTTCAAACCTTACTTTTTCGACCCGACCTTGGGTCACATCTTACTTGTATGAGTAGGATAAAAACTGGCCTTGTGCCTAACTTCTGGAGAGGAGTAAATCAATACTTCGTTGCTAAAGTAATTATAGAGTTTAATTTGGTGCACAATAAACGAGTTCCACACCAGCAAAAATGTCATCCTTTTGTAAATCAGCATATGAAGCCATGGAATGTACATAGTCGTACGAGATACCAAACTGTCAGACCAGATTCTTAAATGTATGAAAAGCATGCAATCTGACCATTTAATCGATCGTTTACTACAGAGTCTCGTTTTGCAATTACTTTTTGTCATGTGCAATCGGAGTGTAACATCTCTGCGATGAATTACAGCTTCCTTGGATTGCTCTGCGTGACGAGAACGATAACCGAACAGAATTATTCAGTCGATGTGTTTTATGCTTAAACCTGTTCCAGATTACTATTGTAGACTGTGTCTATCATTCACTAAACGCAAGTAGACGCCAATCTCGTTAAATATATTTTAATGTGTACGTGCCTGCCTACTGTTGTGTAATATATACGCTGAGGAGAAGGCTCAGAAATGATGGTCGTGTGCCAGTCTGTATTAGTGCAAGTGGCAAATGAAACAATATCAATCTAGACTTTTAAACAGTATCGACACAAACAAATTCGCAGAAGGAGAGGTATTGATAACGAAAGAGTTTGAATGCCTAGTGACTACAGTCTGGTAAATGCGTAGGGAAATGTATACAGGACATAATTTGAATATTTTTTTTCTCCGACGAAACAAAAGATCGGACGCCGATATCCGAAATATACGCTTCGCCTTAGCTCAAACGACGACCAACTCATATAATCCTAATGATATGATTAATAAATATCAATTTATTTACGTAAAACTCAGTTCTAGTGAGTATGTAAATCTACAATTATAAGATGGTAGCATACACATTGGTAGAGGAATAATGACCTCTAAAGTTATACAACATATACCACAGTTTAGATTGAGTATTTTAGAGTTAACAAGCAACAATGTAATAGGCTAAACTGATATGAAACGCATTAAATGTATTACCGAAAACGCTAGTGAATATATATGCTATTACACCATGTAGTTCATGTACTAAACTTGTGGGCGATTTTTTTTTATCACATCGCGTCACAACCCATAATATATTATATTACTAGCGGACGTATCAAGCGTAGCATTGATAATAATTTACTTCACTTTATGAGAAAATTGTTCATAATAGAAATATGTGAAATAAATGTTACTAAACTGCAAATGGTGCGTATTATTTTAATTATTCGGACTACTCTTCTCGAAGGTTATTCTCAGAAAGTTTCGACCGATGAAAGCTGAGACCTTCTTTAAAGAGTCTCGTCAAACTCAGGAACTTTTATGTCGAACTTCTGAACCCTTATGTGATTTCTGTGGATCAAATAAAGGGTCCCACTCCAAATTCCGTACAGATTCGTGAGTTCGACGAGACACATCTGAAGAAGGTCGGAGTTTACATCGGTCAAAATGTTGTTAGAACAATATTCAAGATGGGAACAGTAGTTTGAATAATTAAAATAATACCAATTATTAATCGCTATTAAAAAAAATTCGAAACATTCTGATGAATGTGTAATGTGTTTCTAACTTTTTCGATGACGATTTATAATATGTATTATTTAGATAGTTCGGACTATTGTTCTCGTTTTGGGTGTTATTCTCGCAAAGTTTCGGCTGATATAACCACCGACCTTTTTCATGTGTATTTTGATAATGGCTCGTATTAGTGAATGATGGAAATAATGTTTTGTTTATTTTTCGCACGCACTATCGTCGTTAGAATTCAAAATGTTTGATGTGTTTACGAAACGGAAAGGGCGTCGAGTCTGTTCTATTTTCTTAATTAATTCAAGTCCGTACTGATTTGGTGAAATAGTTTTGTTTTTATTTAGATTAAGATTTATAATATGAATGTTATTGATTTTTCGGACAATTATGAGAATAACACTATGAAGGGGACTTCATTAATGTTTCCATATAGGAAGTATATAAGCTTGTAATATAATTATAAGAGTTTAATAAAAAAAAAAACACAGTCTCCATCATATCTGACCTTTCAGTCGCAGTAAATCACATCATACAAGTGCTGCCCCATGTAAGGTCCTAGGTATTAAGTTAACATTTATCTGCTGGTAAGGACCCTATTTTTCTGATTTGGGATGCATGGTTACTCCTAGCTTATCACAACACCGTCAAGATCCAATCCATTGGTTAAATGAAGATTATTATTTCTGTAAATACACGCCTACAAAACAAACTAATCTACAAATAAATGCTATACAAATATATGAAGGGTTTAGTAAAATTACAAATAGGTTTGCATGTAGTAAAACCCAAGATCGATCGAACATAGCGAAAGGTTTATTTGAAAAAAAAACATTCATTAATCTACATTCCTCGAAGGGAACAATAATTTTAAATGGATACATGTTTAATATTTAGAAAAATGTTACACAATGTTTTTTAAGTAACATAGCAAATCATATGCTATTACATGCCACAAATATCCGCACGAGAATATTTTAGTAAAACCTCATTTTCGCAGCTGAGATTCTGACAAAACAATTCTTACTTGTGAAAATAAAATAATGTAAACGAACATGTTTTACAACGGTTAACATGTATTTAGTATGTTTTATGTTTGTTCAAAAGTGGAAATGTCACAAACATTTTAATTTGTAAAATGTTAAAATACAAAACGACGAATGATGTCATTTTATTGTGAATGTTTTGATATATCTTGTATTTTACATGACCGTATTTATTAATATATACTTATATTTAATGATGTCGCCAGCATGTACTATTTTCTCGCTTCAATAAAATCCTTCATGCATTAGATATAAAAAAAGTATTTTTCTCCCATATTTATCGTCCACTCTACCTATTTTAATGATAGCTAAATACGAAAATCAATCTTGGCAGCTAGTTATGTCAAATCTCCTTGCGTGTTTTCAGGGAATACCTGTTCTAGTCGTTCGCGTTCAAAAATGTTTACATTTTTTCGGCCAACCAGCTTCATCTTACATAGTCATCTCTACAGAAGGTGGGAGGTATGTTCACTTTCACAGTCGAATTTACTATGATTGCCAACACGTTAACCGTGGGTTTTTTTATTCACAGTGAAACTATTTAACCGAATCACCGTGAGTATTTCATTTCTTTTACACCTGCTAATGTCTGTTAGCTAATGTAAATGTTACAACAAAACAAGGAACGCTCCCTTAACAGAGACTTTCTCTATTTCAGACATGTTTATTGCGTGTTTCAAATATCTTTTACGCTTACTGCTTCTTTATCGATGCATATAATTCTCGCCTGATGTATGTTTTAAGTTTCATAGATAATTAGACAGCAGGGTGTGTTATTTTATTTGTGAGTCCTCGTTTCAATCTTTGTATTTTATATTCACAAAATGACTTATTTTGTTTAAATGTGTTCTCGTCTCTTCACTTATTTTGTTTCGTCCTTTTAATATTTATTTAGGGACCCGACCATCCCAGCAAAAACTAAATAAATAAACAATGCGTCATTTGTTTAAAATGTGTGTCGTTCACGTATGGAGTACTGTTTTCATATTTGGGCTGGTGAATCTCTGTCCTATTTTACAGTTCTTGATAAGGTCCAGAAACGTATCTGTAATTTGATTGTCCCAGCTCTTTCTTCTCCATGCCCTCTCTCTTTAACAGACGTGGAATTGGTAGTCGCAGTCTTTTCTATAAATACTATAATGACATGTGCTCTTCAGAATTATGTGACGAATTCCCTGCATTTTCTCTTCCAGCTCGTTTGACTCGTTGTTTTGATACCTCATTCTTATACAGCTTCCTATTCCAATAGCTTCTTTACAAGAACTGCAGGCTTGTGTAACTCTTTTCGTTCTGACTGGTTTCCTCTTAGTTTTTTTAGACTAATGCCCATAGGTATCTCATGTATTCAGGATAATCATATATCGTTCTTGGTAACACTTTACATCAAGTGGCATCATGCCTTGTCTGGAGAGATTTCCATGTCAGAAATACGTTCTGTTAAACCCATTTCCCCGAAAACAAAACCTTCATCATGTTTTCTTCTTCATGTTTTTTTGGTTACCTACAAAAAAGATGTAATTTATTTTCATTCATATCGTATTGACGACGCATGCATTTACATGCCTGAAAGTCCCGCTATCTCTATTTCGGTATATAGACGCTTTATATAATTTATTATGGTTACCAACGAATAACTGATTCATTTGTAATTACAAATAATACAGTTTACTAAGTTGTATTCGCTGCTAAATTCTTAAACTATTACAAGAGAAATACACCCAGAAAGATAGACTTCGCAGAACTATTGAATCATTATAGTTTGATCTCAGTAAATACGCATGTGTAACGCTGGAATGTCAACACCGATTAACATTCATACCTGTATATTTTACATGTATCGTTTAAATAGGCTCTAATCAATTAGCACTACAGAGATAAAATTACATAGAAGCTAATTTCGTTTGTCACAATTAATTTGACAATATCGTTTGTGTCGATATTGTCGCGTATTGATCAAACTTTTATTATTGTAGATGCGCCCAAGCTTATAGATAACATGTTTGGTCTGTCGGTCGGTTTGTCTTCTTAAAGCTTTTTTTTAATATGAATCAAAGTCAATTCTCCCTTATTACGTCGACAAAGTAATCTTTGTTAATAAAGCTATATACGAAAATAACTGTTGACATGTATTTCAAGACTAATAGAAATAGGCATCTCCTGTCTTTACGATGATCATATATCGTTCTTGTTAGCTGCTTACATCAAGTGGCATCATGCCTTGTCTGGGGGATTTCCATGTCAAAAATACGTTCGGTTAAACCCACTCCCCTGAAAAGAAAACTTTCATGATGTTTTTTTTTTACATGTGTTCTGATCAACAAACAAATGTGACAAGTCTGTCTGTCAGGTTTTTTTTTTTGTAATTTTTAAGAATTGTGAAGCAAAGAAAACTCAGTAAACTCTATGATTTATAATTGTAAATGAATCAGTTAATCGTTGGTAACCATTTAAAATATATAAAGTGTCTATATTTTGAAATAGAGAAAGCGGGGTTTTAAGACATGTAAATTCTTGTTGCATTTCTTCGCAATATATGTGTTCATTTCGTTTGCGTACAATAGTGTTTACATTTATTCCTGTCAGATCTTTTCACATTGTCATCCATAATGGTAGTGGGGAGGTGTATTCACTCTCCCACATATATTTTATATTCATGCTAAAACAATTACTTACTAAAAAGTAGATTTCTCATCTTATTACACAGCAAGGATAGGCGATTAGTAGGATTCATATCGAAAATTTTCTTTTTTTCTTCCGTGGTGTTTGGCCTTTTGGCTGAGATCAAAGTGTAGTATCTGTTCCGATGGATACTGCACACTATAGACTGGTATTGTCTTGGCCTTCGGGGCTTGATTTACGTCGGTCTATGGGTCTGTCCTGTGCAGTTCTTGGAAGTACGCCTTCCCAGGCTTTGCCTCCCCTCTTTGGGGAGGAGTAAGTTTCTTGCTTACTGCCTCAGGCGCCCCTACTGGGGAATGCCGACGGGGCTGCCCAGGCAATTTGTAATGGCCAAATTGCTCACCTCTCGGGCGCTGGGTTTTCAAACCCCACTTTCCCGACCTTACATTTAGTCACATCTTACTTGTGGGAGTAAGATAAAACTGGCCTTGTGCCTAACTCCTGGAGATGAGTAAATAAATACTCTTTTACATAAGGATTCGAGCCAAGAAAACAGGGGCAGAACATTTCAATAATTTCACGTCCGGGCCAGCACTTATATGAATATCTCTACTCTCACTGGCAACGTTAAGACATGCACCACTAGTGTAATATAAACCCATTTTCGTTTTTTTTATTGTCATCTTTCCAACCTACTAAAGATCGTTTAATATTTATATGTTTCAAAAGCTGCATTTAGTTTAGCGTTCACGTTCACGTCAGTGTTGAATAAGCCTCTGAGCAGAAGAGTTCATAAATTAGCTTGTATGTCGGGCCTTGAAATGAAAGATCAAGCATAGCACTACTGACAGTTGATGATTATTTTACTACAGGAAAAGAAACAGAAATCTACAGAAATTCGCATAAAGCTATTCCATGTGTATGGCAAGAATGTTGTTACTGCACGGGTATACCAGAAATGGTTTAGTCGATTCAGATAAATATTTTCTTCAAGTGAGAGATGCTCCTCGCTCTAGTGGACTACCCATGATCGACAATGACCAAGTGAAAGCTGTAGTTGAATCAAATTGCCGTTTGACAACCAGACACATCGCATATATTCTCAAGATGTCCAAATATAGTGTGGAAAATGAATTGCATACACTTTGTTATGTTTCTAAAGTTTGTGTTCCCCATGAACTGAAAAAAGTTAAAAAAATAACGTACTTAATCGCTAACTCTATGTCTCTCTCTGTCTCTCTCTCTCACTAATACATATATATATATATATATATATATATATATATATATATATATATATATATATATATATGCGAAATATCATTAAATATTAAGTTACACGTGTACATACGTTTTTAAATACATAATTTTATGTTGGGTAAATTCCGAACGTAATATACCGGATCATTATTTATCGGCTTATGGCTTAGTACTGTGGGCAATATTTGGTTTTATTTCAATTCAGGCAAATACCGTAAACACACATTAGAGAATCTTCGCGAAAATGCTGATAATTTCGATGTTAATGAAACTTGAAACGTGTATTAGACATTAATTAAAGATATTCCAAAAACTTTAAAATTGTTTTCTAATATTTGAAAGGGCAGTTAAAGCGCGAATTACGGGACGACTCACCATTTCAAAATTTAAATATTTCCGATTTCTATGAAATTTCATCATTCGTGATTTTATCTGAATTAACAAAGACCCCTGGATATTAATTTATTACTAAAACCCTTTAAACTAACACATTTTATGGCATAGTATGTGTTTTATTATAATCGGAAGAAAATGTTAGACATAACACATACTAGTATATATTTAAATCACAAGAAAATTATGCAACGCTGTTCTGCCCGGTCAGCTGATGTTATAATTAACAAACAGAATACCTGACTTGTATAGGGTATTCTACAAGTTTCATATATAAATAGATATGTTACCTGTTATTATAAATGTATACAATTCATAGATAGCAAAGATATGTAAGCATTTAACACTTATCTTAATAAGACAATCTAACATCATCTCTTCCTTCTGGAGTCATAGTCTCTACTATTAAATCATATTAGTTCAGCCAACTCCCTGTGTTAGATCAACTGCCAAAATCGTTTTTCCCCCGCATATTGGAAGCTGATTTTAAATGCACAATATATACATTTACTTTCTTTTCACGCGTTAATCTAAAACAAAACCAAAAATAGACCTTCGGTCATTTATTTTCTATTCGTGGAAATTACTCGCTAAATTATCACAAAAGAAAAAAAACAAAAAAATAACTGCAAACAAATTTATCGCTTCTATCCTTTTGCTGGGATGATAAATGATTCACTTTATCGAGAGCCTCATGAACCTCTTTTGTGAACATACGTTTCTTCCGGGAATACAGCCTTCTATAAGTGAATACACTACAACAATGGCGCTGCTTTTCAAGGAGACTGATCTTTATGAGCAATTAAATTGCTTTTGGATTATTGATTTCATGTAACTTCTGCTTCATATCGGATTAGACAATTGTCGGTATTTTTCTTCCAATCACCTGGGAGAATTCACGTAATTCATGGTTTCAATTGAAGCGTCGACAATACTACTAAAAGAGAAGAACTCATATGGCAAGGCTGAAAATAAAAAAGTCATCTTAATGGTGGTATATTTATCTTCAAGCTTACACTATTGAGTTCTATTTGAGTAAGAAAGTGGTATTTATATACGTTTTTAGTTTAGCTATTAAGTAAAACTCCTACATCAGAAAATAGCGTTTACTAAATGATCACAAATACCAATAGTATAACTTATTCGATAAATTTACAATTCGTAAGATAGAAAATATATGGATAAATAAATAATGAAAAAAATGAGATATATTAGAAGAATAAAAAACTTAGTATATTATTGTACAAACAACTATTTTTTTAAATATAAAAACAGGAAAATATAATTATAAATAAAGTTGTATCGACTACTAATCGAATAACGCACTTAGTACTATTAACAGGCTGATTTAGAATAAACAATTATAATATGAAACTAAAGAAAAAATTTCATAACAAATAAAAAAGTAAATATATCCACAATAGTAGGAAAATTAACAAAAAATAATTACAAATATAAAAACAAAAAATAAAAGATAAAATACTAAGAAGTATATAGATTTACAACCGGTTACTTTTCAAACAAAAAATTTGAAATATTTAAAGAATTAATTAAAGATATATAAGCTTCCAGATATTAATTATTAAGGACTTAATTTATCTTTTAAAACATGTCGAAATATTTCACTATTACAACGAGGGTATACCACTACAATGTTTCTCAATTATTACCTCCGTTTATTCCTCCGTGATCTTCGTAAGAAAGTAAGGGTTGTTCGCTGGAAAGTGACGTGATTCTAGTATGTACAAGCAAGCGTAATCTGTTAAATCAGACTGTCGATAATGAATGAGTACATTAGAAATATTTAAAATTTGAATTTAAAAAAAAGACACGATTCGATTTATACTGCAACTGAACTTTATTTAATATGAAATTAAAAATAACAAAATGTAAAAGAAATAGTAAAGTTGTGTCATTGCTAGGTTACCATTAATAAATATCACGTTGTTTCGTGGATTTTAAAGATTAACATTCATTTATTATGTTGATTGCGAACAATCTATAAACAAATTTTCTTATAGAAGTTATTAAAATAAAAATATGCAAATTCAAGCCATGCCGATAACAATTTTTTTTAACTTACCATATTATCAAGCTATTAGTTGTTGTGTAGAAAATACTGTTAGTCACAAAGTCTGTATAAATACATATACTCTTTTCGAATTATACGTTCAGATACTGAAAAAACTGAATTATGAATTTAAAGAAAAACAAACAATAATTAAATAAACAAATTCCAAAGGACTGATAAATAATTAAAAAATACAACGCTGAATAATTACCAGAAAAATAAAAATAAACAAACGATGAGTTGATTTTAAAGTTTATATTGAAGAAGTTAGTTCCCTAAAATAACTGCCAAATTTTATCGACTAGTTTTTTTTCTGATTTACGAAGCGACGAAAGGGTAAATTAATTAATTGAATAAATTCGCGGTCTGATGTATTTTTTTTATTTTTAATTATTAATTGTTTTCTGTGTTTTTCTGCAGATCAAATTTTATTTCAGAGACAATTTCTTCAGCAATATTTTATATTGGATACGTAATTATTATTATGTTTAATTTTAAATATATTACAATTTTATTTTTAATAACCATTGTTAACATTTATTATTTGTTTCTTGCCGAAAAGCATGCCTTGCGTTAACCATTTGAATAGCCCTAAGTCCGAGTGGCAACATTTATAATAATGAGTTGGATTTTCTTATTTGTTAATTAATGTTAGCAAAACAAAAATTAAAAAGTAATCTGTAGAATGAAATAAATAAATACGGTTGATTAATTTGCCCTGCCAGCTCTTCGCAAATAAGAAAAAACTTATCGAAAAAATTTGGCAGCTATTTGGAAGGCTAACCTTTTCAATATAACCATATCAAATTAAAACAAATGAATAAGTTGGTTTAAAATGAAAAAAAAGTGGTGAATAAATTACTTAAAAATTAAATCAGACAAAAAATTGGAAATAGAACAAATGAAATTTAAAAAATTAATCTCAATGCAGACAAACAATAACATTACTAGTAGAGAGATATTGTTTTAATAAAACTTATTAAAACTCTGTTGAATGATGTAGTTAAATGTTTGAAACTCTATTTTACTGCTCAATTTATTCTTAGTAATATTATTATTTTTCTAACCACAAAAATGATTTAGTAGAGAATATAAAGTGCTCCAGAAAAGAACTGTTTATATTGTTTTTCAATACTTTGATCCTAATAACGAGGGTAAATATGAATAAAAACACTAGAAAACCTCTATTTATCCCTGTAAAATAGCAGTTAATTCAAGATATTTCGAAGTCTCCTTAGGCGACAGCTATCATCAAGCACTTTAGCGTCAGCAGAAAAACAAAGCTCAATGGAAAGGCTACTATTTTGCCCACCAATATAACAGAAAATTTAATATAATAATACCATTAACGGATTTAATTTTAATAATAAAATTAAAATTAATTAATATAGTGACAACTTATTTAAATTAATTTAACACACATTAAATAACTTAAAATAAATAAATATAAGAACAATAAATAAATATATCGAGAATTATTTCATAATTTAAATTATCAAAATCTAAATTGCTGCAGTGTATCTGTGCTATTGACCGCATGAATACAAAGGAACACATATCAACATCGTTTAAGGCGACAGGGATTTTCTTTTTCAGATTTAAAATACGTACAATTTTAAAATAAGTATTACTTCTAGATATATGGGACATCGAACACACTTAAACAAACTAGATCATTGTCTTGTATTTGAGAGTACATCTCCCTTCTAAACGACATATTTCAACTTCTTGTATGTTTATAGTAACAACTATACCAAATGGCAATTGCTCTGCCCCCCCCCCCAACAATAATTGAAAGCTAAACCAAATAATTCAATTGGCGATCAAACACGATATGTACGATTCATTTTGTTATATAATATTTAACATATACACACGCACAAAGTTCGAAAAGAGAAGTTCTAGTGGCATTAATATTATCGTGTTTGAAAGAGTAGATATGGTTTGAGATTTGGGTCTTAATGGGGAAGGCACTTGCTTCATTTTTAATAATATTTTTTCAAATGTTTGAACTTTGGCTTTTCAACAGGTAACTTATCTATCTGTATATCTCCTCTGATAAGATTTCGATCTTTGAAAAGCCTTGGCTTAAGGAGAGAACAATAAACATTAGTTTATTAAAGCATATACGTTACATTGAACAATCTAAGTTTGAAATAAATCTGGATTTTCGTACTTGTTTATCACTCTTATTTCTTCTACCTTTATAATTGCTCTATCTCGTATATTGAGCTTAAACCATTTCACTATAGGTTCTATTTACTAAAAGTTTACTTTAAGTTCATATTTGATTCCATATATATATATATATATATATATATATATATATATATATATATATAATTATTTATTTAAGAAACAATACGTTACATACGCCTGAGCACTTTATCGATTTATGTTCAACATACACCAGATCACTATATATATATATATATATATATATATATATATAAATATATATATATATATATATATATATATATATATATATATATATATATATATGTATATATATATATATATGAGAGAGAGATAGAGAGACAGACTGAGGGACAGACAGACAGATATATAACAAAAATATAAATGAATCCAAACCAGTTTTTAAGACATCAAGTCCGAAATATAAAAGTGCTTGACCATATTAGTGGGAAACCTGACTCTTATTTTGTATTAGTTTTAATACCGATGGGAAGGATATTGCGTCACTCATGTCCATTCTTATCTAACTTATCCAGATTGTTACCTGATAATATTGAGGGTTTTTCCCAGGGGTTTTAGGTAGCATCTTTGTAGCCTGAGATATGACTTGGCCTATGAGTTTACCTTGGTATCCTGTCCCATTAGCGAATACTCTAACCATCATGCCCAAATAACTCAATTAACTTTGTATAGAGCTTTATACTAATAATAAGCGACAATATAGATTATCCAATCGATTTAAGGCAGTCCAATCGCTTATATATTCAGACTACGTGCTCTATATTCTACAAAATTATCATTAGTTTTAATGTGTCGCATTGGTTTATCGAAATATATAACATATTTGAGAAATATGAAACATTACTGGTTTTAACTGATATGTTAAGTCAAGTAAACCGTTTGATATGTTATACTAGGTTTCGTGTGTGTAAAATGATGCGCGGGAAAATTAAGATACTCAAGAATCGGAAACTCCAGATGTTACTTGACAAGAAACGACAAGCAAAGACTCTTTTAAACCAAACTGCTAAGCCTTTTTGCGATGAAAAACAATTATTTATTTGAGTGGTGGTAGGATGGTTTGATGTAAATTCATGAAATACGAGAATAAACAACCCGCTGTTCGGGCTGAACTTTATAAGGCTATAGTCTTCTGTACAGAAAAACAAAGAAATACTTTTCATTTTGTATTTTGGCAAGTTGTACAAACCAACAAAAAGATAAATACATTTTTTTTTCATATATTCAAATGTTGGTGAAATGTACTGTGTATGAGCATAGTGCATATTTTTTCTTCGGAAGAAAATAATAAATAAGTTATTTGATAAAGTCTTATCTATATTCAAAGTCGACAAATTTGACTTTGTATGAGAATAAAAATATAAATGAATTCCCCTATTAAAAACAAGTATAAATAGTTAAATAAATAAACGAAACAGTGGAACGTAGATTGGTTGGATAAAATAATTTTGTGTTACTAAGTAATGTGAAATAATTATTTTGTGCTTTAGTCTTCATTATTAAAGACAAAAAAGACCCAAAAGACTCAATTACTTATTATTTTAAAAGAATTACTAGATATAGTGACTTTGAAAGTAATTTGTTGTATCATTGATTTTAGTAAAGGTAAGGTATTTTGATAAAAATAGAGTTTTGACTGGTAAAAAAACACCATGACATTTATTATTCTGATAACATAAAAAAGACTTAATTAAAATGAAAAAAAAACTATTTTGCAATTTCGAAGGAAGAGGATGGCGTCTTTTTTTACTTCATGGTAAATGCTGAAGTAATCATCATCATCATAACTATCATCATTATCACTACCAACAGCAGCAGCAACAACACATTTAGTTTTACAAATTATGAACGCACTTATGTAATTAGAAACAGACATCTTTGTTAATTATTGCGTTGTATCAGAGTTTTCTTTTGAAATAAATTATACAAAAGTAGTCAAAGTGTTTGATGTATTTTAATGTACGCTTGCGAAAACGTAACCGAAACAATACAAAATAATCAAACGGATTTTATAATTTTTGAATTGTAAACGTTTTTTTATCAATTCGCTTTGATTAATATTACTACTACTACTACTATTACTATTACTACAACTACTTATAATAATAAAAATGATAATAATGATGATAGTAATTATAATACACTCAAGTAAACTACTGCGTTTATAAAATGAAATAGGATAATCAAATTATAAGTGAATCATATAGAATATGAATGTATTAGACATTTTTTTAAAATAAAAAGGTAAATGAATTATAACCGTGTTGTGTTCGATAAATGTTTCCTATCAGTATATATATAGCGAATGTGAAAGTATTTTATTGGATCATCGATTTAAGTAAAGTTTAGCTACTTTGATATGAATAATGTTTGGATAAAAAAAACTCTCATTCATTATTTTGAAGACAGAAGAAAGACTTGATTAGGATTTAAAAATGAGATTTTTTTAATTGTAATTTTTAAAAATGAGAAAAATTAGTATGTTCTTTTTCTTTTTGGTTGTAAATGTTGAATTTTAAACTGTTTCATTATCTACTACTGCTGCTACTACTACTACTATTCTACTACTTATACTACTACTACAACTACTACTACTACTAATATAAATATAAATAAACTATTGTGCTTATATACTGTAATAGAGGAATCAACTTATAACTGAATCGTACAGAATATGGATTTGATTTGACACTGTTCAAAGAATCGATATGCAAATTAGTTATAGCCTTGACTATATTTTGTAAAATTTATTGTCAGTATATATAAAGAATGTGAAAAAATTTCATTGTATCATTGAGGGAAGTAAATGTAGGTTATTTTAATATAAATATAGTTCGGAAAATTTAAAAAAAAGTCTTTCGTATTCATCCATTAAGTTTAAATGAACAAAATGACCAATGATTGGTACAAATTAACCGAAATACATCATAGTGAGATTAAATTCTATAACACAATTATTTGATTGGAAATACTCACTGTAGGAATTTCTTATAATCTACACTTCGATTAAGATCGAAATCGCAAGAGTAAGTAAGGTGAACAGCGTGGGAATGCTAATTTTTCCCACCTTATTTTAAGAAATAAACGTAAATAGCACACTGTATAGTAATACAATTACCATAGTCATTTGATCAGAAGACAATATAACTAACAATGACTTAATTATATACTTTTGTGAACACCAATATGAAATAAATGTTACCTCGAGTACGTCGATCTCGTAGACATGCTTGGTATATAAGAAAGCTGGATTTTGTGGAGTCCTTATTGTAAAATTGGAGTTTTGATGTTAAGAAAATGTCGGGTTGGTCTCATGTAAATGAAATAAAAGCACCGTAAAGTGTTGAACGCAGACGTTTAAACGTATCCATAGATCTGGTATTAGGAGCTAAGGAAGTTAGTATATGTTTATTAATTTTCTTTATGGAAATATGTGGAAACGTAAGCAGAGCAATTGCAAGCAGAACACAGAGACAGTGAATTTATCAACTATCGCTGAAAACGTTTGAAAAAAGTCGTTGCAATGTTCACTGGAAACTGCTGCTAAGTCCACACTCCATTTACAAAATGCCAGAAGACCTGCTGATAGGTAATTTTCCTTCGGAGCTCCTCTAAAGTTCGTATTATTAGACTATCCAGCAAATAACGTCAACCCAGGTAAACGTTTACGTCCAGCAACTTAATTCGTGGCATGACAATCAACATGCCCAAAATATTTCCACATACCACTCACTGAAAACAATAGCCTACTAAAAGGACAGCAATTCTTCCCCATTTCTCAGGAATATCGCTCCTAGAATGTTAGGACTAAAAGAGAAAGTAGAAAGGAAGTATGAAAACTACAAGTCCACTTTCTACTCTACATCAGTTTCGATGGCCGTTGGCTTCTATAGTGCTAATCAAACCTTTGAAAGATCTTGTTTTTTTACTATTACTGGGTGTCCACACAGTACCTCAGCGGTAAAGCCACATACTTGCCAATAAGTGGCAGTACACACGTGCATCAGGTAGTACTAGGGTATATAGTATTAGTAGCAAATAAGAAAGTAGACCTAACTTGATCTACCTGATCTACAACTACAGCGCTAATTGTTTCTTCTGTATTTCCATATCGCATAGAAATCTGTATTTTAATTTACGAATAGTGGCTTTGATGTAATGCCGGTTACATTAATCTGTAGTTACAAAGTTTCCTTGCTTTCCCAAACCAGTCAAGCCAGTATGTGTATTTTTTTAATGTTTGCTCTATTATTATTATTATTATTATTATTATTATTATTATTATTATTATTATTATTATTATTATTATTATTATTGTTATTGTTGTTGTTGTTGTTGTTGTTGTTGTTGTTGTTGTTGTTGTTGTTGTTGTTGTTGTTGTTGTTGTTGTTGTTAGTATTATTATTATTATTACTATTATTATTATTATTATTATTATTAATACTATTATTATTAATACTATTAGTATTATTATTATTATTACTATTATTATTATTATTATTATTATTGTTGTTGTTATTATTATTATTATTATTATTATTATTGTTGTTATTGTTATTATTATTATTATTATTATTATTATTGTTGTTGTTGTTGTTGTTATTTACTCACTAGGAGTTATCACACTGGTCATCGTAAGTTATCGCCCACTGCCGACAACCTGTGGTATTCCTTGGAGTCTGAGTGACAACAAGTCTCCTCAGACTTCCAGTATGCTCCACCGCTTTTCGTTCATCACCGCTGATGACCTTGCGGTATCGCAACAGCCACCCACCAACGATTTCCCGCAGTTAAGGGCCATTGGTCCTCTTCGGGGTCCGAGTGGCAACAAGCCTCCCCAAGGTCCCAGAGCTGTCCGCGCTCTTCCAGTGGAGGTCTGGTTTGCGCTTTCCCTCCTCGACCCTCTGTCCATAATTTTCGTGGCGTTAGCCTATGCTTGCGCCTCTGTCGTGCGGTTGTATTTTCCCCGGTTCTGTTGTCTTGTGCTTCCATGTGTTTGTTCTCCATTCGTTGCTTATGTGGGTTAGTTTCCGCATTCGAGGACATTTCTCAGGATTGTAGCTGTTTTGATCATTACTGTCCTTTGTATGGTCTCAGTTATCCCTTTGATTCCTATTTCTCCTAGTCTTTTCTCCATGTGTTTGGGGACTGTTCCTAGTGCTCCTATGATTATTAGTGTTATACTGACTTTCTTCATGTTCCATATTCCATTCAATTCCCTGGCTAGTTCAGTATATTTGTTTCTTTTTTCCGTCTTTTTGATCTTCACTCTGTGGACTGCTGGAACGGCAAAGTCCACTATTTTGCAGGTTTTTTCTTTCTTGTCGATTATTATCATATCCGGTCTCCTTGCTGTTATGGGTTTGTCTGTTAGTACATTCATATCCCATATAATTTTGTGTTTTTCGTTTTCTAGTAAAGTTTCTGGTTTGTGTCTGTACCGTTTTTTTGCATATTCGAAATTCAGTTGTTTGCACATTTCCCGGTGTACTTCTTTCCCCACGCTGTCATGTCTGTTCTTGTATTCCCTTTGTGCTAGCTTGCTGCATTCACTTATTATATGATTTATCGTTTCGTCTCTTTGTCCACACAATCGGCATTTGCTGTTTTCCTGGGTTTTATCTATCTTTGCTTTAATAAAGTTTGTCCTAATCGCATTGTTCTGTGCGGCCGTCAGCAGAGATTTCGTTTCTCTGTTCAAGTGTCCTTTTCTTAGCCATGCCCAGCTGTTTTCATTGGCTTCATCGCTTGTGAGTCTTATAAAGCGTCCATGTAGTTGTTTTTCTTCCCACTTTTCCTTTCTTGTCTTTTTGTTTCTGGGTTCAGTGCTTCCGGAGTTGTTTATTGGGCTGGTGTCTCTTGCTGTGGTGATTAGTCTTTCCGTGTTCTGGGTTACATATTTCTCCAGCTCTTTTTTTGGTGTCTTCCACACAGTCTTCTATACTTACCAGTCCTCTACCTCCTTCATTTCTTTTCATGTAGAAATTGTCCGTATCGTCTTTTGGGTGCAATGCATTGTCCATAGTCATTAGTTTTCTAGTCCTCTGGTCAAGGTTCCTGAGTTCTTCTTTGGTCCAGCCTATGAATGGTCCAGAGTATCTTATGTGTGATACAGCCCATGTGTTTATCCCCTTTACTAGGTTTCTGCTATATAGTTTAGTTTCTAAGAGTTTCCTTGTTCTTCGTAGACATTCTTTTCCAATCTTCTCTTTCATTTCTGTATATTTGATTGTGTCTGCTTCCAGAACTCCCAGGTATTTATAACTCTCTTGTTGTCCTAGCGCCCTCATCTCCTCTTGGTTGGGGAGTTCTATACCTTTTGTCGTCTCCAGTTTTCCTCTTTTGATCTCTAGCAGTGCACATTTTTCTATTCCAAACTCCATTTGGATATCCTGGCTGAATATCCTGGTTGTGTTTATCAGCTTTTCCAGTTCTTTTTTGTTTTTTTGCAAACAGTTTAAGGTCATCCATGTACATCAGGTGGTTTATTCTTTGTTCTGTATCCGTAAACCTGTATCCGGCATCACACTTTCTGAGTATGTAGTTGAGTGGCATCATGGCTATTATAAACAGTAGTGGTGATAGAGATCCTCTTTGAAAAATGCCTCTCTGTATTTTTATCTCAGACAGGTGTTGCCCTCCGGCTGTCAGTTTTAGTCTCCATGTTTCCATTGCTTTTTTGATGAGATTAATAATCCTGTCTGGTATCTTGTATATTTTTAAGCATTCAATTATCCATGTTTGGGGGATTCTGTCGTAGGCTTTCTTGTAGTCAATCCATGCCATGGTTATGTTCTTTTGTCTGCTCTTCACCTCCTTCAAGGTCTTTTGATCAATGTACAGTAGATCATGTGCCCCTCTTTGTCCTTTCCGGCATCCTTTTTGTTCCTCGGGGAGCAGTTCACGTTTGTCCAGGGATTGGTAGATTTGTTCTCTCAGTTGTGCTGTGAGAATTTTCCACATTATTGGTAGACATGTTATCGGTCTGTAGTTGCTGGGGGTCTTTTTGTATTAGTGTTGTTCTTCCTTCCGTCATCCATTCTGGTACGTCTGTTTTGCGGATACATCCGCTCAGTTTCTGCGCTATTCTTTCATGCAGGGTCGTGCATTTTTTAAACCAGTATGCATATATTCTATCGTTGCCTGGTGCTCTCCAGTTTGCCATTTTTTTAAGGGTTTTCTTGATCGTTTTTTTGTTGATTTCTGTTTCGGTTCTTTCTTCGATTTCCTGCAGTTCATCTCTCATGTTTTTCAACCATTGGGCATTCTTGTTGTGCTTTTTTGGGTCTTCCCATATCTTGCTCCAGAATTGTTTTGTTTCTGTTGGGTTCAGTTGCTCTGTTGTTGTTTTTTCTCCATTTACGTTTTTGTAGAACTGGCTTTCATTGTTTTCAAAGGTCCTGTTCTGTTTGCTCTGTTCTGATTTGTACCTGTATCGTCTCAGTCTTCCTTCTATTGCTGCTATCCGTTGTTTTATTTCTTCATGTTTCTCATTTAGTTTTTCCTTGCGTTTCTGATTTTTGCTTCTTAATCGTTTCATGTCCTCCTTCCTTCTGTTCACGGTTTTAGCTTCTTTCCGAAGTTTGGTGATCCTGGTTTCCAGTCTGATTTCCCATCCAGGTTTTGTCGGTCCTCTCTTTTGTCCATTCTCTTCGTTTCTTAGTTTTATACTTACCGATTTTGCCCCTGCATATATCAGGTTGTTTAGGTCTGTAATACTTTCTGTTGGGATGTGTGTGAGGAGTCTGTTTACTCTTTCTGTTTCTGCTTGTAACTTCTTCGCTACGTCATTCCTGAGAGATGGGAGTTTTGTTTTGTTTTCTAACATGTATCGTCTAATATGCTCAACTTCACTTGCTTCTTTTTCGTTGAGTTCTATCTCAGCAGGTTCTGTGGTTCCGCAGTCTTCTGTCTCCCCTATTATTATTATTATTATTATTATTATTATTATTATTATTATTATTATTATTATTATTATTATTATTTATTATAATAATAATAAAAACAAGCCGCGTCTGCGTGGTCCCCCTCTATATGTGACTCGATGTGGCGAGTGTAAAATGCAATGAATTTGGGCAATTTGGGGCAATTTGACCCGCCTTTGACCCCCTGCGAGTGCGAACCAGAATTTTACTGAGGTTTAGGATGCTCATTTTATATCCAGAACAATTGCCTCTACATTTTGGCCAAGTTTCAGAAAAATTGAATGGATGGATCAAACGTTATATGGGAAAATGGTCATTTATTGCCATTTTGGGGGCTTTTGACCCCCTGGGTGCACGAACCAAATTTTTTCCATGGTCAGCGATACTTTTTTTCTATTTGGAACAATTGCGTTCATATTTTGGCCAAGTTTAAGAGAAATGTAATGGATGGATGAAAAGTTATGGGTTAAAAAATTTCATTTTTTGCCATTGTGGGGCCTTTTGACCCCCTGGAGGGCTAACCAGATGCTTTTTTTTCAAACGTCGGAGAATGTCACTCTCTAACCTGGCGAAAGTTACAAGTCTATGCAAAATTTCAGAGAAATTCAACGGATGGTTGCGGAGAAAAATCCGAACAGACGGCTGGACAGACGGAAATGCCTCAAACATAGGTACCCCGATTTTATAAATCGGGGGACCAATAATAATAATAATAATAATAATAATAATAATAATAATAATAATAATAATAATAATAATAATAATAATAATAAGATTGTTTAATATGTGTGCGTAGCCGGCGTAAACCATCCGATAATGGCAAATAAAGAAAACCAAAGTTGTTTCATATACGTTCAGTTCTTTGTCATTCTTGTAATAGTAGTAGATCTACCACTAATATAAAACGATGTTTCTCTGGAATATGAGTTACATAACGTACACAATTCACAGTATATTTAGTTAATTTGATATCCTTTACAAGTCACTTTGCATTCTCGCAACAGTCGTTAACCAATGATTTCCCGTTGAGCCAATTATCTTGACTTTAGGAATTCAAGCTGTACCATAACAAGTTCGCTCTTCCTAACAGACAAGATTTTTGCAGAATTGGAAAAGACATTGTATTGCCAATCTTTTAAAGTTATTTATGGTGGCTATTCGTTATGGTTCCAAGCGTCTCAATTGCAACGGGAATTGCCTTGCCTTCTTTACATTTCCATAGTCTAAATAATTTATGCTTTAGATCATGGTATTTATATATTGTTTTATATATTTTTTATGTTTTATTTTATTATTATTTTATCATTATAATAATTATTATTATTGTTATCATTATTATTATTATTAGTAGTAGTAGTAGTAGTAGTAGTAGTTGTAGTGGGAGTAGTAGTAGCAGTAGCAGTAGCAGTAGTGGTAGAGTTATCAGTTGAATTATCGTTGAACACGACTGTTTCTTTGAACCTTAAATTTGAGTGTAAAGACACCTTCTAAATATTTAATATTCAAATATTCATCCCTTCTAAGCAATGTCTGGATGGCGCTATCAATCATCGATGTTCAATCCCCCCTCAGCTTTTCTGTGGTTACGTATGATGATATTAACATATATTCCTGCAGTCTTTTTTTATTATTTTGTATTGGAAAGTAAGGGGAGGTAAGTCAGTATAATCTTTTTGTTACGTATCATCAGACTTCCCGTTGGGAGTTTCAGCTCACGTGAGTTCGTCTGAATCAGTTACACTTTTTCAATAGATTGGGTGTTTAGCTTTATGGTTATTGATTATTTTACTTTACTCTGGTTGGTCAGTTTTATTTGATTATGTAAGATGATGTCCGGAATGTACTATTTGTACATTGAAGTGTATACGTAGTTATTCATAAAAGTACTGTAGGTAGCTGATAATGCGTATATAATCATTAAGTTTTCCATTATTTCCTGTAAGAAAATATAGATGTAAGTGAATCTCCTGTAGCTGTAATCAGATCACAATGAAGGTTCAAATTTAAGAAAGATCTTTTGCTCATACAACGCTGTAACAACATTGACAAAATTTCCGAAGTCAACGCTTTCAATTACTGACCAAAATTGCATCGCTTTATGCATTTATCCCGGGTTTGTTAAACTTCGTTGATCTTTACAGATATTAAACCATTTGACCACACATTCTCATTAGTGACAACTATACAGTGTGACAAGAAATAAAAGTGACAACTGTTTTAACGTTTATTTCAATAAACAATTAATATTAAGAAGCAAACAGTTTTCTAATGGAATGCTTATACTTTTGACATAGAGCTTCGGGCGTTTTCAAAAGTGTTTAGCTCTAAACTCGCCTATTTTGATCATTCCCTCGACAAGGATTTTTTGAGAGAGTCCAAATTTCCGTGAGGATTGGCACCGGCTTTGCCACCGCCCCCGCCTAATATAGACCAAAATAAATAATTAAGAATGTCAAGATCAGGCGACTACAGAAGCAATGCTTGATTAGTCATAAAGTAAAGGAAATTAACGCTGCACTAGTTCATGATGTCTTTAGCCTTGTGAACAGGAGCCGAATCTTGTTCGAAGATACAGTGCTGGTGGTATTAGTAATACAAGGACAATTGTAGATTAAAATGATCACACCCTCACGTAAATCACCTGGTTTTAACTGTTTGAAAAAGGATAGTGAAGATTGTCTCTGTTATTTCATGTCACCTTGTTACAATACCCACTTATTAGCCTGGGTCTTTTTTTTTGTAGAAAATACCCGCCCGACAGGCAAAGCATCTGACAAGTTTTGAAGCGTGCAAGTGTTTATCTTATTATTATATTCTGTAGTATGTGCTGATTTCGAATGTGTAGGATTTCTGAGTGACTGCACAATGTTGAAAAAGAAAGAAAAACATGAGATAAAATAGATAAAGAAGAAAATGGCAGTATAAGACGTGTAAAATTAATCTATGATTACCTACGTAATGGAGCAAAATATGATGTTATATAAAAGTCTTCAATTTATATTATGTTAGTGAGATCTTCTTTAATTTGTTTTATTTTGTTTTTCTTCTTTTAATATTCCGCTAAATTACCATTCATTATTCATGTCTAATCGTATCGCCAATGTAAGGAGATCGTTTTCTGAAGACATTATAGAATATAAAACTCATTAAATCTAAACTATTTGGTTCTTATTTTTATTAAGACGTTTTGAAAATAAATAATCTTTTGAGCTCGAAACTAAAGAAATATGTGCGATAACATTATACATCTTCATCATTTCTTTTTTACCAAAGATAAAAAAGGAACATGGAAATCTTATGCGTTCGCATTATATTTTGACAATATAAGGTAAAATAATTCCATATTTCGCTATTTGAAAAGACGCAACACATATCGTGTAATTCTTACATGATAATTCAGATCGGGTAATTCTTTGCTTTGGTAGGAATCAGCATATTGTTAAAATAAAGAACACGTACGATATTATTCCGATTCCATGAAAAAAGATAACACTGAAGCTAGTTTTACGTCAATAAGGAAATTGTGTTAATATAAATCTAAGGAAACGTCGTAAATTGATTGTGCACAATATATATATATATATATATATATATATATATATATATATATATATATATTTTAGTTATGTGTATGTATATGTTTATGGATATATATATATTATGATATATAGTATTTAATCCTAAACTAAAGAAAAGAGTAGTATTAATTATATAACATGTATTTAAATGAGCAAAGTTGTCCTATCATATAATTGTAAACTTTTGTTTATTTAAGGAGGATGCCCTCATACTCTCACTATGTGTATATGTTTATATATGAATAAATAGTATATAATTTCAAGTATTCAAATCGGGTTCCATAAATAAATGCCCAACATATCTTCTTCATCTACATCCATTTTCGGGACTTTGTTTTTTTTTCATTATAAAAATTATATTTTAGTAAAATAGTAATCAAAATCCGGTAATATCATGAATAGGATCTGGATATTCCAAACAATTATTATAAAGCATTATTTAAATTAAGAGAAACAGCAGATTTGTTTACAATAATTATTTCTTAATAAGGTAGATTAGCTAGGGAGTTCATGTAATATCACTCATCATTGCATCATCAAATGATAAGTTGTCTAACATATTTAAAATTAAGAAGAATAAAAATAATATAAAAATTTTAGATATTTGGAAAGACGAACATAAACAAATTAAGAATCTATAGCAACCAATTGTTTTTTTAAAAGTTTACCATCATTTTAATTGATGTACCTCGATACGCTATACATATTGCTTATACCCGTCATGGGACATGTATCTCGGTAGTAAGTGCATGTATATATATATATATATATATATATATATATATATATATATATATATTTCTATGTATATATTCAAGAAACATTTTTATTTTTATCATTTAAATTATTTTAAGATAATTTCTGTTTATATTTTTAGTATTTGAACTTTGAATGTGATGTTTTAAATGCTGCACGTGTTTCTGGTTTCGTTCGTCTTTAGGAATTTGCAAATGAGAAAAAAGTAAGTTCGTGTATTTTTCTCGGGGGTGACGGCGGTTAAATCCATATCGACACAGACTGAAGACCTAGGTGTCCTAAGGTTGAATCCAGTCAGTTCCACAGTATTACTGTCATTTAGGGATGTTATCAACCTTCTCGTGGTCCATCCCGTAAGTACCCGATGTTGTTTCCAGAAAGATTTCTAACAAGAAAAACATCGGGGAAACAAAGTTCAACAGCAGAATCATCTGAGTCACACGGAAGAAGAAAAAGATGTATTTTACTGAATGCCCTCTTTGTTTGTATGTGTGTTTGTTCTTCTCATATGTGAGCATGTATTTATTTATTTTCTGTTATGACCGTACATGTATATGTGTAAACAAACACATAGATCTTTGACTGCGTCAAGTAGTGTTCTACCTTAGATACGGGCGTGTGTAAACGTGATAGAAATTTGAAAAAAAACCCTGATCAATAGATATCACAGACAAACAGAATATTCAAGTATATACATACACATACATATATATATATATATATATATATATATATATATATATATATATATAAATATGGGTGTATTCAGGGTGAAACTACTTGATTTGTTCCACCATTATATGTATCATTTGCTCCAACTCGTGTCTATCCGTCACACCTCTGCATTGTATTACCTGCTATGTATCACATTTCTATATACTACATAAACCTCTTATATATATATATATATATATATATATATATATATATATATATATATATATATATATATATATATATATATTCTGAAACCGGTTTTTAAAAAAAGGTAAATTAAAAATACGGGAAGCTATCTACATAATAACACGATCACCTTAAATTAACATCACGCATGAAACCAGTGCTTCCATTTTAAAATGCTTAACGTAATTCAAATTTTTTCTGTGATGCAATTCCTGCGCCGATTTAATTTAACTGTACATGACTTTTTTTGAACAATGTTAAAAACCTTCTCTGCGCCTTTCTCCGCCGTATTTTGAAAAAATTCTCTCATTTCCTCAACTTTGTTGTTCATTTGCTTTTCATACCTGAGGATCATTCGATGAAGAATCGAACACGTTCGTGAAACCTATCACACATTTATTATTTTCTTTATTTTAATACAAAAACACCTCTAGAAATATTGAAAAATAATGAAAGGTTAATTAAACAGATGGGTTATGTTATTTTAACAATGTTCGCATAAATGAGAAAATGCTTTCTCAATACACACAAATTAAGTATATATATATATATATATATATATATATATATATATATATATATACACGTTTGATTGAACAGGAGTGCAAGCTTCTGTTTATTCATTTTCTGCTCCATTTTTTCCAGTGGTCGAACGACCGCTTTGGTGTTGTTATCCATGGTGTGTAAAAAATCCCCATATTTTTAGCGAATGTTTTCGACCCACATCGATCCTCTTCAGGCCGATGAATGAGTAAGCAAGATAAAACTGGTGAATCCCCTAAGAGGACGTTCTTTGAAATATTTCAGCAACATTTCAACATACCTTCGCCCCCCTCATAACGAGAATGATTGATGCTAGGATGCATACGAATGAAAAACGATTCCATTATGGAGAGGATAATATTACAACATGAAACCGCATGTATATATATATATATATATATATATATATATATACATATATATAAATACATATATATATATATATATATATATATATTATTTCATAGATCCACATAAAATGGGTTATGGAGATATAATCTTTTATGAATAAATGTTCAGTATTTATTTCAATAGTGCGCAATACGTGAGTAGCGCTAGCTAGTAAGTTATGAACATATATTTTTTTTCAATTCAGCTACGCAGAGGCTTCCGCGTTTCATTCCAGTAGAGAATAGTCAGGCTAAAATGCATGAAGTTTGTGTTTCCGAATGTTTTTATATATACACATGTTATTTAGTCTTGCTAGTTAATCTATCACATTCTTTGTTATTCTTTTAACCACACGTTGGCTGTAACTCAAACAAGTAATTTATTTTATCACTGAAAAATAATGTGTAAAAAGTTAACTTATACACATCTCTTACAAATATCCTAACGTCTAGCAAGAATGGATACATAATTAAATTCATTAAAAAAAAAAAGACGAACTAATACGTCGAATACAATGGCGAGCACATTTCTTCCTTAATAATAAACATAAACATTTATATACGAAAAGAATCGTACGGATTTAAAAGCCAAAAAAACGCCCCCTCAATAGATCTGATAATTAGTTCTAAAAATGACCTCTTAAATGCAATTAAGGATTTAGAATGCCAGAAACAACATAATAATTTCCAAAAATGTATTACTCAAAATCGTTAGTGACATAAACAACTCTTACACAATCTCTTTAGATGAGGATACAACTAAGATTTTTGTATAAAATAAATAAACAAGAGTATAACAAACTACCTATAGAAGACATTGCGAAAAATATCAAAGAAATAGATATAAGCCAACGCAACCACATAGATACAATAAATACTGAAAGTAAACAAACCTTCGATAGACTAAAAAATAGCGACACAATTAATAAATTAAAACCTAAGGAAATCTATATCTTATTTAAAGACTACAAATAATTTTAACAATAACTCTAGCACTCGTTTAATTAATCCGACAAAACCAGAAATTAGTATATTCAGTAAAAAATGTCTATCTAGAATTGACAAGCAAACAATAACAGACCTAGAATTAAACCAGTGGGTGAATAATGCGGAAACAATCACTTGATTTAATAATTTCGAAAATAAAAATAAATGCACTTTCCTACAATTTGAGATAGTGGATCCATCTATATCCGAACAATGCATCAACATCGCCATAGTTTTTGCCAAGATGTATACTGATATATCCAAGGATGACATCCACATCTTTTAACAATGTACACGATCAGTTTTTAATAAATAATAATGACCAATAGATTAAAACAAAACTGGCAAACTCCTTTGATTTGGCTATGGGTGCCCTTGACTCTGCGGAGACATCAGATCAAGTGGGGTTATTTATTTAATATACACTCACAAATATATTTAATCATAGAGATATCGGCCTCTATAGAGATGTCTGATTAGCTATAATAAGGGATTCCAACAAGGACAAGGGAGAACACTTCAAGAAAATTATGCATATGAATAATGATAAAATTAGACCTAAGATTAGAAGTACTGGCTTACATAAAAAATAACTCACTTTTTAGATGTCATCTTAAACTTAAATTGAAATACTTACGAGCAATATTAAAAAGATAACGCTAATCCAATACACGTTAACCCAAAGTTCAATTAACCCCATCAATCATAAAACAGATTCCTAATTCTATAGAAACGAAAATGTATTTAAAAAGTCAAGCGATATTTACACTACAGCTGTAAAATATAGTGGGTACAATAATATCGAAATTAAGTTTAAGAAACAGCACACCAATAATTATAATAAAATTAAAAATAAAATAAAAATAAATATAATCAGGTATAAACCGCCCTATTATCAGGTGCTAAAAACTAAACTGGGAAGTAAATTCCTACATCTTATTGAAATACACTTCCCCGTAACTAATATTCTGCATAAAATAGTCAAGAAAAAAACCTAAAACGATCGTACAGCTGCTGCGAAAACCTGAAAATGATAATTAAGGCACACAATAACAAAATACAGAAAGAGAACAGTAGAGAAGAAAAAAAACAAATTGCGAAAAAAGTTAACAATATAGCAAAAATAACACTAAGAAGAACAAAAATATAAGAACTACAAATAGTAATAACCAAACCCTAATAGCAATTTGTAAAATCACCTAATTTCTGACAATACAAAATTTAAAAAATGCAATATATATGAATTCATACATAGGTTAGCATGGTGTAAAAAATCCAATATTATATGGACAATATTGAAATATTTTAATCGTATAGGTAAGCAAATTATACGCTGCTTTTTTTAGTGGGGAATTTAAGACGATTTCATATGGATTTATGAACTCGCCACTCTAACTTAGTGTTAGTGCAAAAACATTTGGTTGACTGCTCTAACAAGTTTGAATGCACCGGAAATGGGGGATGATTTTACGTTAGATTTATATATGAAATTGATTCGCGACTTTAAATCGTAAAATAATTGTTTTCTCCCTTCTTTACGTTATACAGTGTGTTCGCACGTAAAAACACAGTATATCATTGTGAGATGGTAGCGTGTTACCGTGTAAATTTATTCAATTTCTTTAAAAATCATATATATTTTAACTTATGGGTCTGTTTGTTTCTTTTTTCCTTAAGCGATTCGATTGTTTAGTTGTTTACCTTTCATGTGAAAATTAAATACATAAATTAGCTAATTACATATCTTATTTTAAGACATAAATACTAATATTAAAAGTTTGGATATTATTATATGTTAACACCCTTAGCTACGCCCCCCCCCCCCAAAAAAAAAATTATAAGAGTTTACTTAAGCGATTACGTTTGTAGAACCTAAAAAACCTTGAGGAAGGAAGAAAAGCAACAGTAACAAATTTAAATGGGTATGGGATCAGTTTCGCGTATAGATTTAAAATGAAATGATCCGCCATTTCCGCGCTACTCTAGCGTTGTAAAGCAGTTACTTATTTGATTTGATTTTTGTTATGAGAATATAAATTATGTACGTTATTTTTTTTAGAAGGGACACTTTTTAAGAGATCACGAGTGGTTTTACGACCTGGCAAGTAGGACTTGGGTTAGTGGTTAAATACATTTTTAACTGTCCTAATAAGTTAGATTGCCCAGAAATAAAGGATCATTTGATGTTAAATTTTGAAATAATTGCTTTTTAAATTTTTATGTTTTCTGATTTCCTAAAAATGTACAATCATTAAGTGAAGAGTGTGTATCTACAATTTTTTCAAAGTTTGTTGTGAGAATTATACAATTCTCTGAGTAAAAATATATTTTGAACTTAAATTCCCCTCCTTCTTTCGATTGATTTCGATGATAAAAGTTATGAATGAAATATTTAAAGATGATAGTAAAAATAAAAAAGGAAATACCAAAATTATTTATTCATTCTAAAACGTTTTGTCTTTATTTCAAGACTTCCTCAGGATGATTGATTTGAAGATATAGATAGAGTGCGTATATATTATTTCTTCAAATAAATTTTCCTGTAGTAGTCTGGAAATAAAAACGTAACGTTGATGAATATATAAACAATTTAGTTTTTTCTTTATACACACACACACACACACACACACATATATATATATATATATATATATATATATATATATATATATATATATAAAGTGAAGACGTGTGTTCCCCTGAGCCTTCGGCGAGCGTCAGATAATAAGCACATGCATCATAAGCTGCCAAACACACTACTCTATTTTAGCTTAATCACTCGAGCGTGATTGAAGACATTAATGGTGATTTTGTTCTAATCTAAAAATAAATACTACTTTTAGACAACCATCACAGACTCTCCCCAAAATATACTCCATATAGATGGTAGCAAACACTTTTCCATATAATATTCTCCTCTTAGCACCGGGAAGCATTAAACAACGGATACTTAAAAAAACGTAACCGCTATTATTTGCTATTCAGCTTTCATTACATTAATACATAATACAGCCCATTCCCCACAAATTCAATAGACGCTCGCTCATGTTCCACTTATTTTTTAGATATCAGACAACGTTATTTCTTCCTATTACGTATAGACTTAATCTCATTCTAGAATCTACGGAATATATTTAACGAAATTAATAATGTATACTGTACACTTATTCAAAATGGCGGCTACTATATTTCAATCGAATCGACTTTAAACATTTTCCGTTGCAATCTTCGCTTGCTTAAGGTATGATTTCGTTTTTTAACATAAAAACTTAGATAATTTAGTACATAACACCTTTTAGGCTTAAAAATCTTTATTTTCAAAATACTGACAGCGTAAAACGAACTGCAGTGTGCATTTCGACAATATACAATTGTTGATAATAATTCTATGGAAGCATGTAATATCAGTTTCTCTACGAAACTTCCGCTACAAATTAACAGACAACATATATTCATTGTTTCACGTTTGACTATCCATAGACACCTAACATTAGTCCAACGTTCGTATGTTCATTTTCCCGCTAGGTATTATTCTTATTTATTTGGGGGCTGGTATTTTACGTAGTACGTATTCTTTTCTTTCTTTACATTTACCTATTATAACCGTCTATTTTCTCTCACACTTCCTCCGCCTCTCTATATTTCTCTATTTATTTGCAACTATTTCTGAAAAAGCGTGTTTACATTTTCGCCGTCTTTAATAATCGCAGCAAGCAACCGTACATTCGAGGCAGGACAAATTAATCAGTCGTCGATTTATTTAAGTATATTTTTATTATCATAATTACACGTCAGTCACGAATAACGTTCCTTTTTTATTAACGACAGTTAAAAGGCGTCGAAATCAATTTCAAACACAGACCAGTGTAAGATTTAAAATCATTATTTTCATCTACATTTTCATATTCAATCGAACATTATTCGATATTAATTTATTCCGACTGTTATTCGAATGTATTTCATAACATTTTGCACATACTTTATTCGATGTATACACTTCTACTGATATTAAAATTAAATATTAATTCTTACGTTTTTTAAATAGCCTTCAACTTAAAGTGCAATATCCGTTACTTTGTCTTTTCTCTTCTCGGTCAGTGATGCATCTTTCTAGACTGCGGCAATTTCTGTGTTTCTTATTACTTTCTCTCTATTTACCTGTTCGGCAATTGCTGAAAGAATCCTTATAGACGGTTGCAAATTTCCCCTCGGTGATAGAATATCAAAAAATTCAACATCTCCATTATATAAATCTCCCCTAGTGGAGAGGCAACGAAATAGCAACAACATAGTCAATGGTAAAAGGGAACATTAGTTAACAGTGGATAATTCGAAAACAAAATAACTACAACAAATTCCTTAAATCAATAGCCATATATTTTAATCGAACCCAGATTTTAACAATAGGTCAGGTTTCAATGTTGGTAAATTAAATTTTCCACCAAAAGGGGCACTCCGGATTGAGATAAAAATGTCCTTAATCTAGAAATAGTTTTTCATCACTGACTTTGGAAACTTTCACCGGTATTGCGTTCTTGAGTTTCGCATATTTTTATTTGTGTGAATACTCACTCTATGAAAGTAACACTATCACATTCACGCTAATAAATTATCCCACTGCTACCTAAATGGGCAATGTAATTCTATCAGAGCTATCATTGCTGGCGTAAACAATGTTAATAAAAAGTATATCCTGAAGATCGGGGGATCGACGCCCTCAAAGATAAAACTCCAAAGCAAGTGAAGTATTAATAGTATGTTTCCTCGTAAGCAAATTCGGTATTAATTAATTATATGACGTTTTTTCTGTGTGTAGAGACAAATAATGAAGTAGTTAACCTGCAATATTTGTTCGCGCTTACTGCTGAGCTGATATTGCTAAAATGCAAACACAATGAGAAGTCTAATGTGACAAGCAGCAATGCGCGAATAACTATTAATCATTGATTATATTACAACATAAATATGAAGTGACAACAACATCTTTACAAAATTAAGACATTCTTGATATATGACGGCGTAGATAGGATCTACTGTGAACAAATTGGTGAAAGTGGACAATCATCATACTATGAAATAAAAACTCAATAAACGAAAATAAAAGTATATATATATTTTTTGAAATTTAAAAAAATCGAATTATACTTATAGTAGAATGGAAAAATATACTATTTTACAAAAATGGTTATCATACATAGATATGATGAAACGACGTATATTTTAAATGTTCTAAATTAGTAATAATTGTATTATAGACAGAACACTCTTTATTGTAAAACGATAGGTTAATAGAGGGTTAATTAACTCATACATTTTACCGAGGAAGTAGACAAACTCGAATCAATAAACACACCCTTTCATGAAGCTAACGTTCAAAACACAATTATGTTAAGAACTTTGAATGATTTAAATCAACGGACAAAGAGACATAATAGTTTATGAGAATAGAAAACAAATCAAATTCCAGAGTGTAATTACGTAAAATTACTCCGAATTCTGTCCAGAAATATCTTTAGAAAAACAATGAAGAATTAAGATATAGAAAAGGAATGTGTGTGACGTCAACTGTTCCTCAAGAAAGATATATCAATATATATTAATAAAAAATAGAGAGATAGGAAGAAATAAAATAACACAGATAGAAAGCCAGATACGTTCATCAAAACGAGTGAAAGAAAACATCCTCTGTAAAGGACTAATTTACGTCAAGCCAGTCACCCATATACGCTTACATACACACACAGCCACAAGCGATGACACAGTTTGTAACTGCTGAATCGATTACAAAATGGCTATCGAATTGTGGTATCGTATTTTTTATCATTATTAATTTATTAAAACAAAGAAAAACATTTACAAAACCCAGTATAATGTATGTATTGTGTGAATAAACGTTTACAAAAAATCAAACAAAGTAAAACTGCTGACAATCTCTCGAAAGTATTCGATAAACAACAAGAAACGAAGCATGCGTAGCAATATAACACAATATAACTAAAACACTACACAATTAGCTTTGGTTTCGCTTACCCTTACGGATAGTGAGGGGATATATTACAGGTATGCTCATTTTATGTTTTTACTGTTGAGTAGATATTATTATGTTATAAGAGAGTCGCGTCTTGATAGCATTTCAAATTATTACTGGACGTGAAGTGCAGAGATAAGTTTCGTTTCATTTAATGTAAGAATTATTTCTGTCAGCAGGCCGATCGTCCTCATGTAATATAGGTGTGTTAGACTGAAGATAACATTCTTTTTTCTATTGAATATGTGTAAACAATGGCGGAAATTCCGAAGTTGGCGACATGAAGTCGAAAAGACTAACAGGTAGTCACGGCTGAGGTCCTGATTTAAGAAAATGGAGTAAGCAAAACTGTCCCCTCGTGACAAAAGTATGCTAAACTTTATAAGAGAGACAGATATTGGAAAAATCCTTAGTGTTTCACAATGATATCACAGATCATTACTAAACATAACATTTCATACAATGTTGGGTGTTTTGTGTGGGTTTTTTCGTGGACGATACTATACGATAACACTATATCGCCATGAGCATGAATACAGTAATAGGTAGAAATTTAAAAAATCGAAAACTATAGCAAGTTGTCTTAAATATATGTAACAGGCGAACCCAATATAAGTAATACGGATTATTACTGAAGAATTATTTTAGTATTGTAAAATCTGATAATTGTCTAACTGACTGCCAAATTTTAGCATGAACATTATAAACTCACATGCACGTGCAAAACTGTATAATTTGATTTATTCATGATATAAACTCGAATCCTCATCGAGCTAACATTCTGATGTCAGTTTAGTAACTGTCATGCGACACACCATTTTGTCTACATACATATTGATATTCAAGGACTGTTTACGTGTTTACGACAAGCTGGTTTTACCCAGCGAGATTAATTATCATTTCTTAGATTGTATTACGTATGAGCAAAATTCATTGTGATTATATTTCTTATTACTACTTTATATTCACTAATCGATTTACATTAACTAAAATATAATTACAATACAATATAATTCAATCGCACTATTGATTGCGACATACCTCTCTTTTTAACACTAACAATTATTGTTATACTTTTAAAATATTACTCATAATATTTCCTTAATTAAATTCATTAAATTATTTTCTATCTTTCATATTCAGAAATACATCTATAAGCATACCAATACACACAAAACCTCGAATAGTAGAATACTGCACCTATGATAGATATAAGCAATAACTATTTCGTTAGTTTTAAATTCCAATGTATGTTCGTTCTTTCGGAGTAGTGTAAAGTTCTGATGCAACTTCCACCTTAAATAAGAAAGTTTAAGAAAATATAAATGATACCCCATGTTACTAAGCCTTTTTTCCTAGATTACAACTATAATAAATAATTTTAAGTTCAATAGTTTTAGATTTTACCGTAAACATAGATATTATTGACTCTCAGACGCACACCAATTTTTTAAAAAAGTATTACATGATAAAACTTAAAGCTTGATTTGGAGCAATTGTTTTCTCTATTCAGTATTTTTTATCTGACTTATTTTAGAAGTGCTTTTTTAAATCGGGTTTTAGTTTAAGTAGGCGCACTCGCTAAATAATAATGTTCACAAACCGGGTTTCCGAGACAGTACATATATTAAAAACATTAATAATGATCGCTTCATAAACTTTTTTAAAAGAAAAAAAGGAAAATGTAATAGATATACACACTTAATGTTAACATTTACTAAACATATAATGTTACTCACCGTATTTTCTAGAATATATACTCCAAAATTCTTTGCGATATGTTAATCATTTTAAAAAATTAAAATTATTTTAAGGTAATTGAGGGTTAGGGTCAATGCATCCCCGAAATGATCAAATTTACCTAAATGATAATGCGTCTATGTTACTTATCGAATTGTCGGGAATATGTATTCCAAAATTAAATGATAGATTCATAAAGAAATAATCGATGAAAAGGAAAACAGTTATATATATATATATATATATATATATATATATATATATATATATATATATATATATGAAATTAAAATGGAATAAGCGGAAGACCTAAAAAGCTCAACGTTTAGCCCAAATGTTACATGGGCTTTGTCACGTGCGAACGAAAGAAATGCAAAAAATGACAAAAGATGAGAAAGTCTATAAATTATGAGAAGTATATATAGTGGTAGGGTTCATGTAGGGAGGGAAGATATGTAAATATGTATAGAGTCAAAGATAAATACATAGCAATAAAAAAATGTAACGGGAAAGAAAATAAAAGAATTAAAGGGAAGATTTTTTTGCATTTTGTTCGTCTTTTCTTGACAAAACCCATATAAAATTTGGGCGAAACGTTGAGCTTTTCAGGTGTTCCGCTTATTCCATTTTAATTTCATACCGTCGGATTATTTTATCCTTTCATCTATATATATATATATATATATATATATATATATATATATATATATATATATATTCATTGATATTTTATTTTAGATTAGAGGATGTATTGCTTAATATATTTCGGGAAGGGGGGAAGACTGACGTGGTTATCTGACTTGTTTGTCTTTTCCATTTTTTCCATCGCCATTTGAATGTGTGACTTAATGACTCCCTTGATGTGTATTCCTCCTTAACTACATAGCGATCTTCTTCTCGATCGAAATTCCTCCAGGTCCGGATGATGACGATGATAGCTTCGTTGAGTCTGTGAAGGCAAGGTTATTCAAGCAGAACAAATCGATAATAGGAATAATTCCACAACATCGGCGAGGTCTTTTTGGATGAAAATAATTATTAACAATTAAAGGAAAGAATTGATTTTACATTGGATTTGAAATCTATCTTTTGATGAAATGTCTTTTGCATTTGACTATTTCGTCGTCTCTCTGTGCATGAATTCATTTACAATTGCAAGTTCTTAATTAAGTCATTAATCTATATTTGGAAAACGATGGCTGAGTTCGGGGGAAGGGAGGGGTGCTCTTACTAAGACGAGCCGCGAGAATCGCGACCGCTCGGGTCGAAATCCAAGTTCGTTCTGTTGTTCTGTTCGCCTTTCTCTCTTCCTCTCTCGGAGTTGGGCGGGCGCGCGCAATACGGACAATTTAGATTCCTCATTTAGATATTATTGTTATCATAAAACACTTATTCTCCTTCTCGCTGTGACATAGACCTCTTCCATAATTAACGATGACAGCCTAGATGGCTATCTTTGGATATCAGCCTCGCCCGCCCAGCTAGTATAATACTGACACGCCTGACCGTCTGTTTTTCGTTGGCGATAAAAGATTTTGCCCAAACTTTGTCCATCTGTTTAAACTCGGCCTGTGTAAGATTTAAATGCAATTGACAATCTCACATGGCCTTTCTTGACAGCTCAACGCCATTTTCTCGCCCTGTTAAGATAGTTGATTTCGTGAAGAAGATATGTACTAGTCTTATATCTCCACTTCGTTTCTACGTAGGGCCTAGCATCATAACCAAGATGCATAGTAGTGCGCCCCCAGCGTGCACGATCCCCGTCAGCCTCGATTGTTGTGTCATACTTAGACATCCTTAATATATATATATATATATATATATATATATATATATATATATATATATATATATATATATATATATATATTCTCTGTGTAAGATAATTGGCTAAAGTAATAACAGATCATTATACATTTTGGACTAAATATACTCCGAAGCACGGTGAGAAACATGGGTACATTATTTATTTTTGTAAAATTTAACATAAAAATAACGTTATGTCGGTGTATATATATATATATATATATATATATATATATATATATATATATATATATATATATATATATATATATAATGAATAAATGCGGAAGTTGTTCTTATTCATCACTGCTATATTACCATCAAAACGCGATGGTATGGTAGTTTGGTAGTTTTGTTTTACGGCATATCAATCCTTTTGGGGTTATTTAATGCCGAATCTGGTCTTGTTTTCTTCTCTTTTTTGTTTCTTTCCCCTTTTAATATCTGTTTCTATTTAACCCATAGTTGGGACCCTAACAGGTACTACCACTCCGGGTCAGGGTGGACCTGGGAGCAATGGTAATTAAGAGGAGGCTCTACATTCCCCAAAGTCCGTAAGCCGGATCTCACCATCGGATGTAGTTTAAGGTCATATCCAGGACCGGGAGTAGGGTAGGAAAAATAAAAATAAAAAAGGGGATGGAGAAAGGGAGAGGGGCTGTTGTTTTTTTTTTGGGTTTTGTAGAACATAATTAAGTTTTACAAACAAAAAAAAGAAAACGTCAATGTAGGTGAATTTCGTCTCAGGGAGCCACAGGGCAGCCTGATCTGGTATCACCAGCAAAACGCGATGATGTTATTTACATCAATACTACATAAGTATGATTTTAAATACCGTATATATCCTACTAAAGAAACGCATATAGACATTCAATTATCTGTCTAATTTGCATAACTTCTTTTATAACTGTCTATAATTAATTAACGTGTGCCGTTATACATTTATTATTATATTATGTTATTGTCCATCTGTATCTACACTAGTTTAGTGTAAATAATTTAATTAATAAAATGAATAAATTACGAATAAAACATTTAAAAAAAACAAGGGATATCATTTAGATGAAAGTAAGGTCTTAGCTAGCTAGAAAGATATACTAGTTGTACAGAAAAGATGAGGTGATTGGGTTCTCTCTCTCTCTCTATCTCTCTATCTCTATCTCTCTCTTTCTTTCATGAGAGGGGGGGACTCCTAAAAACTAAAAAAGAATTGGCTTCCTCATCACTACCTGCCCTTCGTCTTTCTAGAGGAGAGGGAGGAAGGAGGTATTTGAACAGGTGGCTGCAGTCAAGACTGAAGGGGAAAAGTACCTCCTTCCTTCCTCTCCTCCACCTCTCCACTCCCTCACACATTGACATCTACATTATTCTGCTCATCCCCCACCTCTTTCTCTTACTACCAGCCACAGTATCCTTGCTAACCCCCATCTTTCCACTTCGTCCCCACTCATTTTCATAACATTCATTTTTCATTCCTCACCAAGTACGGACGTCCACCCTACTATTTTCTCCAGTAGTGGCCATTATTTTCTTCCTTTTTCCCAATTAATCTACCCTATATGTGTTTGTGCCTGCATGACATTTTCCTTTGTATTATCATCCTGATAAAGTCTTATAAATAAAGACGAAACGTTGATATACACATAAAAAACATCCATTTTTAGGTTTTTCCTTTTTCATCTTATCATTAAGTCGGATTACCTTCATCCTTCTCTTCCCATATATATATATATATATATATATATATATATATATATATATATATATATATATATATATAATAATCCAGGTAATACCTCCACAAGGTAGTAATCCAAAGAATGTTAACCGGGTTCATAAAAAGTGCCTAATATCAAATAGAGCTTTTATATATGATTATTTATATTTAAACATAAATGTACAGAATCTACGACATTGGCATGTCGATGTTATCGATCAACAGCTATTATAAACTGAGATCTCATCAGGCAGAGTTAGAATCCGATCTTAACCGTAGATCAATAGTTGGAAAGAAGCCATATTCTTTCCAAATATGATCTAAGGTTAAGATCGGATTCTAACTCTCTCTGATGAGAGTTCAGTTTATAATAGATGTTGATCGATAACATCGCTATGCCAGTATCGCAGATTTTGTGCATGTCTGTGTAAATATAAATAATCATACATACATATATATATATATATATATATATATATATATATATATATATATATATATATAGTAAATAGTTTTTTCCTCTTAAATCCCTTCATTAAGAACAATCTTCATGTATATTTATATGTGTGTTTTGTTATGTGCGGCTGTGTCATCATTAAGTTATGTTAATATATTTAGTTCAGAATATTATATTTTATTTTAACAGTGTAGGAAAATATGCATTGATATATTAATTGATATATATATATATATATATATACACACATCCAAATATTTATTGTTAGATAAGTAAATGTATATATATACTTATATATGTATATATATATATATATATATATATATATATATATATATATATATATATATATATATATATATATATATATATATACGTGTCTATTATTAGGTTTCTTTCATTCAACAATTATTTTATTTCTGTTTGCGAATAATACATTTCTTTGAGCCTGAAGCTCAACTGAGCTATCATATCGAAAATGAACACGTTGCTATTTTTTTTGTATTGTCTACATTTATATTAACGCTATATTATTCCATGAGATATCGAATAAATGAAACGCACAATGCCCCCTTCCAATAACAAATAAAAAAAAATCGTTTTCCTCTATTTAAGCATGATTCTGAATTGAACATTATCCCATTGGGAACGGGGGACCAAATCTAATCAGATTTTTTTTCAAGTCGCCATCTTAGATCGGTGTGATGTTATTTGTTTTTAGATAGTTGCATACATACAGTTGAATTCTACTCTAAGATAACTTATTCAACGTAAGTTACTGTTACTTTTTTATTCACTTATGCCATTTATTTTTCTTTTCTTTTCTCACTTTTACTTATTTAATATCCGTGGAATAAATGTATTTTTCTGGTCAGAATACATAAGCATTTGTCCCGGAAGTAAATACAGACACACTGAGTGTTTTTTTTTAATAATCCTATACACTGGTTAATAGTAACGCATTAACAATTCCTATGTTCACATTTTATCATATTTAATATGACCTCTCTACATAACCGTCAATGTTCTTACATAAAATAAATATATGGTGCTTTTGGGGAGGGGGGGGGCTCTACTTTTGTTCAATTACAACATAATTGCATCGGCAACCCTTCTATTTAATCAAGAACATCAGGGTGTAGCTATGAGTAATATTGAAAGTGGTTCAGCAGCCCCGACGAGACTTTAATACGGCGCGCACTAACAACCCCACTAATAATTATGATCAATGATCGATAATGATATTCCGCATCATCATCTGTTGACGTATACGTAACGAAACAGAGGATTAAAGACCGAGCAAGACACGTGTGTACAGAGAGGATATTTCTTGAGGATACAGCTAATTAAATAAGCGAGGTGGTAATAAAAGTAACACAACGCCGGGAAACATCCCCTGTGCTGTTAATAGGTAGAAATCCAGATATAATATCAAAGCGTAAGAAATTTAGAAACCACTGAGTCTGAAATAACACAATTCATCGAAGAACTTAGAACAGAAAGTGAACACCTAAACGTTGTACGCGTATAATATGAAATGGTCATAATTCAGTTACTGATATCTCATTATTTTATAACCAGAAGAAAGAATAGGTGAACAGGCTCATTCCACAAATACTAATAGACAGGCAATTGAGGTTGGAGTTAAATATGCAATTGTGAGGCTAAAGATAGAAATTTAAATTCGCCGGAATTATCTAGACGTGAATCTCAAATTAAAAAAATGTCATAAAAATTGTAAGTTAAACAATGAAGGAAAGTCAAATGATACGAAGACGATGGGAGACCACTAGAAACGCATAATTAAATGAATTTAAAGCAATATAGAAAACTACTATAGCATGGGAATAAAAAAAGCTGCATATACAAATTGAAGAATAAAATAACATTTCCCAAAAAATTAAAGCCAGTTTTCTAACTTATATTGTTAGAAAACTGGAATTGTTTTAAAAACTGACCACGTCTGGTGTAATATATAAACAAAAATATAAACCCCAACTGTAAAGTTGATTGATTGAAAAACATAAAGAAAGATCTCGAAATTTAAGAAATTCAGAGATGCTGAAAATAACATAAACAGCCTGCATATTATCTAAAGTAGAATGACAAATACGATAATACATAGCGATGACCATAAACATGTAATTTGATTAAAGAAATTCACCACTTACCAATATAGACTAGCACAAAAAATAAGGACTGCGATATATTAAACAGACACTCCGGCGTACTAGATTGAAGGGAAAGGGCGACGCCACTCCAAAAATAAAGTGAGAAGGGAACGATCGCATGCAAATACTAACCGGTAACATGTGAATGTGTGACACCATAACAGCAAAACATAGAGAGGTTTACCACTCCCTTTACGCTCGTTTTCAGTTTCTTATCGTTATAATTGTAGTTTATTTAGCTCGCACTCGTGTTCTCTGGATAATAAATAGTTCCGAAGAATTATTCAATTTGTTTTCAGTTGCATTACATCATTTAGATTAAATTCAATCTACAATACCTTTTAGCGAACGCCTTTATACATTAGAATATATGTCAACTTTGTTAATCTAAGTGAGTTGGGTGAATCTAAACTTAATGTATTCTATAAATATGTCACTATATTCGTGTGTTCGTAAACCTTTGAGACATATAGTCTAGAAGACGTAGACGTTAGTCAAGGCATCTTAAGTAAACCTTACCAGATAGTATGAGTTCAATAATTTTTTGAGAGAACTCCGTACAACAATTAATGTACAATGTAACTAAAAGTCATGAAACACGGACTAATTGCAGTCTATATTATGGGACATTAAAAAAAGTGTTCAGCTTTAAATGTCTAGTTGTTAAATTATGCTTTGTAGATCCACTTCTATAGAATATGTGAATGGTTTTAAACCAGTCGGTTGTGGAAACTTGAAGCAGGCAGTGTCTTAATGAGATGGTTTACAAGGGTAAGACTGTGAATACCACAGGCGGCCACCAGGATGGTGTGTCTATCAGTCTATGCATATATCTGTCTGTCTATCTATGTATAATTAATTTCGGAACATAACTGTCTTCTTCCTTTATAATCAAGTGTAGCTTGTACTGGTAACATTGTGAACAGTTTTCACTTATAAAACCTTCATTTCGATTCCCTATCTAAACTTCTTTTATATTCACAACGGAATTAGATTGTAAGTTAGACGACCATCGCCACAACGAGAGGATCGGAAACAAGAGGTACAATGGACAGAAGATTACTTTAAATAAATTGATTGCCAAACAGGTCTGTTAAACACTTATTTGTTTACATTAGACTTGAAGACGATCCTGTTCTAGGTAGTCGGAAAAGAAGCCTCGTGGTAGTTCTTTTTCCACAGATCAAATGTTCTAAGATAGACACGTTGTGCATATTAGTTCCGCTTGATATTTCTACACAGAGAGAAGGTGGCATTGCTGTGTGTTTTACAAATAATGGAAAACGTGTTTAATATATAAAATTATGTCTTAACAGGTGTGTTTAAACAGTGGTATAATTTGAGAAAATAACGTAATATTTGAAGTTATTGCCAAACAAAGAATTTATCAAATATTCCCAAATATTAATATTTCCATTTTCCAATATCACGTCAAAGAAACAAGACAATTAGATGGGGTGTCGCATGTGTATATCTTTCATCATGAGACGCGTTTGATAACATAAATGACGTTGTGAAAATGCTTGAAACCGAGAAGCTAATATAAAAATCTGGTATGTTTTCACATGTGGTTATTCCATGTATTGCGTAAAAATCCTCAATAAAAATATGTAAACATTTTTTTTTATTTCACTGTTATTACATAAAAAGCTACATACATTAAAACAATGAACGTAAAATGAATAAAAAATCAAATTTCAATTAAAATGATCAATGAACGAATATTAACATCACATTAAAAAGAATCAACTTTAATTTACTAAAGATCAACTTGGAATTAACATTTAGATTTAGAAAGTTACAAAAGCTCAATTGTAATTGCTTTATTCGTACGTTATTTGAGTTCTCTCTTTGGTCTACCGATATTAATCTAGTCCACCATGCTGAGATCCATTGCCAATTACTTTGTGAAAACGACCGACATATATATATATATATATATATATATATATATATATATATATATATATACTATTTCATGATGGCAATGTGTCGGAATTCCCTTCTCTTGCTTCTCATATATTGAGTCTTAAAGGTAAAAATATTGGATTAAAACTCAAAAGGCAATTTATTAAAATAAAATAAAAAACTTATGTACATATTAAACCATCATAATAATTGAATATAACGGTCCTGTATTAAATAAAAAAATATGAAATAGTATCTAATTGCTTACATAAACCTCGGTTCAAATACAATAATTGTGAGGTATGTTAGTCTTATATTTAGATATATACACACACACACATATATATATATATATATATATATATGCATATATATATATACATATATATGAATATAAATAAAGATTACACACTTTTTCTCCCCATTATTCATTGGTATTTCAATATCTTACATAGTATTCTTCTTCCTAGTTGTAATTTGACAATATGATTTAGACTGAGATTGATATTTTCTGTCCACCTCCTAGTTGTCTATACTACTGGTTTTTATCTTCCCTCTGGATTTCCATGGCCATTTTTATATTTTATAGTTTTGTTTGATTTCATAAGTAACATTGAAACTCCATGTAGGGTTGTACTTTGTTTGATGTGTTGGTGCATATCGCCGGATTTCGTTTTTTTTAAACTTAGATTTCCTCAAAATAACGTACAATAGGTGTTTTTATAAATCAATAAATTAGTAATAATCTCATGTTCATTAAATTTCAATCAACTTCTGCTAATTAAATTCAAATCAGAAATAAAAATTCTCATTACTTGTGAACAATATAATGATCCAATAGATTTACAATCGGTCAGCTTAATATACCCTTCACTCTTTCCTTGGGTCGTCTTAAATTAGGTTGATGACACTAATATTCATAACCTAATACTCTCAATCCATTTCAACTGCCGTAGAGGGCGTTCGGCTTAATACCTTAAACACACACTATAAATTCCATGATAATATTCGTTAAAGCAAAAGACACCGTTACTTCATTATAGGACGTGAATCTTAAATACTTCATTATAAATCCAGTTTAAGTGTTTATTTAATTGGGACTTTTGCATTTGGTTCTGTATAGTTTGAATCTGTTTTTTTTCTAATAAAATTCTTTCAAAGTGTCTAATATACATTAGCAGAGAAACTCGGGATATCTTAAACCTATGATATTATCATTTTTTAATATATCCTGGTATATTCCTAATATTAGAGCATATATGGAGCTAGATAAATATGTATACAACTCGATCCAATCGCTCTAGAACCGAATTACGTTTTGCTTCGTGTTCCTGTATGGCTGTCACATGGAATGATTGAAACGATATTAGCTCCAAACGTTAAACTGTATTTTATTTTTACTGTTTATTTTTAGACTGTAGTTTGGGAAAGAAAAGTTTTAATTATGTTTAATGTTATTATCCGTGTAATATGGGCAAAATCGTTCTTGTTGAAATTGAGGCGAGAAACCGATGAAAAAAATGTAAATGTATTTTCATAGTGAAATATGAATTGTATATGTAAGCAGTGAATTAATTACGTATTTTTTTATCCAAGAATACCCGTAACAGAATGTTTCTGTGTGATCAAAAAAAACTTTAAAACGTTATAGTATTGTATGTATGTATGTTTACAAATATTTTAGATAACCAAATATGTGTTAGTTTTTAAAGTAGCTAGTCAGAACTTAAATGGAAGATAATAGATATATAATTATAGCAAAGCAAAAAATGTAGAATATCAAAGGAATAAACAACCTTTAAAAAATACTAATTCATGGAAAAGAAATATATTATTTTTCAATAAAGCATTTGTGTTGAATGATTACTTTGTATATTGCATAGATTTTAGAAAACAATATTTTTGCTAGTATCATGTTTGCAATTACTTATAGAAAGTATGTAGTTTTTATCTAATTTTAAAATATATCTTTTTATCTGTTATTGGAACTATGACTATATGCCAACTGTAATTATTATTTTAATGTATTTCACATGTAGATTATGTTATGTTATTACTTATAGAAATGGTGCTGTTTTTATCTAATTTTTAAATATAATTGTGTATCTATTATTGGAACTATGACACTAATAGTCAACTACAATTATTATTTTCATGTATTTCACATGTAGAGTATGTTATGCAATTACTTATGGAAAGTATGTAGTTTTTATCTAATTTAAAAATATAACTCTGTATCTGTTATTCGAACTATGACACTAATAGTCAACAGCAATTATGATTTTAATGTATTTCAAATGGGGATTATGTTATGCAATTACTTATAAAAATGGTGTTTCTTTTATCTTATTTAAAAATATAATTTTTATCTGTTATTCAAACTATGACACTAATAGTCAACTGTAAGTATTATTTTGATGTATTTCACATTTGCATCGAACATCAACGAAAAGTGGGCTTTTAATCTAACACACTTTTTAGTGGGCTCAAATATCGGAAATATATGCATTCAAACACAGTAATGTGATGCTAATTTTCTTACATTCGACAAAATAAATTATCATATCAGAATTAAAATGTTTAATTTCATTTCTGCTGGAAATCTATTGCTTATATGCAGAATAGTGTCGAAGTAAATTTCGATCTTTTAGCATAATTATTAAAAATATTTTATTTAGAGTAGATAGAAAACAGCAATAAATAATCAAAAATGGTAACTTGTTGCCCGGACTTTGCAGGCGTCAATATAATGAGAACATTTTTTAAATATGTTTTTGTAACATTCAAGTGAATTAATCATTAATACTCAATGACAAATATTAATTAACATGCACTTAATTTCTGATTCGAACAACAAAGCTCATATTCTTTTAGGAAACTCGATTTTCAATTTCTTTTTCTGCCAGAGAGTGTCTATGATAACGTAATGGTATAAGCTAATTTACATTTGAAATATTTAAAGGATCTTTTATTTTGAATAAGCAGAAGACATCAATAGCTGAACAGAGAAAATAAAAAAAATGTTTACATGACTTTGTAAAAATAATAGATAAGAGTCAATGTTATACGAACAGCAAATGAATAATTAGAATATTTCGGAAATACAACTGTACATTAGATGAATGTACGTTCTATGGGTATTTGAATATGTTTCTCTTGGATTTTCTGTCGTAAATATAGTATACATTTAAATATAAAATGTTAACTAAATGTAATAATATTTTAAATAAGTTATCAAAGAAAAGTTTACTTTAAACGGCTTTTTAAATATTAAACAGATTTCTAAATTAAAAAAGAAAATAAAACAGTACGTGTTTAATAGACATTTTGTTTTCTTTTCTTCTTTAATTTACAAAGACATATTTGCGTTGCACAAAAATATTGTTTTTATTTAAGTGAATACGAAACAATGTAAAACTTTTACACAACACAGTCAACGAAAAATGTTTCGAAGTCTGAATGAAAGAATCTTAAGAATAAACAGTCTATAAATGTCATGAAATAATTGGCACAATCCATTTATTTATATAACAATATGACGTACAAGTTGAATGAACCCTGACAGTAGTTAGCAAAATACGAATCATTGGTCGCTAGACATATACTAAAAACGTATTTAAACTTTTTCAAGTAATGATTTCCAATGAGAGATACACATTTTGAGCAATTTGATACTGAAACAAACTGAAAAAAAGAGTATATTCTCTACACACATGCGGCCCAATTTTATATATCTCGAGCTCTTTTCCTCTCTTTCGGCTTAATTATAGTTTGTTATATGTTATTATTAAAGTGGAAAGTGACATCTGAAAAGTGTATTTTTTATGTTTTCTAATACTGTTTCTCTTACGCACACTTTTCTTAATTTCCATACATAATGATTTTGAGCTTTCAAAATTAACCTTTTTATGTCCGTTTTATTATAGCGAACTCATCATCTTTATTTAGTTCTGAATCATTGTTTTAAAATATCTGTAATGAACTTCTGAATAGACTAGAAAGATCTGATGCGTCTGCAAAAGCTAGACAGAACCAACTTGTTATTACAGTATGTATCCATTGATAATTATTATTGTCCATTGTCTGTATTGTTTTAATTTAATTGATTTAATCGTTCGATATGTCGGTTACATTACTATGCATTATGCTAATAGTGAAGTCTTCCTTAGTTATTATCTGAGACGAATATACAATGACAACTTGCAATAAGTTACATTTATTTTTTTTATTTTCGATACAATTAAACGCAGCGATTGCGTCAAGGGTGTTTATCTATTTCTTATATGCCAGATCCTGTTTTGTTTGCTTGTAAACACTTGAAAGAATTGTGATCCTAATCTATCATATTTAGACATTAGTTGGGTGAATTAATCGAGTTGTTTATTCATTGGTGATATATAATTAGGAATCATTTAGTAGGATATCTAATGTTTTGTGTTTATATTAACCAAAACCATCGCGAATTGTAAGTTTATATGTAAGTGTTTAATTTATATGAATCACCAATTTATTTGAATGTGTAAGGTTTTAATATTTATCAGTTTTTCATTATATTTTTATTGTTTAAATCATATCGTTTTCATTAGTCTTGAGATATTTTGTAAGGGTTCCTCTTTTTCTAAGTTCTGTTATTTTATTTTTATCTTCGATTACTCTGTGCAATTGGTTTTTGAAAATGTGAATTATTGTTATGTTACATTTTGATTATAATATATGTTCGCGACGGTATTCGACTAACTAGTTTATCGTTGTATTCTTATTAACTTTAAAATGTATTTTAATTTTGTTTGGCGTTAAGATGTTATGAATAATTATGATTTTACCTTAGCAGGTTGCCTGTGGTATATTCTAGTTGTGAAATGAATTTGCTCAGATTTTTTTAGGAACTTGATGTTAATAGTTTATATATATATATATATATATATATATATATATATATATATATATATATATATATATATATATATATATATATATATATATACAGAGAGAGAGACGGAGAGAAATATATCTTTATATATATATATGTATATATATATATATATATATATTTATATATATATATATATCTTCATATTTATTTATATATATATATAAATATATCCTTATATATATATATATATATATATATATATCTTAATATATATTTATATATGTAAATGTATCTTTATATATATATATATATATATATATATCTTCATATTTGTTTATATATATAAATATATCCATATATATACATTTATATATATATATATATATATATATATATATATATATATAGTAGAGAATGGTAGTTTGCCTGTAAGCATTGCTGGGTATAGTAGTAGTATGTTTTTAAAGGCTGTAAGCAATGTCAGTTCCGGGTAAGATGCAAGTTGTAAGGGGCAAAAACAATAAATCGAATACGAAATATGACTTACTATTTATTTTTCCTAAGATCTTACATAACAGCAAGAGTGTGTTTGCTGTTTGTGTGATGTCCGAGTGATTAAAAAATAATTATTTAACATTTCGAGAAAAAGAAACTTCCCTTTGCCAAAGATAATTAATACCAGAAGAATTCCCCGACTATGCAGATGATTCGGACAAAATAAAATGGCATCTTTATATATATTTATATATAGAGAGATATAACTTTATTTATATATATATATATATATATATATATATATATATATATATATATATAGTATTCAGGTTCGATTATTTTCGATCGGAATCCGGATCAGAGAGCTCTATGTCCGTTAAAACAGAGCATGAATACGTTATGAGGTTTAAAAAGACTAAATATACATTCGGATTGTACACATTATAAGTTATTTCGACCTTAACTAGGTCTCCTCGGATGTGTTTCCAATCACGTTTCAAACCCAAATGGAAGAATTTTAACACCTTTATATCTTTTAGAACAAAGTAAAAATAAAGAATTAGAAAAAAAAAAAAAAAAAAAAATAATAATAAAATAAAAAATAAAAAATAAAAAAAATAAAAAAAATAAAAAAAATATAAAAATAAAAAATAAAAATAAAAAAAATAAATAATTTCAGCGATATTCTATTTGTTGATTGGACTCTATAGTATAGAAGTGGTGATTATGTAAATTAGGGTGGTGGCATTAACGGAGTATAAAAATATGTAACATTTTTATCAAGAAGTCAATTATCAATTGTAATATAGATAATGTAGTATACAAAGCCACAATTTACCCACAAGAAAACATAAATGATAAGAAAATATATATAGGAATATCGGCTGGCAATTGGAAACAAAGATTTTACACACACAAGCATTCGTTCTCTAACCCAAATATCACTAATAAAACTGAATTGGCAAAGCATGTGTGGCTTTTAAAAAGTAAGGGACTAAAACCAATAATTGATTGGACCATATTATGTAAGTCAAACACTCCTAGGGGTTTCAGACATAGATGTAATCTATGTCTGGAAGAAAAAATTAGAATATTAAAATATGAAGGCAGTAATATCTTAAATAAAAGGGACGAACTATTAGCAAAATGTAGACATCGTCACAAATTTAAAATAACCAACCTGTAAATTTTTTTTTTTTTATTAAATAAAACCTATATTAACTTCACCATACCTTTAATTCATCGTCACATAACATTCTTTAATCGTGTGCAGTTATAGTACCTATTTTAATCGTAACTTCCGTATATTAAATTTTTAAACGTATAACATTCACAATCTGAAATTTAATAAAAACTTATCATATAATATAACATCCTTTAATCGTGTGTAGCTGCAGTACCTATTTTAATAGTATTTTAATCTTTAAACGTATAATATTCGCAATCTGAAATCTAATCAAAACTTTCGCATTGTTACATAATTTTAAAAAATTCTTATTCCTTTAAACGAACGCAATTAGGTTTTAATCAGGATCAATTATATTCTCCTTTTAAATCGAGGATTGAATATTTATTCTGCATAAAATACAGAAATGTGGCACAAGGCCAAAAAGGGGTGGGGAAAGATCGGTCTTCACTAACTTATTCTGACTGGTATAACTTGGCTAGTTTCATTCGTGACCATCATTCACCAAAATACCACATCCACACTACAATCATGCACCATACACCAAAAGAATTTATACTATGACTATCCTACTTAAAACCCATAATTACACAATATGAGATGGGGGATTTGGGTAATAAAAATTTTATATACAAAAAAATGAATTTATATACAATGAAAAAAAAGACCCCGTGTTAGTATAAGGATCCCCCATTTCTAAGTTGTGGCAGATATGCGGATTTTCCAGTCGAAACGCGATGCAGGTCCGAACGCTTTATTAATCTCCACCTCTTTCGAAAATCTCGAAAGGTGACCTGCATCTCTGGAGAATCTGGCTATCTGTCACCTAATCGGGAGAGGGGTTGGGGAATTAAAACTTAAATTGGGAGAAAAAAAAAAAAAAAAAAAAAAAAAAAAAAAAAGGGGGGGGGCTAGGCCAAAATAAAACGGGACCCTAATGAAATCATTCATGCACTAGCTAAGTTATGAACAAAAAATAATAGTCAAAAACGGGTCAACTAATCTAGTCTTAAACGGGACAGGATCAACGTTCGTTGGAGAAACCCAAAATTCTTTGCCTAAGGCACGTCCAGATACCACTCTAGACTAGCTCCTCTCACTCGACACAATCGCGCAACTGTCACCCATCTTTCACCAAAATCTGCCGAAGGGAGTTTCGCCTTCTCGGCCTTAATGCGAATCTTCAGACGACACTTGAAAATTCGAATAAGGTCGGGAGCAGCGAAGGTCTCACCGCCGTAGACAACTTTACAACGTGTCTGCCATATCACACCTCTCAACACCGCTAGTAAGCAATAAAACACAAAACGTCTTTTCCTATCATTTGTCGGAGCCCAATTGCTACATATATTAATTGGTTCCAGGTCGAAAGACGTTACATTCAGTACGCGAACCATGAGGCCTGCAACAAACTTAATGAGCGGTGCGACGATGCGGCAATAAACAAAGGCGTGACTTACAGTCTCGTCTTCGTCTCCGCAACGACAACAAAGAGGCGAAGCCTTAATACCAGCTGCATGAAGCCTTTTGCCGACCCAGATAGCATTTCTAATAATCAGCCAGGCCAGAGAAGCCTCGTTATTATCGAAGACCTTTAGCCCAGGCGCCCAAGGCCAGATTGAGCGTAGCTCCCCCCTCGACAAACCGAGCCCCTCAATCTTCTCATCACGAACAGATCCCCTCACTAAGACCCGATACAATGCCTTACGAGACAACAGCAGGGTGTCAGAGAGGCTTTCCTTCACCCGTAAGAGGAACTTCAAGGCCCGTCGACACTCGCGATAAAAGGAGCACTCGCCTCGGGGCAACCTGTGTGCCTCCCCCTCATCCAAGTGCACACTTTTCAAAGCCGGAAAGGCTTTCTTGATGTCTTCCTTCCAGAAGCCACCGTTTCCCTCAACTGGTGTACACATTCGATTCAGGTAATAAAGCCGAAGCGTATGTTGACGAATCTCAACACTTGGCATACCCAAACCGCCCTCAGAAGGCTGTAGATAACAGATATCGCGACGGACCTTAGGGGATTTACCAAGCCATAAAAACTGGGAAAGAGCCCGCTGCATTTCAAGCAGTGTATCCGACGGGAGTGGAAGTACTGATAGACGATATAGGATGATCGGATAAATGTGTGAGCAACTCACCTCCGCTCTCCCCTTTAATGAAAGATTTCTACGGGTCCACAGACCAGCTGCGGCCCGAATCGCTTTCAACACTTCCGACCAATTTTTCTCCAGCTGAAGATCAGGACCGAACCAGACGCCGAGTAGCTTGCAAGGCCCGTCAGTCCAGCTGAAGGGTCCCTGTAGGGATGCACCCTTCCAGGCACCGATGCGCAAGCCAACAGACTTGTCGCAGTTAATTTTGGCCCCTGTTATCGTTTCATACATTCTGATTTCTCTGTCGACGACACTAATCTCGGCACTGCTCGTTACAAACACTGTTACGTCGTCGGCATAGGCAGAGTACTTCAGTATGGTGCAAGCACCTGGCAAAGTAACCCCGCGTAGGACCGGGTTCACCCTGAGCCTGCGAAGGAAGGGTTCCAACACAAGCGCATAGAGCATCGGTGAAAGCGGACAACCCTGACGAAGAGATCTGGATAATTTGAAGGGCTTCGACCTCAAACCATTCACTTCCACCAGCACCCCGGGGTTTGCATAAAGGAGGCGAATCCAGGAGCGAAACTGCGGGCCAAAACCGGCCGATGACAAAACAGCCTCCAAGTAGCGATGGTCTACCCTATCGAAAGCTTTGGACTGATCTAAATTGATCAGCGCGGCTTCTGTGTCGACTGTGTTTAGCATAGTTAAGGGCCGGAAATTATCAATCCCATCCCCACCATCTTTGCTCTTGCGTAACAATTTCAAAATCCCCTTGGTAAAGTACTCAGGTATTGACCCGTTCCTAAACCAAGCGTTAAATAAAACTGTCAGCAAGGGGACAAAAATGTGCGACAACCTCAAATACAGTTCGTAGGGCAAACCATCGATCCCAGGAGATCTATTCAGGCCGACTCCCTTTAGGGCTTCCATGACTTCATCCTCAGTTATGCAACCTTCGCACCTAGCCGATTCGGTCGCCGCGAGGCGAGAAAAGTCAGCTAAATAGGGGTCGAAATGCGCTAAAGACAAACCGGGCTCCCTGGTGAAAAGATCCTGAAAGTGATTACGAAACGCCTCCAAAATACCTTCGTTTGTGGTCACGGTACGTCCGTCCGGCAATGTGACACGTGCGATATATCGATCGGTAGCATGTCGACGCTCCTCTGACGCAATTCAGCGGCCATGTTTGCTTCCTCATGAGGCATTCTCTTTAACCTAGCCCTAATTAAAGAAGCTTGGTGTTCCTTGCTAGTCAAGGAGGCGAGCTTCGCCTTAATTATAGTAACATTAGTACAATCCGCCACCGCCACCGCCCTATCTAGTCTAGCTTCTAGTGTCGCTTTTGCTGCTCTGGATTCTAGGTTGAGTCGTTGGCTAAAATCAGCAGAAAAGGACCTAATGGTATTCTTAAATTTTCCCCACCACTTATTCCCAATTATAGCCCCCGTCATTACCCGCTGATATGTTAGTAGTAGCTGTTCCCGGAAACTCTGCACATCGAACAACGAAGTGTTGAGTTTCCAGTACCCAGCCAATCTAGGTTTACGGCTATCTAAGTTTACACGGACACGAACAAGTCTATGATCCGAGTAAACTATATTATGAAAACTTGGACATTCTAATAAATCTACGTCGACTCTTCTAATTAAGAACCGGTCAATATAACTCGAAAGCTGTACCGTACCGGAGCCGCGTCTAGCAGTCCAAGTCCACACTATGTCATGAGGCTTTTCATTTCGGAATTTATCGATAAGATCAAACTCACCGACAAAATCCCGAAATGTCTTTGCATCATGATCTCTGTTAGTACCCCTAGAAGGATTCCCCGTGCGATCTAAATCGGGATCCAGGACCGCGTTCCAGTCTCCCGCTAAGATAACTGAACGAGGTGTGTTCATGAAGCGCTCGATTCGCCGAAAAAAGGGAGCACGCTCAGCCTGGAGGTTGGGCGCATAAACCCCAATCAATCGAAATGCTTTATCTTTTATGGTAACATCCAGAACGCAAAGCCTTCCTTCCGAATCCATGAAACAAGGGTCACACGACGCATTTATAGTCCGCTTCACTAGCCAGGAAACCCCCCTAGAGTTAGAATTGAAGTACGCGGAATAGACATCAAAATCCCTAGACAGCGCACTTAAATAATCACCTTGAATTAAGTGAGTTTCCTGAACACAACATATATCCACTCCGAGGCTTCGAAGGTCCAGGCATAATCGTAATTTCCGAAGATCGGCCCTCAAACCTCGGACATTTACGCTTGCTAGAAAGAGTGCCATTGTAGTGCTTTAGGGTTGAGATTCTCCAACGAACATTGATGAGGTCAAGATACCGGCGGTTTTTCCCATGGAATAAGTGCCCATCGCAGTATTGATGAGGCCATCCTGGGACACACCGCCGACATCAAAGGGGAATATTAATTTAACGGCTCTGTAGAGGGAAGGGTGCAAAAAAATGGGTACCCTCCCATGACAAGATTTTCGTAACTCTCTCAGAGTTGGGGATTTGTGCACCGCTAGTTGGGGGTAGATGTCGAAAGTTATGTTTGCCTCCTCCAACATCCTCCATACAGATTTTCCTTCCTCTCGTGGGCGTATCACCGTGAGTAACCGGGTGGCATTGGGAAAATTGTAGGGGTCTTCTATTGATTTTCCGTTCACCTCTGTAAATGCTAGCAGTTTCCTTAAGTCGGTGAAGTGGTGGCCTTTTGCCCTAGTGATCGCCTCTGCCGAAACTTTGCAAATGTCCTCACCAGGGTAGAAGGGCTGTCTCTTCTTTCCCTTCCCTTTGACGGAGGCAGTAACTGATTCACAAGTTTGGAGGGGCGTAGGGGGTCCATATGTGTCGGTTTTCAACGGTGAATGGGGGGGAGTAGGCTTTGGGGCGTGCTTGAGAAGTGGAGAAGGGGGAGGGGGCATTTGTGGTTTCTTAGGGGAAGCAGGGGGGGTGTGTGTCGGGGTCTGTTGTGGTGAGGCGAACGGGGAGGGTCTTGGGGTGCTTATTCGTGCTTTCTTGGAGACAGGGCTGAGCGGTATAAGTTTGTATTCTCTTTCTTTTATATTTGTTACAGGTGGCGGCATTTTGTGTGGTGAGGTTTTTGGGGGGGGTGGGGAAATGGGTGTTGTTGAGGGTGTATAAATATGGTCTTTGCTTTGGGGCGGGGGGTTAGGTTTGGCTTGAGCTTCTATTCGCAGTTTTTTATTCAAGTTAACTGCGTTAACATAAGAGTCCTTTCCGGGATCTTTAGACATTTTTATTTCCTCCTCTTCCGTCTCTCTTCTGGATTCCTCAAGGGCGAGTCTACCGGGAGTTTTTTTACCCGTAACAATGACCCATGGCTCCTTTTTCCGGTTATCTACGTTGTCTTCGTTTTCTTCCTCTGAGTCCGAAAAAGTTTGTTGGGGGTCTGGTTGTGTCTTTTTTGGGGGCGACTCTGGCAGTGCAAATCCAAGTTTAGGGCCTAGATGCTCTCCAACTCTGGTTTTGGGGTTGTTTACGGGTTTTTTTCTTTCTGGACAATCAAACGTTAGATGCCCTATCGCATTGCATCTCCAGCAGGCCGGTTTCCTTCCTGCTACGATGACCGGCAGTTTGTCATTTTCTATCTCGATGTAGTAAGGAATTTCGTTGAACGTTTTCTGATTTATCAGAATGTCAAAATTCCATATTGAGAGGTATTGGTCACATGTAACGGACATCATTTCTCCATATTTGTCAAAAAATGCTCCAACGTGAGCGCCCTCGATGAAGAAGGGGACGTTAAAAACTGATATTGTTGTCCTCCGTCTGCCTAAATGCTCCATCCGCAGTACGTATTCAGGAGTTATAATCTCCTTTCTGGCGAGTGTCATGCACTCTTCTTCTGATCCGAAAAGTGCCGACCAGTTATTGTGTCCTCTTGATTTGATTATTTTTATCGGTCTGTGTCCGACCGACGCTAGAAGTTTAGTGATTACTTCCACCGAAGATCTCACTGCCTTTTTGATCTTCCTGTCCATTACAAACATCGTTAATGTTTTTTTTTCTATTTCCTGCAGCTTTGGGAGGTCGATTAACAGTCCTTTATCCGTGATTTTGGTCTTGTAAGTTTCCATTTTGGATTGGAATTCCTCCAAATTAATAATTACTGCCGGGGGTTTTGTCCAACCCGACGTTCCAGGATGGGGCGAAGATGTAGACCCCATTGTCTTAGCTTTTTCTCTTGTTGGCACAAGGCTAACTGCCATGGCCGGAGAAAAAAAATCCGTTACTAAACAAAAAAAAAAAACAGCGGAGAAAAAAAAGTCGTATTTTTAAATAAATCCGGCTCTAAAAAAGAGAGACCGAATAACAAATATAACAACTGTAACAAATATAACAATAATAATAACGGTAATAACAAGAGAAAAATAGTAATACAAATCGCAGCCAATAAGAAAGAAACCAACAAACACACTTCGATCTTACGGGAACGTTTTAAATCGAGGATTGAATATTTATTCTGCATAAAATACAGAAATGTGGCACAAGGCCAAGAAGGGGTGGGGAAAGATCGGTCTTCACTAACTTATTCTGACTGGTATAACTTGGCTAGTTTCATTCGTGACCATCATTCACCAAAATACCACATCCACACTACAATCATGCACCATACACCAAAAGAATTTATACTATGACTATCCTACTTAAAACCCATAATTACACAATATGAGATGGGGGATTTGGGTAATAAAAATTTTTATATACAAAAAAATGAATTTATATACAATGAAAAAAAGACCCCGTGTTAGTATAAGGATCCCCCATTTCTAAGTTGTGGCAGATATGCGGATTTTCCAGTCGAAACGCGATGCAGGTCCGAACGCTTTATTAATCTCCACCTCTTTCGAAAATCTCGAAAGGTGACCTGCATCTCTGGAGAATCTGGCTATCTGTCACCTAATCGGGAGAGGGGTTGGGGAATTAAAACTTAAATTGGGAGAAAAAAAAAAAAAAAAAAAAAAAAAAAAAAAGGGGGGGGGGGCTAGGCCAAAATAAAACGGGACCCTAATGAAATCATTCATGCACTAGCTAAGTTATGAACAAAAATTAATAGTCAAAAACGGGTCAACTAATCTAGTCTTAAACGGGACAGGATCAACGTTCGTTGGAGAAACCCAAAATTCTTTGCCTAAGGCACGTCCAGATACCACTCTAGACTAGCTCCTCTCACTCGACACAATCGCGCAACTGTCACCCATCTTTCACCAAAATCTGCCGAAGGGAGTTTCGCCTTCTCGGCCTTAATGCGAATCTTCAGACGACACTTGAAAATTCGAATAAGGTCGGGAGCAGCGAAGGTCTCACCGCCGTAGACAACTTTACAACGTGTCTGCCATATCACACCTCTCAACACCGCTAGTAAGCAATAAAACACAAAACGTCTTTTCCTATCATTTGTCGGAGCCCAATTGCTACATATATTAATTGGTTCCAGGTCGAAAGACGTTACATTCAGTACGCGAACCATGAGGCCTGCAACAAACTTAATGAGCGGTGCGACGATGCGGCAATAAACAAAGGCGTGACTTACAGTCTCGTCTTCGTCTCCGCAACGACAACAAAGAGGCGAAGCCTTAATACCAGCTGCATGAAGCCTTTTGCCGACCCAGATAGCATTTCTAATAATCAGCCAGGCCAGAGAAGCCTCGTTATTATCGAAGACCTTTAGCCCAGGCGCCCAAGGCCAGATTGAGCGTAGCTCCCCCCTCGACAAACCGAGCCCCTCAATCTTCTCATCACGAACAGATCCCCTCACTAAGACCCGATACAATGCCTTACGAGACAACAGCAGGGTGTCAGAGAGGCTTTCCTTCACCCGTAAGAGGAACTTCAAGGCCCGTCGACACTCGCGATAAAAGGAGCACTCGCCTCGGGGCAACCTGTGTGCCTCCCCCTCATCCAAGTGCACACTTTTCAAAGCCGGAAAGGCTTTCTTGATGTCTTCCTTCCAGAAGCCACCGTTTCCCTCAACTGGTGTACACATTCGATTCAGGTAATAAAGCCGAAGCGTATGTTGACGAATCTCAACACTTGGCATACCCAAACCGCCCTCAGAAGGCTGTAGACAACAGATATCGCGACGGACCTTAGGGGATTTACCAAGCCATAAAAACTGGGAAAGAGCCCGCTGCATTTCAAGCAGTGTATCCGACGGGAGTGGAAGTACTGATAGACGATATAGGATGATCGGATAAATGTGTGAGCAACTCACCTCCGCTCTCCCCTTTAATGAAAGATTTCTACGGGTCCACAGACCAGCTGCGGCCCGAATCGCTTTCAACACTTCCGACCAATTTTTCTCCAGCTGAAGATCAGGACCGAACCAGACGCCGAGTAGCTTGCAAGGCCCGTCAGTCCAGCTGAAGGGTCCCTGTAGGGATGCACCCTTCCAGGCACCGATGCGCAAGCCAACAGACTTGTCGCAGTTAATTTTGGCCCCTGTTATCGTTTCATACATTCTGATTTCTCTGTCGACGACACTAATCTCGGCACTGCTCGTTACAAACACTGTTACATCGTCGGCATAGGCAGAGTACTTCAGTATGGTGCAAGCACCTGGCAAAGTAACCCCGCGTAGGACCGGGTTCACCCTGAGCCTGCGAAGGAAGGGTTCCAACACAAGCGCATAGAGCATCGGTGAAAGCGGACAACCCTGACGAAGAGATCTGGATAATTTGAAGGGCTTCGACCTCAAACCATTCACTTCCACCAGCACCCCGGGGTTTGCATAAAGGAGGCGAATCCAGGAGCGAAACTGCGGGCCAAAACCGGCCGATGACAAAACAGCCTCCAAGTAGCGATGGTCTACCCTATCGAAAGCTTTGGACTGATCTAAATTGATCAGCGCGGCTTCTGTGTCGACTTTCTCAATGATTAAGCGTATCGCGTGCAAATTATCTTGAATGGTCCTACCCTTCACAGAACAAGTCTGTTCGGGGCTAATCAGACCAGCCAAAACAGTCTGCAGGCGATTTGCTAAAATCTTGGCCAAAATCTTTAACTCTGTGTTTAGCATAGTTAAGGGCCGGAAATTATCAATCCCATCCCCACCATCTTTGCTCTTGCGTAACAATTTCAAAATCCCCTTGGTAAAGTACTCAGGTATTGACCCGTTCCTAAACCAAGCGTTAAATAAAACTGTCAGCAAGGGGACAAAAATGTGCGACAACCTCAAATACAGTTCGTAGGGCAAACCATCGATCCCAGGAGATCTATTCAGGCCGACTCCCTTTAGGGCTTCCATGACTTCATCCTCAGTTATGCAACCTTCGCACCTAGCCGATTCGGTCGCCGCGAGGCGAGAAAAGTCAGCTAAATAGGGGTCGAAATGCGCTAAAGACAAACCGGGCTCCCTGGTGAAAAGATCCTGAAAGTGATTACGAAACGCCTCCAAAATACCTTCGTTTGTGGTCACGGTACGTCCGTCCGGCAATGTGACACGTGCGATATATCGATCGGTAGCATGTCGACGCTCCTCTGCACGCAATTCAGCGGCCATGTTTGCTTCCTCATGAGGCATTCTCTTTAACCTAGCCCTAATTAAAGAAGCTTGGTGTTCCTTGCTAGTCAAGGAGGCGAGCTTCGCCTTAATTATAGTAACATTAGTACAATCCGCCACCGCCACCGCCCTATCTAGTCTAGCTTCTAGTGTCGCTTTTGCTGCTCTAGATTCTAGGTTGAGTCGTTGGCTAAAATCAGCAGAAAAGGACCTAATGGTATTCTTAAATTTTCCCCACCACTTATTCCCAATTATAGCCCCCGTCATTACCCGCTGATATGTTAGTAGTAGCTGTTCCCGGAAACTCTGCACATCGAACAACGAAGTGTTGAGTTTCCAGTACCCAGCCAATCTAGGTTTACGGCTATCTAAGTTTACACGGACACGAACAAGTCTATGATCCGAGTAAACTATATTATGAAAACTTGGACATTCTAATAAATCTACGTCGACTCTTCTAATTAAGAACCGGTCAATATAACTCGAAAGCTGTACCGTACCGGAGCCGCGTCTAGCAGTCCAAGTCCACACTATGTCATGAGGCTTTTCATTTCGGAATTTATCGATAAGATCAAACTCACCGACAAAATCCCGAAATGTCTTTGCATCATGATCTCTGTTAGTACCCCTAGAAGGATTCCCCGTGCGATCTAAATCGGGATCCAGGACCGCGTTCCAGTCTCCCGCTAAGATAACTGAACGAGGTGTGTTCATGAAGCGCTCGATTCGCCGAAAAAAGGGAGCACGCTCAGCCTGGAGGTTGGGCGCATAAACCCCAATCAATCGAAATGCTTTATCTTTTATGGTAACATCCAGAACGCAAAGCCTTCCTTCCGAATCCATGAAACAAGGGTCACACGACGCATTTATAGTCCGCTTCACTAGCCAGGAAACCCCCCTAGAGTTAGAATTGAAGTACGCTGAATAGACATCAAAATCCCTAGACAGCGCACTTAAATAATCACCTTGAATTAAGTGAGTTTCCTGAACACAACATACATCCACTCCGAGGCTTCGAAGGTCCAGGCATAATCGTAATTTCCGAAGATCGGCCCTCAAACCTCGGACATTTACGCTTGCTAGAAAGAGTGCCATTGTAGTGCTTTAGGGTTGAGATTCTCCAACGAACATTGATGAGGTCAAGATACCGGCGGTTTTTCCCATGGAATACGTGCCCATCGCAGTATTGATGAGGCCATCCTGGGACACACCGCCGACATCAAAGGGGAATATTAATTTAACGGCTCTGTAGAGGGAAGGGTGCAAAAAAATGGGTACCCTCCCATGACAAGATTTTCGTAACTCTCTCAGAGTTGGGGATTTGTGCACCGCTAGTTGGGGGTAAATGTCAAAGGTTATGTTTGCCTCCTCCAACATCCTCCAAATAGCTTTTCCTTCCTCTCGTGGGCGTATCACCGTGAGTAACCGGGTGGCATTGGGAAAATTGTAGGGGTCTTCTATTGATTTTCCGTTCACCTCTGTAAATGCAAGCAATTTTCTTAAGTCGGTGAAGTGGTGGCCTTTTGCCCTAGTGATCGCCTCTGCCGAAACTTTGCAAATATCCTCACCAGGGTAGAAGGGCTGTCTCTTCTTTCCCTTCCCTTTGACGGGGGCAGTAACTGATTCACAAGTTTGGAGGGGCGTAGGGGGTCCATATGTGTCGGTTTTCAACGGTGAATGGGGGGGAGTGGGCTTTGGGGCGTGCTTGAGAAGTGGAGAAGGGGGAGGGGGCATTTGTGGTTTCTTAGGGGAAGCAGGGGGGGTGTGTGTCGGGGTCTGTTGTGGTGAGGCGAACGGGGAGGGTCTTGGGGTGCTTATTCGTGCTTTCTTGGAGACAGGGCTGAGCGGTATAAGTTTGTATTCTCTTTCTTTTATATTTGTTACAGGGGGCGGCATTTTGTGTGGTGAGGTTTTTTGGGGGGGTGGGGAAATGGGTGTTGTTGAGGGTGTATAAATATGGTCTTTGCTTTGGGGCGGGGGGTTAGGTTTGGCTTGAGCTTCTATTCGCAGTTTTTTATTCAAGTTAACTGCGTTAACATAAGAGTCCTTTCCGGGATCTTTAGACATTTTTATTTCCTCCTCTTCCGTCTCTCTTCTGGATTCCTCAAGGGCGAGTCTACCGGGAGTTTTTTTTCCCGTTACGATGACCCATGGCTCCTTTTTCCTGTTATCTACGTTGTCTTCGTTTTCTTCCTCTGAGTCCGAAAAAGTTTGTTGGGGGTCTGGTTGTGTCTTTTTTGGGGGCGACTCTGGCAGTGCAAATCCAAGTTTAGGGCCTAGATGCTCTCCAACTCTGGTTTTGGGGTTGTTTACGGGTTTTTTTCTTTCTGGACAATCAAACGTTAGATGCCCTATCGCATTGCATCTCCAGCAGGCCGGTTTCCTTCCTGCTACAATGACCGGCAGTTTGTCATTTTCTATCTCGATGTAGTAAGGAATTTCGTTGAACGTTTTCTGATTTATCAGAATGTCAAAATTCCATATTGACAGGTATTGATCACATGTAACCGACATCATTTCTCCATATTTGTCAAAAAATGCTCCAACGTGAGCGCCCTCGATGAAGAAGGGGACGTTAAATACTGATATTGTTGTCCTCCGTCTGCCTAAATGCTCCATCCGCAGTACGTATTCAGGAGTTATAATCTCCTTTCTAGCGAGTGTCATGCACTCTTCTTCTGAGCCGAAAAGTGCCGACCAGTTATTGTGTCCTCTTGATTTGATTATTTTTATCGGTCTGTGTCCGACCGACGCTAGAAGTTTAGTGATTACTTCCACCGAAGATCTCACTGCCTTTTTGATCTTCCTGTCCATTACAAACATCGTTAATGTTTTTTTTTCTATTTCCTGCAGCTTTGGGAGGTCGATTAACAGTCCTTTATCCGTGATTTTGGTCTTGTAAGTTTCCATTTTGGATTGGAATTCCTCCAAATTAATAATTACTGCCGGGGGTTTTGTCCAACCCGACGTTCCAGGATGGGGCGAAGATGTAGACCCCATTGTCTTAGCTTTTTCTCTTGTTGGCACAAGGCTAACTGCCATGGCCGGAGAAAAAAAATCCGTTACTAAACAAAAAAAAAAAAACAGCGGAGAAAAAAAAGTCGTATTTTTAAATAAATCCGGCTCTAAAAAAGAGAGACCGAATAACAAATATAACAACTGTAACAAATATAACAATAATAATAACGGTAATAACAAGAGAAAAATAGTAATACAAATCGCAGCCAATAAGAAAGAAACCAACAAACACACTTCGATCTTACGGGAACGTTTTAAATCGAGGATTGAATATTTATTCTGCATAAAATACAGAAATGTGGCACAAGGCCAAAAAGGGGTGGGGGAAAGATCGGTCTTCACTAACTTATTCTGACTGGTATAACTTGGCTAGTTTCATTCGTGACCATCATTCACCAAAATACCACATCCACACTACAATCATGCACCATACACCAAAAGAATTTATACTATGACTATCCTACTTAAAACCCATAATTACACAATATGAGATGGGGGATTTGGGTAATAAAAATTTTATGTACAAAAAAAAAAAAGTGAATTTATATACAATGAAAAAAAGACCCCGTGTTAGTATAAGGATCCCCCATTTCTAAGTTGTGGCAGATATGCGGATTTTCCAGTCGAAACGCGATGCAGGTCCGAACGCTTTATTAATCTCCACCTCTTTCGAAAATCTCGAAAGGTGACCTGCATCTCTGGAGAATCTGGCTATCTGTCACCTAATCGGGAGAGGGGTTGGGGAATTAAAACTTAAATTGGGGAAAAAAAAAAAAAAAAAAAAAAAAAAAAAAAAAAGGGGGGGGGCTAGGCCAAAATAAAACGGGACCCTAATGAAATCATTCATGCACTAGCTAAGTTATGAACAAAAAATAATAGTCAAAAACGGGTCAACTAATCTAGTCTTAAACGGGACAGGATCGACGTTCGTTGGAGAAACCCAAAATTCTTTGCCTAAGGCACGTCCAGATACCACTCTAGACTAGCTCCTCTCACTCGACACAATCGCGCAACTGTCACCCATCTTTCACCAAAATCCGCCGAAGGGAGTTTCGCCTTCTCGGCCTTAATGCGAATCTTCAGACGACACTTGAAAATTCGAATAAGGTCGGGAGCAGCGAAGGTCTCACCGCCGTAGACAACTTTACAACGTGTCTGCCATATCACACCTCTCAACACCGCTAGTAAGCAATAAAACACAAAACGTCTTTTCCTATCATTTGTCGGAGCCCAATTGCTACATATATTAATTGGTTCCAGGTCGAAAGACGTTACATTCAGTACGCGAACCATGAGGCCTGCAACAAACTTAATGAGCGGTGCGACGATGCGGCAATAAACAAAGGCGTGACTTACAGTCTCGTCTTCGTCTCCGCAACGACAACAAAGAGGCGAAGCCTTAATACCAGCTGCATGAAGCCTTTTGCCGACCCAGATAGCATTTCTAATAATCAGCCAGGCCAGAGAAGCCTCGTTATTATCGAAGACCTTTAGCCCAGGCGCCCAAGGCCAGATTGAGCGTAGCTCCCCCCTCGATAAACCGAGCCCCTCAATCTTCTCATCACGAACAGATCCCCTCACTAAGACCCGATACAATGCCTTACGAGACAACAGCAGGGTGTCAGAGAGGCTTTCCTTCACCCGTAAGAAAAACTTCAAGGCCCGTCGACACTCGCGATAAAAGGAGCACTCGCCTCGGGGCAACCTGTGTGCCTCCCCCTCATCCAAGTGCACACTTTTCAAAGCCGGAAAGGCTTTCTTGATGTCTTCCTTCCAGAAGCCACCGTTTCCCTCAACTGGTGTACACATTCGATTCAGGTAATAAAGCCGAAGCGTATGTTGACGAATCTCAACACTTGGCATACCCAAACCGCCCTCAGAAGGCTGTAGATAACAGATATCGCGACGGACCTTAGGGGATTTACCAAGCCATAAAAACTGGGAAAGAGCCCGCTGCATTTCAAGCAGTGTATCCGACGGGAGTGGAAGTACTGATAGACGATATAGGATGATCGGATAAATGTGTGAGCAACTCACCTCCGCTCTCCCCTTTAATGAAAGATTTCTACGGGTCCACAGACCAGCTGCGGCCCGAATCGCTTTCAACACTTCCGACCAATTTTTCTCCAGCTGAAGATCAGGACCGAACCAGACGCCGAGTAGCTTGCAAGGCCCGTCAGTCCAGCTGAAGGGTCCCTGTAGGGATGCACCCTTCCAGGCACCGATGCGCAAGCCAACAGACTTGTCGCAGTTAATTTTGGCCCCTGTTATCGTTTCATACATTCTGATTTCTCTGTCGACGACACTAATCTCGGCACTGCTCGTTACAAACACTGTTACGTCGTCGGCATAGGCAGAGTACTTCAGTATGGTGCAAGCACCTGGCAAAGTAACCCCGCGTAGGACCGGGTTCACCCTGAGCCTGCGAAGGAAGGGTTCCAACACAAGCGCATAGAGCATCGGTGAAAGCGGACAACCCTGACGAAGAGATCTGGATAATTTGAAGGGCTTCGACCTCAAACCATTCACTTCCACCAGCACCCCGGGGTTTGCATAAAGGAGGCGAATCCAGGAGCGAAACTGCGGGCCAAAACCGGCCGATGACAAAACAGCCTCCAAGAAGCGATGGTCTACCCTATCGAAAGCTTTGGACTGATCTAAATTGATCAGCGCGGCTTCTGTGTCGACTTTCTCAATGATTAAGCGTATCGCGTGCAAATTATCTTGAATGGTCCTACCCTTCACAGAACAAGTCTGTTCGGGGCTAATCAGACCAGCCAAAACAGTCTGCAGGCGATTTGCTAAAATCTTGGCCAAAATCTTTAACTCTGTGTTTAGCATAGTTAAGGGCCGGAAATTATCAATCCCATCCCCACCATCTTTGCTCTTGCGTAACAATTTCAAAATCCCCTTGGTAAAGTACTCAGGTATTGACCCGTTCCTAAACCAAGCGTTAAATAAAACTGTCAGCAAGGGGACAAAAATGTGCGACAACCTCAAATACAGTTCGTAGGGCAAACCATCGATCCCAGGAGATCTATTCAGGCCGACTCCCTTTAGGGCTTCCATGACTTCATCCTCAGTTATGCAACCTTCGCACCTAGCCGATTCGGTCGCCGCGAGGCGAGAAAAGTCAGCTAAATAGGGGTCGAAATGCGCTAAAGACAAACCGGGCTCCCTGGTGAAAAGATCCTGAAAGTGATTACGAAACGCCTCCAAAATACCTTCGTTTGTGGTCACGGTACGTCCGTCCGGCAATGTGACACGTGCGATATATCGATCGGTAGCATGTCGACGCTCCTCTGCACGCAATTCAGCGGCCATGTTTGCTTCCTCATGAGGCATTCTCTTTAACCTAGCCCTAATTAAAGAAGCTTGGTGTTCCTTGCTAGTCAAGGAGGCGAGCTTCGCCTTAATTATAGTAACATTAGTACAATCCGCCACCGCCACCGCCCTATCTAGTCTAGCTTCTAGTGTCGCTTTTGCTGCTCTAGATTCTAGGTTGAGTCGTTGGCTAAAATCAGCAGAAAAGGACCTAATGGTATTCTTAAATTTTCCCCACCACTTATTCCCAATTATAGCCCCCGTCATTACCCGCTGATATGTTAGTAGTAGCTGTTCCCGGAAACTCTGCACATCGAACAACGAAGTGTTGAGTTTCCAGTACCCAGCCAATCTAGGTTTACGGCTATCTAAGTTTACACGGACACGAACAAGTCTATGATCCGAGTAAACTATATTATGAAAACTTGGACATTCTAATAAATCTACGTCGACTCTTCTAATTAAGAACCGGTCAATATAACTCGAAAGCTGTACCGTACCGGAGCCGCGTCTAGCAGTCCAAGTCCACACTATGTCATGAGGCTTTTCATTTCGGAATTTATCGATAAGATCAAACTCACCGACAAAATCCCGAAATGTCTTTGCATCATGATCTCTGTTAGTACCCCTAGAAGGATTCCCCGTGCGATCTAAATCGGGATCCAGGACCGCGTTCCAGTCTCCCGCTAAGATAACTGAACGAGGTGTGTTCATGAAGCGCTCGATTCGCCGAAAAAAGGGAGCACGCTCAGCCTGGAGGTTGGGCGCATAAACCCCAATCAATCGAAATGCTTTATCTTTTATGGTAACATCCAGAACGCAAAGCCTTCCTTCCGAATCCATGAAACAAGGGTCACACGACGCATTTATAGTCCGCTTCACTAGCCAGGAAACCCCCCTAGAGTTAGAATTGAAGTACGCTGAATAGACATCAAAATCCCTAGACAGCGCACTTAAATAATCACCTTGAATTAAGTGAGTTTCCTGAACACAACATACATCCACTCCGAGGCTTCGAAGGTCCAGGCATAATCGTAATTTCCGAAGATCGGCCCTCAAACCTCGGACATTTACGCTTGCTAGAAAGAGTGCCATTGTAGTGCTTTAGGGTTGAGATTCTCCAACGAACATTGATGAGGTCAAGATACCGGCGGTTTTTCCCATGGAATAAGTGCCCATCGCAGTATTGATGAGGCCATCCTGGGACACACCGCCGACATCAAAGGGGAAGATTAATTTAACGGCTCTGTAGAGGGAAGGGTGCAAAAAAATGGGTACCCTCCCATGACAAGATTTTCGTAACTCTCTCAGAGTTGGGGATTTGTGCACCGCTAGTTGGGGGTAAATGTCAAAGGTTATGTTTGCCTCCTCCAACATCCTCCAAATAGCTTTTCCTTCCTCTCGTGGGCGTATCACCGTGAGTAACCGGGTGGCATTGGGAAAATTGTAGGGGTCTTCTATTGATTTTCCGTTCACCTCTGTAAATGCAAGCAATTTTCTTAAGTCGGTGAAGTGGTGGCCTTTTGCCCTAGTGATCGCCTCTGCCGAAACTTTGCAAATATCCTCACCAGGGTAGAAGGGCTGTCTCTTCTTTCCCTTCCCTTTGACGGGGGCAGTAACTGATTCACAAGTTTGGAGGGGCGTAGGGGGTCCATATGTGTCGGTTTTCAACGGTGAATGGGGGGGAGTGGGCTTTGGGGCGTGCTTGAGAAGTGGAGAAGGGGGAGGGGGCATTTGTGGTTTCTTAGGGGAAGCAGGGGGGGGTGTGTCGGGGTCTGTTGTGGTGAGGCGAACGGGGAGGGTCTTGGGGTGCTTATTCGTGCTTTCTTGGAGACAGGGCTGAGCGGTATAAGTTTGTATTCTCTTTCTTTTATATTTGTTACAGGGGGCGGCATTTTGTGTGGTGAGGTTTTTGGGGGGGTGGGGAAATGGGTGTTGTTGAGGGTGTATAAATATGGTCTTTGCTTTGGGGCGGGGGGTTAGGTTTGGCTTGAGCTTCTATTCGCAGTTTTTTATTCAAGTTAAATGCGTTAACATAAGAGTCCTTTCCGGGATCTTTAGACATTTTTATTTCCTCCTCTTCCGTCTCTCTTCTGGATTCCTCAAGGGCGAGTCTACCGGGAGTTTTTTTACCCGTAACAATGACCCATGGCTCCTTTTTCCTGTTATCTCCGTTGTCTTCGTTTTCGTTTTCGTTTTCTTCCTCTGAGTCCGAAAAAGTTTGTTGGGGGTCTGGTTGTGTCTTTTTTGGGGGCGACTCTGGCAGTGCAAATCCAAGTTTAGGGCCTAGATGCTCTCCAACTCTGGTTTTGGGGTTGTTTACGGGTTTTTTTCTTTCTGGACAATCAAACGTTAGATGCCCTATCGCATTGCATCTCCAGCAGGCCGGTTTCCTTCCTGCTACAATGACCGGCAGTTTGTCATTCTCTATCTCGGTGTAGTAAGGAATTTCGTTGAACGTTTTCTGATTTATCAGAATGTCAAAATTCCATATTGACAGGTATTGGTCACATGTAACGGACATCATTTCTCCATATTTGTCAAAAAATGCTCCAACGTGAGCGCCCTCGATGAAGAAGGGGACGTTAAAAACTGATATTGTTGTCCTCCGTCTGCCTAAATGCTCCATCCGCAATACGTATTCAGGAGTTATAATCTCCTTTCTGGCGAGTGTCATGCACTCTTCTTCTGATCCGAAAAGTGCCGACCAGTTATTGTGTCCTCTTGATTTGATTATTTTTATCGGTCTGTGTCCGACCGACGCTAGAAGTTTAGTGATTACTTCCACCGAAGATCTCACTGCCTTTTTGATCTTCCTGTCCATTACAAACATCGTTAATGTTTTTTTTTCTATTTCCTGCAGCTTTGGGAGGTCGATTAACAGTCCTTTATCCGTGATTTTGGTCTTGTAAGTTTCCATTTTGGATTGGAATTCCTCCAAATTAATAATTACTGCCGGGGGTTTTGTCCAACCCGACGTTCCAGGATGGGGCGAAGATGTAGACCCCATTGTCTTAGCTTTTTCTCTTGTTGGCACAAGGCTAACTGCCATGGCCGGAGAAAAAAAATCCGTTACTAAACAAAAAAAAAAAAACAGCGGAGAAAAAAAAGTCGTATTTTTAAATAAATCCGGCTCTAAAAAAGAGAGACCGAATAACAAATATAACAACTGTAACAAATATAACAATAATAATAACGGTAATAACAAGAGAAAAATAGTAATACAAATCGCAGCCAATAAGAAAGAAACCAACAAACACACTTCGATCTTACGGGAACGTTTTAAATCGAGGATTGAATATTTATTCTGCATAAAATACAGAAATGTGGCACAAGGCCAAAAAGGGGTGGGGAAAGATCGGTCTTCACTAACTTATTCTGACTGGTATAACTTGGCTAGTTTCATTCGTGACCATCATTCACCAAAATACCACATCCACACTACAATCATGCACCATACACCAAAAGAATTTATACTATGACTATCCTACTTAAAACCCATAATTACACAATATGAGATGGGGGATTTGGGTAATAAAAATTTTATATACAAAAAAATGAATTTATATACAATGAAAAAAAGACCCCGTGTTAGTATAAGGATCCCCCATTTCTAAGTTGTGGCAGATATGCGGATTTTCCAGTCGAAACGCGATGCAGGTCCGAACGCTTTATTAATCTCCACCTCTTTCGAAAATCTCGAAAGGTGACCTGCATCTCTGGAGAATCTGGCTATCTGTCACCTAATCGGGAGAGGGGTTGGGGAATTAAAACTTAAATTGGGGAAAAAAAAAAAAAAAAAAAAAAAAAAAAAAAAAAGGGGGGGGGGCTAGGCCAAAATAAAACGGGACCCTAATGAAATCATTCATGCACTAGCTAAGTTATGAACAAAAAATAATAGTCAAAAACGGGTCAACTAATCTAGTCTTAAACGGGACAGGATCAACGTTCGTTGGAGAAACCCAAAATTCTTTGCCTAAGGCACGTCCAGATACCACTCTAGACTAGCTCCTCTCACTCGACACAATCGCGCAACTGTCACCCATCTTTCACCAAAATCTGCCGAAGGGAGTTTCGCCTTCTCGGCCTTAATGCGAATCTTCAGACGACACTTGAAAATTCGAATAAGGTCGGGAGCAGCGAAGGTCTCACCGCCGTAGACAACTTTACAACGTGTCTGCCATATCACACCTCTCAACACCGCTAGTAAGCAATAAAACACAAAACGTCTTTTCCTATCATTTGTCGGAGCCCAATTGCTACATATATTAATTGGTTCCAGGTCGAAAGACGTTACATTCAGTACGCGAACCATGAGGCCTGCAACAAACTTAATGAGCGGTGCGACGATGCGGCAATAAACAAAGGCGTGACTTACAGTCTCGTCTTCGTCTCCGCAACGACAACAAAGAGGCGAAGCCTTAATACCAGCTGCATGAAGCCTTTTGCCGACCCAGATAGCATTTCTAATAATCAGCCAGGCCAGAGAAGCCTCGTTATTATCGAAGACCTTTAGCCCAGGCGCCCAAGGCCAGATTGAGCGTAGCTCCCCCCTCGACAAACCGAGCCCCTCAATCTTCTCATCACGAACAGATCCCCTCACTAAGACCCGATACAATGCCTTACGAGACAACAGCAGGGTGTCAGAGAGGCTTTCCTTCACCCGTAAGAGGAACTTCAAGGCCCGTCGACACTCGCGATAAAAGGAGCACTCGCCTCGGGGCAACCTGTGTGCCTCCCCCTCATCCAAGTGCACACTTTTCAAAGCCGGAAAGGCTTTCTTGATGTCTTCCTTCCAGAAGCCACCGTTTCCCTCAACTGGTGTACACATTCGATTCAGGTAATAAAGCCGAAGCGTATGTTGACGAATCTCAACACTTGGCATACCCAAACCGCCCTCAGAAGGATGTAGATAACAGATATCGCGACGGACCTTAGGGGATTTACCAAGCCATAAAAACTGGGAAAGAGCCCGCTGCATTTCAAGCAGTGTATCCGACGGGAGTGGAAGTACTGATAGACGATATAGGATGATCGGATAAATGTGTGAGCAACTCACCTCCGCTCTCCCCTTTAATGAAAGATTTCTACGGGTCCACAGACTAGCTGCGGCCCGAATCGCTTTCAACACTTCCGACCAATTTTTCTCCAGCTGAAGATCAGGACCAAACCAGACGCCGAGTAGCTTGCAAGGCCCGTCAGTCCAGCTGAAGGGTCCCTGTAGGGATGCACCCTTCCAGGCACCGATGCGCAAGCCAACAGACTTGTCGCAGTTAATTTTGGCCCCTGTTATCGTTTCATACATTCTGATTTCTCTGTCGACGACACTAATCTCGGCACTGCTCGTTACAAACACTGTTACGTCGTCGGCATAGGCAGAGTACTTCAGTATGGTGCAAGCACCTGGCAAAGTAACCCCGCGTAGGACCGGGTTCACCCTGAGCCTGCGAAGGAAGGGTTCCAACACAAGCGCATAGAGCATCGGTGAAAGCGGACAACCCTGACGAAGAGATCTGGATAATTTGAAGGGCTTCGACCTCAAACCATTCACTTCCACCAGCACCCCGGGGTTTGCATAAAGGAGGCGAATCCAGGAGCGAAACTGCGGGCCAAAACCGGCCGATGACAAAACAGCCTCCAAGTAGCGATGGTCCACCCTATCGAAAGCTTTGGACTGATCTAAATTGATCAGCGCGGCTTCTGTGTCGACTTTCTCAATGATTAAGCGTATCGCGTGCAAATTATCTTGAATGGTCCTACCCTTCACAGAACAAGTCTGTTCGGGGCTAATCAGACCAGCCAAAACAGTCTGCAGGCGATTTGCTAAAATCTTGGCCAAAATCTTTAACTCTGTGTTTAGCATAGTTAAGGGCCGGAAATTATCAATCCCATCCCCACCATCTTTGCTCTTGCGTAACAATTTCAAAATCCCCTTGGTAAAGTACTCAGGTATTGACCCGTTCCTAAACCAAGCGTTAAATAAAACTGTCAGCAAGGGGACAAAAATGTGCGACAACCTCAAATACAGTTCGTAGGGCAAACCATCGATCCCAGGAGATCTATTCAGGCCGACTCCCTTTAGGGCTTCCATGACTTCATCCTCAGTTATGCAACCTTCGCACCTAGCCGATTCGGTCGCCGCGAGGCGAGAAAAGTCAGCTAAATAGGGGTCGAAATGCGCTAAAGACAAACCGGGCTCCCTGGTGAAAAGATCCTGAAAGTGATTACGAAACGCCTCCAAAATACCTTCGTTTGTGGTCACGGTACGTCCGTCCGGCAATGTGACACGTGCGATATATCGATCGGTAGCATGTCGACGCTCCTCTGCACGCAATTCAGCGGCCATGTTTGCTTCCTCATGAGGCATTCTCTTTAACCTAGCCCTAATTAAAGAAGCTTGGTGTTCCTTGCTAGTCAAGGAGGCGAGCTCCGCCTTAATTATAGTAACATTAGTACAATCCGCCACCGCCACCGCCCTATCTAGTCTAGCTTCTAGTGTCGCTTTCGCTGCTCTAGATTCTAGGTTGAGTCGTTGGCTAAAATCAGCAGAAAAGGACCTAATGGTATTCTTAAATTTTCCCCACCACTTATTCCCAATTATAGCCCCCGTCATTACCCGCTGATATGTTAGTAGTAGCTGTTCCCGGAAACTCTGCACATCGAACAACGAAGTGTTGAGTTTCCAGTACCCAGCCAATCTAGGTTTACGGCTATCTAAGTTTACACGGACACGAACAAGTCTATGATCCGAGTAAACTATATTATGAAAACTTGGACATTCTAATAAATCTACGTCGACTCTTCTAATTAAGAACCGGTCAATATAACTCGAAAGCTGTACCGTACCGGAGCCGCGTCTAGCAGTCCAAGTCCACACTATGTCATGAGGCTTTTCATCTCGGAATTTATCGATAAGATCAAACTCACCGACAAAATCCCGAAATGTCTTTGCATCATGATCTCTGTTAGTACCCCTAGAAGGATTCCCCGTGCGATCTAAATCGGGATCCAGGACCGCGTTCCAGTCTCCCGCTAAGATAACTGAACGAGGTGTGTTCATGAAGCGCTCGATTCGCCGAAAAAAGGGAGCACGCTCAGCCTGGAGGTTGGGCGCATAAACCCCAATCAATCGAAATGCTTTATCTTTTATGGTAACGTCCAGAACGCAAAGCCTTCCTTCCGAATCCATGAAACAAGGGTCACACGACGCATTTATAGTCCGCTTCACTAGCCAGGAAACCCCCCTAGAGTTAGAATTGAAGTACGCTGAATAGACATCAAAATCCCTAGACAGCGCACTTAAATAATCACCTTGAATTAAGTGAGTTTCCTGAACACAACATACATCCACTCCGAGGCTTCGAAGGTCCAGGCATAATCGTAATTTCCGAAGATCGGCCCTCAAACCTCGGACATTTACGCTTGCTAGAAAGAGTGCCATTGTAGTGCTTTAGGGTTGAGATTCTCCAACGAACATTGATGAGGTCAAGATACCGGCGGTTTTTCCCATGGAATAAGTGCCCATCGCAGTATTGATGAGGCCATCCTGGGACACACCGCCGACATCAAAGGGGAATATTAATTTAACGGCTCTGTAGAGGGAAGGGTGCAAAAAAATGGGTACCCTCCCATGGCAAGATTTTCGTAACTCTCTCAGAGTTGGGGATTTGTGCACCGCTAGTTGGGGGTAGATGTCAAAGGTTATGTTTGCCTCCTCCAACATCCTCCATACAGCTTTTCCTTCCTCTCGTGGGCGTATTACCGTGAGTAACCGTGTGGCATTGGGGAAATTGTAGGGGTCTTCTGTTGATTTTCCGTTCACCTCTGTGAATGCTAGCAGTTTCCTTAAGTCTGTGAAGTGGTGGCCTTTTGCCCTAGTGATCGCTTCTGCCGAAACTTTGCATATATCCTCCCCAGGGTAGAAGGGCTGTCTCTTCTTTCCCTTCCCTTTGACGGGGGCAGTAACTGATTCACAAGTTTGGAGGGGCGTAGGGGGTCCATATGTGTCGGTTTTCAACGGTGAATGGGGGGGAGTAGGCTTTGGGGCGTGCTTGAGAAGTGGAGAAGGGGGAGGGGGCATTTGTGGTTTCTTAGGGGAAGCAGGGGGGGTGTGTGTCGGGGTCTGTTGTGGTGAGGCGAACGGGGAGGGTCTTGGGGTGCTAATTCGTGCTTTCTTGGAGACAGGGCTGAGCGGTATAAGTTTGTATTCTCTTTCTTTTATGTTTGTTACAGGGGGCGGCATTTTGTGTGGTGAGGTTTTTGGGGGGGTGGGGAAATGGGTGTTGTTGGGGGTGTATAAATATGGTCTTTGCTTTGGGGCGGGGGGTTAGGTTTGGCTTGAGCTTCTATTCGCAGTTTTTTATTCAGGTTGACTGCGTTAACATAAGAGTTTTTACCGGGATCTTTTGATGTTTTGATTTCCTCCTCTTCCGTCTCTCTTCTGGATTCCTCAAGGGCGAGTCTACCGGGAGTTTTTTTACCTGTAACAATGACCCATGGCTCCTTTTTCCTGTTATCTCCGTTGTCTTCGTTTTCGTTTTCATTTTCTTCCTCTGAGTCCGAAAAGGTTTGTTGGGGGTCTGGTTGTGTCTTTTTTGGGGGCGACTCTGGCAGTGCAAATCCAAGTTTAGGGCCTAGATGCTCTCCAACTCTGGTTTTGGGGTTGTTTACGGGTTTTTTTCTTTCTGGACAATCAAACGTTAGATGCCCTATCGCATTGCATCTCCAGCAGGCCGGTTTCCTTCCTGCTACAATGACCGGCAGTTTGTCATTTTCTATCTCGATGTAGTAAGGAATTTCGTTGAACGTTTTCTGATTTATCAGAATGTCAAAATTCCATATTGACAGGTATTGATCACATGTAACCGACATCATTTCTCCATATTTGTCAAAAAATGCTCCAACGTGAGCGCCCTCGATGAAGAAGGGGACGTTAAATACTGATATTGTTGTCCTCCGTCTGCCTAAATGCTCCATCCGCAGTACGTATTCAGGAGTTATAATCTCCTTTCTAGCGAGTGTCATGCACTCTTCTTCTGAGCCGAAAAGTGCCGACCAGTTATTGTGTCCTCTTGATTTGATTATTTTTATCGGTCTGTGTCCGACCGACGCTAGAAGTTTAGTGATTACTTCCACCGAAGATCTCACTGCCTTTTTGATCTTCCTGTCCATTACAAACATCGTTAATGTTTTTTTTTCTATTTCCTGCAGCTTTGGGAGGTCGATTAACAGTCCTTTATCCGTGATTTTGGTCTTGTAAGTTTCCATTTTGGATTGGAATTCCTCCAAATTAATAATTACTGCCGGGGGTTTTGTCCAACCCGACGTTCCAGGATGGGGCGAAGATGTAGACCCCATTGTCTTAGCTTTTTCTCTTGTTGGCACAAGGCTAACTGCCATGGCCGGAGAAAAAAAAAATCCGTTACTAAACAAAAAAAAAAAAAAACAGCGGGAGAAAAAAAAGTCGTATTTTTAAATAAATCCGGCTCTAAAAAAGAGAGACCGAATAACAAATATAACAACTGTAACAAATATAACAATAATAATAACGGTAATAACAAGAGAAAAATAGTAATACAAATCGCAGCCAATAAGAAAGAAACCAACAAACACACTTCGATCTTACGGGAACGTTTTAAATCGAGGATTGAATATTTATTCTGTTAAAATACAGAAATGTGGCACAAGGCCAAAAGGGGGGTGGGGAAAGATCGGTCTTCACTAACTTATTCTGACTGGTATAACTTGGCTAGTTTCATTCGTGACCATCATTCACCAAAATACCACATCCACACTACAATCAAGCACCATACACCAAAAGAATTTATACCATGACTATCCTACTTAAAACCCATAATTACATAATATGAGATGGGGGATTTGGGTAATAAAAATTTTATGTACAAAAAAAAATGAATTTATATACAATGAAAAAAAGACCCCGTGTTAGTATAAGGATCCCCCATTTCTAAGTTGTGGCAGATATGCGGATTTTCCAGTCGAAACGCGATGCAGGTCCGAACGCTTTATTAATCTCCACCTCTTTCGAAAATCTCGAAAGGTGACCTGCATCTCTGGAGAATCTGGCTATCTGTCACCTAATCGGGAGAGGGGTTGGGGAATTAAAACTTAAATTGGGAGAAAAAAAAAAAAAAAAAAAAAAAAAAAAAAAAAAAAGGGGGGGGGGGGCTAGGCCAAAATAAAACGGGACCCTAATGAAATCATTCATGCACTAGCTAAGTTATGAACAAAAAATAATAGTCAAAAACGGGTCAACTAATCTAGTCTTAAACGGGACAGGATCAACGTTCGTTGGAGAAACCCAAAATTCTTTGCCTAAGGCACGTCCAGATACCACTCTAGACTAGCTCCTCTCACTCGACACAATCGCGCAACTGTCACCCATCTTTCACCAAAATCTGCCGAAGGGAGTTTCGCCTTCTCGGCCTTAATGCGAATCTTCAGACGACACTTGAAAATTCGAATAAGGTCGGGAGCAGCGAAGGTCTCACCGCCGTAGACAACTTTACAACGTGTCTGCCATATCACACCTCTCAACACCGCTAGTAAGCAATAAAACACAAAACGTCTTTTCCTATCATTTGTCGGAGCCCAATTGCTACATATATTAATTGGTTCCAGGTCGAAAGACGTTACATTCAGTACGCGAACCATGAGGCCTGCAACAAACTTAATGAGCGGTGCGACGATGCGGCAATAAACAAAGGCGTGACTTACAGTCTCGTCTTCGTCTCCGCAACGACAACAAAGAGGCGAAGCCTTAATACCAGCTGCATGAAGCCTTTTGCCGACCCAGATAGCATTTCTAATAATCAGCCAGGCCAGAGAAGCCTCGTTATTATCGAAGACCTTTAGCCCAGGCGCCCAAGGCCAGATTGAGCGTAGCTCCCCCCTCGACAAACCGAGCCCCTCAATCTTCTCATCACGAACAGATCCCCTCACTAAGACCCGATACAATGCCTTACGAGACAACAGCAGGGTGTCAGAGAGGCTTTCCTTCACCCGTAAGAGGAACTTCAAGGCCCGTCGACACTCGCGATAAAAGGAGCACTCGCCTCGGGGCAACCTGTGTGCCTCCCCCTCATCCAAGTGCACACTTTTCAAAGCCGGAAAGGCTTTCTTGATGTCTTCCTTCCAGAAGCCACCGTTTCCCTCAACTGGTGTACACATTCGATTCAGGTAATAAAGCCGAAGCGTATGTTGACGAATCTCAACACTTGGCATACCCAAACCGCCCTCAGAAGGATGTAGATAACAGATATCGCGACGGACCTTAGGGGATTTACCAAGCCATAAAAACTGGGAAAGAGCCCGCTGCATTTCAAGCAGTGTATCCGACGGGAGTGGAAGTACTGATAGACGATATAGGATGATCGGATAAATGTGTGAGCAACTCACCTCCGCTCTCCCCTTTAATGAAAGATTTCTACGGGTCCACAGACTAGCTGCGGCCCGAATCGCTTTCAACACTTCCGACCAATTTTTCTCCAGCTGAAGATCAGGACCAAACCAGACGCCGAGTAGCTTGCAAGGCCCGTCAGTCCAGCTGAAGGGTCCCTGTAGGGATGCACCCTTCCAGGCACCGATGCGCAAGCCAACAGACTTGTCGCAGTTAATTTTGGCCCCTGTTATCGTTTCATACATTCTGATTTCTCTGTCGACGACACTAATCTCGGCACTGCTCGTTACAAACACTGTTACGTCGTCGGCATAGGCAGAGTACTTCAGTATGGTGCAAGCACCTGGCAAAGTAACCCCGCGTAGGACCGGGTTCACCCTGAGCCTGCGAAGGAAGGGTTCCAACACAAGCGCATAGAGCATCGGTGAAAGCGGACAACCCTGACGAAGAGATCTGGATAATTTGAAGGGCTTCGACCTCAAACCATTCACTTCCACCAGCACCCCGGGGTTTGCATAAAGGAGGCGAATCCAGGAGCGAAACTGCGGGCCAAAACCGGCCGATGACAAAACAGCCTCCAAGTAGCGATGGTCCACCCTATCGAAAGCTTTGGACTGATCTAAATTGATCAGCGCGGCTTCTGTGTCGACTTTCTCAATGATTAAGCGTATCGCGTGCAAATTATCTTGAATGGTCCTACCCTTCACAGAACAAGTCTGTTCGGGGCTAATCAGACCAGCCAAAACAGTCTGCAGGCGATTTGCTAAAATCTTGGCCAAAATCTTTAACTCTGTGTTTAGCATAGTTAAGGGCCGGAAATTATCAATCCCATCCCCACCATCTTTGCTCTTGCGTAACAATTTCAAAATCCCCTTGGTAAAGTACTCAGGTATTGACCCGTTCCTAAACCAAGCGTTAAATAAAACTGTCAGCAAGGGGACAAAAATGTGCGACAACCTCAAATACAGTTCGTAGGGCAAACCATCGATCCCAGGAGATCTATTCAGGCCGACTCCCTTTAGGGCTTCCATGACTTCATCCTCAGTTATGCAACCTTCGCACCTAGCCGATTCGGTCGCCGCGAGGCGAGAAAAGTCAGCTAAATAGGGGTCGAAATGCGCTAAAGACAAACCGGGCTCCCTGGTGAAAAGATCCTGAAAGTGATTACGAAACGCCTCCAAAATACCTTCGTTTGTGGTCACGGTACGTCCGTCCGGCAATGTGACACGTGCGATATATCGATCGGTAGCATGTCGACGCTCCTCTGCACGCAATTCAGCGGCCATGTTTGCTTCCTCATGAGGCATTCTCTTTAACCTAGCCCTAATTAAAGAAGCTTGGTGTTCCTTGCTAGTCAAGGAGGCGAGCTCCGCCTTAATTATAGTAACATTAGTACAATCCGCCACCGCCACCGCCCTATCTAGTCTAGCTTCTAGTGTCGCTTTCGCTGCTCTAGATTCTAGGTTGAGTCGTTGGCTAAAATCAGCAGAAAAGGACCTAATGGTATTCTTAAATTTTCCCCACCACTTATTCCCAATTATAGCCCCCGTCATTACCCGCTGATATGTTAGTAGTAGCTGTTCCCGGAAACTCTGCACATCGAACAACGAAGTGTTGAGTTTCCAGTACCCAGCCAATCTAGGTTTACGGCTATCTAAGTTTACACGGACACGAACAAGTCTATGATCCGAGTAAACTATATTATGAAAACTTGGACATTCTAATAAATCTACGTCGACTCTTCTAATTAAGAACCGGTCAATATAACTCGAAAGCTGTACCGTACCGGAGCCGCGTCTAGCAGTCCAAGTCCACACTATGTCATGAGGCTTTTCATTTCGGAATTTATCGATAAGATCAAACTCACCGACAAAATCCCGAAATGTCTTTGCATCATGATCTCTGTTAGTACCCCTAGAAGGATTCCCCGTGCGATCTAAATCGGGATCCAGGACCGCGTTCCAGTCTCCCGCTAAGATAACTGAACGAGGTGTGTTCATGAAGCGCTCGATTCGCCGAAAAAAGGGAGCACGCTCAGCCTGGAGGTTGGGCGCATAAACCCCAATCAATCGAAATGCTTTATCTTTTATGGTAACGTCCAGAACGCAAAGCCTTCCTTCCGAATCCATGAAACAAGGGTCACACGACGCATTTATAGTCCGCTTCACTAGCCAGGAAACCCCCCTAGAGTTAGAATTGAAGTACGCTGAATAGACATCAAAATCCCTAGACAGCGCACTTAAATAATCACCTTGAATTAAGTGAGTTTCCTGAACACAACATACATCCACTCCGAGGCTTCGAAGGTCCAGGCATAATCGTAATTTCCGAAGATCGGCCCTCAAACCTCGGACATTTACGCTTGCTAGAAAGAGTGCCATTGTAGTGCTTTAGGGTTGAGATTCTCCAACGAACATTGATGAGGTCAAGATACCGGCGGTTTTTCCCATGGAATAAGTGCCCATCGCAGTATTGATGAGGCCATCCTGGGACACACCGCCGACATCAAAGGGGAATATTAATTTAACGGCTCTGTAGAGGGAAGGGTGCAAAAAAATGGGTACCCTCCCATGGCAAGATTTTCGTAACTCTCTCAGAGTTGGGGATTTGTGCACCGCTAGTTGGGGGTAGATGTCAAAGGTTATGTTTGCCTCCTCCAACATCCTCCATACAGCTTTTCCTTCCTCTCGTGGGCGTATTACCGTGAGTAACCGTGTGGCATTGGGGAAATTGTAGGGGTCTTCTGTTGATTTTCCGTTCACCTCTGTGAATGCTAGCAGTTTCCTTAAGTCTGTGAAGTGGTGGCCTTTTGCCCTAGTGATCGCTTCTGCCGAAACTTTGCATATATCCTCCCCAGGGTAGAAGGGCTGTCTCTTCTTTCCCTTCCCTTTGACGGGGGCAGTAACTGATTCACAAGTTTGGAGGGGCGTAGGGGGTCCATATGTGTCGGTTTTCAACGGTGAATGGGGGGGAGTAGGCTTTGGGGCGTGCTTGAGAAGTGGAGAAGGGGGAGGGGGCATTTGTGGTTTCTTAGGGGAAGCAGGGGGGGTGTGTGTCGGGGTCTGTTGTGGTGAGGCGAACGGGGAGGGTCTTGGGGTGCTAATTCGTGCTTTCTTGGAGACAGGGCTGAGCGGTATAAGTTTGTATTCTCTTTCTTTTATGTTTGTTACAGGGGGCGGCATTTTGTGTGGTGAGGTTTTTAGGGGGGGTGGGGAAATGGGTGTTGTTGGGGGTGTATAAATATGGTCTTTGCTTTGGGGCGGGGGGTTAGGTTTGGCTTGAGCTTCTATTCGCAGTTTTTTATTCAGGTTGACTGCGTTAACATAAGAGTTTTTACCGGGATCTTTTGATGTTTTGATTTCCTCCTCTTCCGTCTCTCTTCTGGATTCCTCAAGGGCGAGTCTACCGGGAGTTTTTTTACCTGTAACAATGACCCATGGCTCCTTTTTCCTGTTATCTCCGTTGTCTTCGTTTTCGTTTTCATTTTCTTCCTCTGAGTCCGAAAAGGTTTGTTGGGGGTCTGGTTGTGTCTTTTTTGGGGGCGACTCTGGCAGTGCAAATCCAAGTTTAGGGCCTAGATGTTCTCCAACTCGGGTTTTGGGGTTGTTTACGGGTTTTTTTCTTTCTGGACAATCAAACGTTAGATGCCCTATCGCATTGCATCTCCAGCAGGCCGGTTTCCTTCCTGCTACAATGACCGGCAGTTTGTCATTTTCTATCTCAATGTAGTAAGGAATTTCGTTGAATGTTTTCTGATTTATCAGAATGTCAAAATTCCATATTGACAGGTATTGATCACATGTGACCGACATCATTTCTCCGTATTTGTCAAAAAATGCTCCAACGTGAGCGCCCTCGATGAAGAAGGGGACGTTAAATACTGATATTGTTGTCCTCCGTCTGCCTAAATGCTCCATCCGCAGTACGTATTCAGGAGTTATAATCTCCTTTCTAGCGAGTGTCATGCACTCCTCCTCTGAGCCAAAAAGTGCCGACCAGTTATTGTGTCCTCTTGATTTGATGATTTTTATAGGTCTGTGTCCGACCGACGCTAGAAGTTTAGTGATCACTTCAACCGAAGATCTCACTGCCTTTTTGATCTTCCTGTCCATTACGAACATCGTTAATGTTTTTTTTTCTATTTCCTGCAGCTTTGGGAGGTCGATTAACAGTCCTTTATCCGTGATTTTGGTCTTGTACATTTCCATTTTGGATTGGAATTCCTCCAAATTAATGCTTACTGCCGGGGGTTTTGTCCAACCCGACGTTCCAGGATGGGGCGAAGATGTAGACCCCATAGTCTTAACTTTTTCCCTTGTTGGCACAAGGCTAACTGTCATGGCCGGAGAAAAAAAATCCGTTACTAAAAAAAAAAACAGCAGAGAAAAAAAAAAAAAGTCGTATTTTTAAATAAATCCGGCTCTAAAAAAGAGAGACCGAATAACAAATATAACAACTGTAACAAATATAACAATAATAATAACGGTAATAACAAGAGAAAAATAGTAATACAAATCGCAGCCAATAAGAAAGAAACCAACAAACACACTTCGATCTTACGGGAACGTTTTAAATCGAGGATTGAATATTTATTCTGTTAAAATACAGAAATGTGGCACAAGGCCAAAAGGGGGGTGGGGAAAGATCGGTCTTCACTAACTTATTCTGACTGGTATAACTTGGCTAGTTTCATTCGTGACCATCATTCACCAAAATACCACATCCACACTACAATCAAGCACCATACACCAAAAGAATTTATACCATGACTATCCTACTTAAAACCCATAATTACATAATATGAGATGGGGGATTTGGGTAATAAAAATTTTATGTACAAAAAAAAATGGATTTATATACAATGAAAAAAAGACCCCGTGTTAGTATAAGGATCCCCCATTTCTAAGTTGTGGCAGATATGCGGATTTTCCAGTCGAAACGCGATGCAGGTCCGAACGCTTTATTAATCTCCACCTCTTTCGAAAATCTCGAAAGGTGACCTGCATCTCTGGAGAATCTGGCTATCTGTCACCTAATCGGGAGAGGGGTTGGGGAATTAAAACTTAAATTGGGAGAAAAAAAAAAAAAAAAAAAAAAAAAAAAGTGGGGGGGGGGCTAGGCAAAAATAAAACGGGACCCTAATGAAATCATTCATGCACTAGCTAAGTTATGAACAAAAAATAATAGTCAAAAACGGGTCAACTAATCTAGTCTTAAACGGGACAGGATCAACGTTCGTTGGAGAAACCCAAAATTCTTTGCCTAAGGCACGTCCAGATACCACTCTAGACTAGCTCCTCTCACTCGACACAATCGCGCAACTGTCACCCATCTTTCACCAAAATCTGCCGAAGGGAGTTTCGCCTTCTCGGCCTTAATGCGAATCTTCAGACGACACTTGAAAATTCGAATAAGGTCGGGAGCAGCGAAGGTCTCACCGCCGTAGACAACTTTACAACGTGTCTGCCATATCACACCTCTCAACACCGCTAGTAAGCAATAAAACACAAAACGTCTTTTCCTATCATTTGTCGGAGCCCAATTGCTACATATATTAATTGGTTCCAGGTCGAAAGACGTTACATTCAGTACGCGAACCATGAGGCCTGCAACAAACTTAATGAGCGGTGCGACGATGCGGCAATAAACAAAGGCGTGACTTACAGTCTCGTCTTCGTCTCCGCAACGACAACAAAGAGGCGAAGCCTTAATACCAGCTGCATGAAGCCTTTTGCCGACCCAGATAGCATTTCTAATAATCAGCCAGGCCAGAGAAGCCTCGTTATTATCGAAGACCTTTAGCCCAGGCGCCCAAGGCCAGATTGAGCGTAGCTCCCCCCTCGACAAACCGAGCCCCTCAATCTTCTCATCACGAACAGATCCCCTCACTAAGACCCGATACAATGCCTTACGAGACAACAGCAGGGTGTCAGAGAGGCTTTCCTTCACCCGTAAGAGGAACTTCAAGGCCCGTCGACACTCGCGATAAAAGGAGCACTCGCCTCGGGGCAACCTGTGTGCCTCCCCCTCATCCAAGTGCACACTTTTCAAAGCCGGAAAGGCTTTCTTGATGTCTTCCTTCCAGAAGCCACCGTTTCCCTCAACTGGTGTACACATTCGATTCAGGTAATAAAGCCGAAGCGTATGTTGACGAATCTCAACACTTGGCATACCCAAACCGCCCTCAGAAGGATGTAGATAACAGATATCGCGACGGACCTTAGGGGATTTACCAAGCCATAAAAACTGGGAAAGAGCCCGCTGCATTTCAAGCAGTGTATCCGACGGGAGTGGAAGTACTGATAGACGATATAGGATGATCGGATAAATGTGTGAGCAACTCACCTCCGCTCTCCCCTTTAATGAAAGATTTCTACGGGTCCACAGACTAGCTGCGGCCCGAATCGCTTTCAACACTTCCGACCAATTTTTCTCCAGCTGAAGATCAGGACCAAACCAGACGCCGAGTAGCTTGCAAGGCCCGTCAGTCCAGCTGAAGGGTCCCTGTAGGGATGCACCCTTCCAGGCACCGATGCGCAAGCCAACAGACTTGTCGCAGTTAATTTTGGCCCCTGTTATCGTTTCATACATTCTGATTTCTCTGTCGACGACACTAATCTCGGCACTGCTCGTTACAAACACTGTTACGTCGTCGGCATAGGCAGAGTACTTCAGTATGGTGCAAGCACCTGGCAAAGTAACCCCGCGTAGGACCGGGTTCACCCTGAGCCTGCGAAGGAAGGGTTCCAACACAAGCGCATAGAGCATCGGTGAAAGCGGACAACCCTGACGAAGAGATCTGGATAATTTGAAGGGCTTCGACCTCAAACCATTCACTTCCACCAGCACCCCGGGGTTTGCATAAAGGAGGCGAATCCAGGAGCGAAACTGCGGGCCAAAACCGGCCGATGACAAAACAGCCTCCAAGTAGCGATGGTCTACCCTATCGAAAGCTTTGGACTGATCTAAATTGATCAGCGCGGCTTCTGTGTCGACTTTCTCAATGATTAAGCGTATCGCGTGCAAATTATCTTGAATGGTCCTACCCTTCACAGAACAAGTCTGTTCGGGGCTAATCAGACCAGCCAAAACAGTCTGCAGGCGATTTGCTAAAATCTTGGCCAAAATCTTTAACTCTGTGTTTAGCATAGTTAAGGGCCGGAAATTATCAATCCCATCCCCACCATCTTTGCTCTTGCGTAACAATTTCAAAATCCCCTTGGTAAAGTACTCAGGTATTGACCCGTTCCTAAACCAAGCGTTAAATAAAACCGTCAGCAAGGGGACAAAAATGTGCGACAACCTCAAATACAGTTCGTAGGGCAAACCATCGATCCCAGGAGATCTATTCAGGCCGACTCCCTTTAGGGCTTCCATGACTTCATCCTCAGTTATGCAACCTTCGCACCTAGCCGATTCGGTCGCCGCGAGGCGAGAAAAGTCAGCTAAATAGGGGTCGAAATGCGCTAAAGACAAACCGGGCTCCCTGGTGAAAAGATCCTGAAAGTGATTACGAAACGCCTCCAAAATACCTTCGTTTGTGGTCACGGTACGTCCGTCCGGCAATGTGACACGTGCGATATATCGATCGGTAGCATGTCGACGCTCCTCTGCACGCAATTCAGCGGCCATGTTTGCTTCCTCATGAGGCATTCTCTTTAACCTAGCCCTAATTAAAGAAGCTTGGTGTTCCTTGCTAGTCAAGGAGGCGAGCTCCGCCTTAATTATAGTAACATTAGTACAATCCGCCACCGCCACCGCCCTATCTAGTCTAGCTTCTAGTGTCGCTTTCGCTGCTCTAGATTCTAGGTTGAGTCGTTGGCTAAAATCAGCAGAAAAGGACCTAATGGTATTCTTAAATTTTCCCCACCACTTATTCCCAATTATAGCCCCCGTCATTACCCGCTGATATGTTAGTAGTAGCTGTTCCCGGAAACTCTGCACATCGAACAACGAAGTGTTGAGTTTCCAGTACCCAGCCAATCTAGGTTTACGGCTATCTAAGTTTACACGGACACGAACAAGTCTATGATCCGAGTAAACTATATTATGAAAACTTGGACATTCTAATAAATCTACGTCGACTCTTCTAATTAAGAACCGGTCAATATAACTCGAAAGCTGTACCGTACCGGAGCCGCGTCTAGCAGTCCAAGTCCACACTATGTCATGAGGCTTTTCATTTCGGAATTTATCGATAAGATCAAACTCACCGACAAAATCCCGAAATGTCTTTGCATCATGATCTCTGTTAGTACCCCTAGAAGGATTCCCCGTGCGATCTAAATCGGGATCCAGGACCGCGTTCCAGTCTCCCGCTAAGATAACTGAACGAGGTGTGTTCATGAAGCGCTCGATTCGCCGAAAAAAGGGAGCACGCTCAGCCTGGAGGTTGGGCGCATAAACCCCAATCAATCGAAATGCTTTATCTTTTATGGTAACGTCCAGAACGCAAAGCCTTCCTTCCGAATCCATGAAACAAGGGTCACACGACGCATTTATAGTCCGCTTCACTAGCCAGGAAACCCCCCTAGAGTTAGAATTGAAGTACGCTGAATAGACATCAAAATCCCTAGACAGCGCACTTAAATAATCACCTTGAATTAAGTGAGTTTCCTGAACACAACATATATCCACTCCGAGGCTTCGAAGGTCCAGGCATAATCGTAATTTCCGAAGATCGGCCCTCAAACCTCGGACATTTACGCTTGCTAGAAAGAGTGCCATTGTAGTGCTTTAGGGTTGAGATTCTCCAACGAACATTGATGAGGTCAAGATACCGGCGGTTTTTCCCATGGAATAAGTGCCCATCGCAGTATTGATGAGGCCATCCTGGGACACACCGCCGACATCAAAGGGGAATATTAATTTAACGGCTCTGTAGAGGGAAGGGTGCAAAAAAATGGGTACCCTCCCATGACAAGATTTTCGTAACTCTCTCAGAGTTGGGGATTTGTGCACCGCTAGTTGGGGGTAGATGTCAAAGGTTATGTTTGCCTCCTCCAACATCCTCCATACAGCTTTTCCTTCCTCTCGTGGGCGTATTACCGTGAGTAACCGTGTGGCATTGGGGAAATTGTAGGGGTCTTCTGTTGATTTTCCGTTCACCTCTGTGAATGCTAGCAGTTTCCTTAAGTCTGTGAAGTGGTGGCCTTTTGCCCTAGTGATCGCTTCTGCCGAAACTTTGCAAATATCCTCCCCAGGGTAGAAGGGCTGTCTCTTCTTTCCCTTCCCTTTGACGGGGGCAGTAACTGATTCACAAGTTTGGAGGGGCGTAGGGGGTCCATATGTGTCGGTTTTCAACGGTGAATGGGGGGGAGTAGGCTTTGGGGCGTGCTTGAGAAGTGGAGAAGGGGGAGGGGGCATTTGTGGTTTCTTAGGGGAAGCAGGGGGGTGTGTGTCGGGGTCTGTTGTGGTGAGGCGAACGGGGAGGGTCTTGGGGTGCTAATTCGTGCTTTCTTGGAGACAGGGCTGAGCGGTATAAGTTTGTATTCTCTTTCTTTTATGTTTGTTACAGGGGGCGGCATTTTGTGTGGTGAGGTTTTTGGGGGGGTTGGGGAAATGGGTGTTGTTGGGGGTGCATAAATATGGTCTTTGCTTTGGGGCGGGGGGTTAGGTTTGGCTTGAGCTTCTATTCGCAGTTTTTTATTCAAATTAACTGCGTTAACATAAGAGTTTTTACCGGGATCTTTTGATGTTTTGATTTCCTCCTCTTCCGTCTCTCTTCTGGACTCCTCAAGGGCGAGTCTACCGGGAGTTTTTTTACCTGTAACAATGACCCATGGCTCCTTTTTCCTGTTATCTCCGTTGTCTTCGTTTTCGTTTTCATTTTCTTCCTCTGAGTCCGAAAAGGTTTGTTGGGGGTCTGGTTGTGTCTTTTTTGGGGGCGACTCTGGCAGTGCAAATCCAAGTTTAGGGCCTAGATGTTCTCCAACTCGGGTTTTGGGGTTGTTTACGGGTTTTTTTCTTTCTGGACAATCAAACGTTAGATGCCCTATCGCATTGCATCTCCAGCAGGCCGGTTTCCTTCCTGCTACAATGACCGGCAGTTTGTCATTTTCTATCTCAATGTAGTAAGGAATTTCGTTGAATGTTTTCTGATTTATCAGAATGTCAAAATTCCATATTGACAGGTATTGATCACATGTGACCGACATCATTTCTCCGTATTTGTCAAAAAATGCTCCAACGTGAGCGCCCTCGATGAAGAAGGGGACGTTAAATACTGATATTGTTGTCCTCCGTCTGCCTAAATGCTCCATCCGCAGTACGTATTCAGGAGTTATAATCTCCTTTCTAGCGAGTGTCATGCACTCCTCCTCTGAGCCAAAAAGTGCCGACCAGTTATTGTGTCCTCTTGATTTGATGATTTTTATCGGTCTGTGTCCGACCGACGCTAGAAGTTTAGTGATCACTTCAACCGAAGATCTCACTGCCTTTTTGATCTTCCTGTCCATTACGAACATCGTTAATGTTTTTTTTTCTATTTCCTGCAGCTTTGGGAGGTCGATTAACAGTCCTTTATCCGTGATTTTGGTCTTGTACATTTCCATTTTGGATTGGAATTCCTCCAAATTAATGCTTACTGCCGGGGGTTTTGTCCAACCCGACGTTCCAGGATGGGGCGAAGATGTAGACCCCATAGTCTTAACTTTTTCCCTTGTTGGCACAAGGCTAACTGCCATGGCCGGAGAAAAAAAATCCGTTACTAAAAAAAAAAAAACAGCAGAGAAAAAAAAAAGTCGTATTTTTAAATAAATCCGGCTCTAAAAAAGAGAGACCGAATAACAAATATAACAACTTTAACAAATATAACAATAATAATAACGGTAATAACAAGAGAAAAATAGTAATACAGATAGCAACCAATAAGAAAGAAATTAACAAACTCGATCTTACGGAAACGTTTTAAATCGAGGATTGAATATTTATTCTGCATAAAATACAGAAATGTGGCACAAGGCCAAAAAGGGGTGGGGAAAGATCGGTCTTCACTAACTTATTCTGACTGGTATAACTTGGCTAGTTTCATTCGTGACCATCATTCACCAAAATACCACATCCACACTACAATCATGCACCATACACCAAAAGAATTTATACTATGACTATCCTACTTAAAACCCATAATTACACAATATGAGATGGGGGATTTGGGTAATAAAAATTTTATATACAAAAAAATGAATTTATATACAATGAAAAAAAGACCCCGTGTTAGTATAAGGATCCCCCATTTCTAAGTTGTGGCAGATATGCGGATTTTCCAGTCGAAACGCGATGCAGGTCCGAACGCTTTATTAATCTCCACCTCTTTCGAAAATCTCGAAAGGTGACCTGCATCTCTGGAGAATCTGGCTATCTGTCACCTAATCGGGAGAGGGGTTGGGGAATTAAAACTTAAATTGGGAGAAAAAAAAAAAAAAAAAAAAAAAAAAAAAAAGGGGGGGGCTAGGCCAAAATAAAACGGGACCCTAATGAAATCATTCATGCACTAGCTAAGTTATGAACAAAAATAATAGTCAAAAACGGGTCAACTAATCTAGTCTTAAACGGGACAGGATCAACGTTCGTTGGAGAAACCCAAAATTCTTTGCCTAAGGCACGTCCAGATACCACTCTAGACTAGCTCCTCTCACTCGACACAATCGCGCAACTGTCACCCATCTTTCACCAAAATCTGCCGAAGGGAGTTTCGCCCTCTCGGCCTTAATGCGAATCTTCAGACGACACTTGAAAATTCGAACAAGGTCGGGAGCAGCGAAGGTCTCACCGCCGTAGACAACTTTACAACGTGTCTGCCATATCACACCTCTCAACACCGCTAGTAAGCAATAAAACACAAAACGTCTTTTCCTATCATTTGTCGGAGCCCAATTGCTACATATATTAATTGGTTCCAGGTCGAAAGACGTTACATTCAGTACGCGAACCATGAGGCCTGCAACAAACTTAATGAGCGGTGCGACGATGCGGCAATAAACAAAGGCGTGACTTACAGTCTCGTCTTCGTCTCCGCAACGACAACAAAGAGGCGAAGCCTTAATACCAGCTGCATGAAGCCTTTTGCCGACCCAGATAGCATTTCTAATAATCAGCCAGGCCAGAGAAGCCTCGTTATTATCGAAGACCTTTAGCCCAGGCGCCCAAGGCCAGATTGAGCGTAGCTCCCCCCTCGACAAACCGAGCCCCTCAATCTTCTCATCACGAACAGATCCCCTCACTAAGACCCGATACAATGCCTTACGAGACAACAGCAGGGTGTCAGAGAGGCTTTCCTTCACCCGTAAGAAGAACTTCAAGGCCCGTCGACACTCGCGATAAAAGGAGCACTCGCCTCGGGGCAACCTGTGTGCCTCCCCCTCATCCAAGTGCACACTTTTCAAAGCCGGAAAGGCTTTCTTGATGTCTTCCTTCCAGAAGCCACCGTTTCCCTCAACTGGTGTACACATTCGATTCAGGTAATAAAGCCGAAGCGTATGTTGACGAATCTCAACACTTGGCATACCCAAACCGCCCTCAGAAGGATGTAGATAACAGATATCGCGACGGACCTTAGGGGATTTACCAAGCCATAAAAACTGGGAAAGAGCCCGCTGCATTTCAAGCAGTGTATCCGACGGGAGTGGAAGTACTGATAGACGATATAGGATGATCGGATAAATGTGTGAGCAACTCACCTCCGCTCTCCCCTTTAATGAAAGATTTCTACGGGTCCACAGACCAGCTGCGGCCCGAATCGCTTTCAACACTTCCGACCAATTTTTCTCCAGCTGAAGATCAGGACCGAACCAGACGCCGAGTAGCTTGCAAGGCCCGTCAGTCCAGCTGAAGGGTCCCTGTAGGGATGCACCCTTCCAGGCACCGATGCGCAAGCCAACAGACTTGTCGCAGTTAATTTTGGCCCCTGTTATCGTTTCATACATTCTGATTTCTCTGTCGACGACACTAATCTCGGCACTGCTCGTTACAAACACTGTTACGTCGTCGGCATAGGCAGAGTACTTCAGTATGGTGCAAGCACCTGGCAAAGTAACCCCGCGTAGGACCGGGTTCACCCTGAGCCTGCGAAGGAAGGGTTCCAACACAAGCGCATAGAGCATCGGTGAAAGCGGACAACCCTGACGAAGAGATCTGGATAATTTGAAGGGCTTCGACCTCAAACCATTCACTTCCACCAGCACCCCGGGGTTTGCATAAAGGAGGCGAATCCAGGAGCGAAACTGCGGGCCAAAACCGGCCGATGACAAAACAGCCTCCAAGTAGCGATGGTCCACCCTATCGAAAGCTTTGGACTGATCTAAATTGATCAGCGCGGCTTCTGTGTCGACTTTCTCAATGATTAAGCGTATCGCGTGCAAATTATCTTGAATGGTCCTACCCTTCACAGAACAAGTCTGTTCGGGGCTAATCAGACCAGCCAAAACAGTCTGCAGGCGATTTGCTAAAATCTTGGCCAAAATCTTTAACTCTGTGTTTAGCATAGTTAAGGGCCGGAAATTATCAATCCCATCCCCACCATCTTTGCTCTTGCGTAACAATTTCAAAATCCCCTTGGTAAAGTACTCAGGTATTGACCCGTTCCTAAACCAAGCGTTAAATAAAACTGTCAGCAAGGGGACAAAAATGTGCGACAACCTCAAATACAGTTCGTAGGGCAAACCATCGATCCCAGGAGATCTATTCAGGCCGACTCCCTTTAGGGCTTCCATGACTTCATCCTCAGTTATGCAACCTTCGCACCTAGCCGATTCGGTCGCCGCGAGGCGAGAAAAGTCAGCTAAATAGGGGTCGAAATGCGCTAAAGACAAACCGGGCTCCCTGGTGAAAAGATCCTGAAAGTGATTACGAAACGCCTCCAAAATACCTTCGTTTGTGGTCACGGTACGTCCGTCCGGCAATGTGACACGTGCGATATATCGATCGGTAGCATGTCGACGCTCCTCTGCACGCAATTCAGCGGCCATGTTTGCTTCCTCATGAGGCATTCTCTTTAACCTAGCCCTAATTAAAGAAGCTTGGTGTTCCTTGCTAGTCAAGGAGGCGAGCTTCGCCTTAATTATAGTAACATTAGTACAATCCGCCACCGCCACCGCCCTATCTAGTCTAGCTTCTAGTGTCGCTTTTGCTGCTCTAGATTCTAGGTTGAGTCGTTGGCTAAAATCAGCAGAAAAGGACCTAATGGTATTCTTAAATTTTCCCCACCACTTATTCCCAATTATAGCCCCCGTCATTACCCGCTGATATGTTAGTAGTAGCTGTTCCCGGAAACTCTGCACATCGAACAACGAAGTGTTGAGTTTCCAGTACCCAGCCAATCTAGGTTTACGGCTATCTAAGTTTACACGGACACGAACAAGTCTATGATCCGAGTAAACTATATTATGAAAACTTGGACATTCTAATAAATCTACGTCGACTCTTCTAATTAAGAACCGGTCAATATAACTCGAAAGCTGTACCGTACCGGAGCCGCGTCTAGCAGTCCAAGTCCACACTATGTCATGAGGCTTTTCATTTCGGAATTTATCGATAAGATCAAACTCACCGACAAAATCCCGAAATGTCTTTGCATCATGATCTCTGTTAGTACCCCTAGAAGGATTCCCCGTGCGATCTAAATCGGGATCCAGGACCGCGTTCCAGTCTCCCGCTAAGATAACTGAACGAGGTGTGTTCATGAAGCGCTCGATTCGCCGAAAAAAGGGAGCACGCTCAGCCTGGAGGTTGGGCGCATAAACCCCAATCAATCGAAATGCTTTATCTTTTATGGTAACATCCAGAACGCAAAGCCTTCCTTCCGAATCCATGAAACAAGGGTCACACGACGCATTTATAGTCCGCTTCACTAGCCAGGAAACCCCCCTAGAGTTAGAATTGAAGTACGCTGAATAGACATCAAAATCCCTAGACAGCGCACTTAAATAATCACCTTGAATTAAGTGAGTTTCCTGAACACAACATACATCCACTCCGAGGCTTCGAAGGTCCAGGCATAATCGTAATTTCCGAAGATCGGCCCTCAAACCTCGGACATTTACGCTTGCTAGAAAGAGTGCCATTGTAGTGCTTTAGGGTTGAGATTCTCCAACGAACATTGATGAGGTCAAGATACCGGCGGTTTTTCCCATGGAATAAGTGCCCATCGCAGTATTGATGAGGCCATCCTGGGACACACCGCCTACATCAAAGGGGAATATTAATTTAACGGCTCTGTAGAGGGAAGGGTGCAAAAAAATGGGTACCCTCCCATGACAAGATTTTCGTAACTCTCTCAGAGTTGGGGATTTGTGCACCGCTAGTTGGGGGTAAATGTCAAAGGTTATGTTTGCCTCCTCCAACATCCTCCAAATAGCTTTTCCTTCCTCTCGTGGGCGTATCACCGTGAGTAACCGGGTGGCATTGGGAAAATTGTAGGGGTCTTCTATTGATTTTCCGTTCACCTCTGTAAATGCAAGCAATTTTCTTAAGTCGGTGAAGTGGTGGCCTTTTGCCCTAGTGATCGCCTCTGCCGAAACTTTGCAAATATCCTCACCAGGGTAGAAGGGCTGTCTCTTCTTTCCCTTCCCTTTGACGGGGGCAGTAACTGATTCACAAGTTTGGAGGGGCGTAGGGGGTCCATATGTGTCGGTTTTCAACGGTGAATGGGGGGGAGTGGGCTTTGGGGCGTGCTTGAGAAGTGGAGAAGGGGGAGGGGGCATTTGTGGTTTCTTAGGGGAAGCAGGGGGGTGTGTGTCGGGGTCTGTTGTGGTGAGGCGAACGGGGAGGGTCTTGGGGTGCTTATTCGTGCTTTCTTGGAGACAGGGCTGAGCGGTATAAGTTTGTATTCTCTTTCTTTTATATTTGTTACAGGGGGCGGCATTTTGTGTGGTGAGGTTTTTGGGGGGGGTGGGGAAATGGGTGTTGTTGAGGGTGTATAAATATGGTCTTTGCTTTGGGGCGGGGGGTTAGGTTTGGCTTGAGCTTCTATTCGCAGTTTTTTATTCAAGTTAACTGCGTTAACATAAGAGTCCTTTCCGGGATCTTTTGACATTTTGATCTCCTCCTCTTCCGTCTCTCTTCTGGATTCCTCAAGGGCGAGTCTACCGGGAGTTTTTTTACCCGTAACGATGACCCATGGCTCCTTTTTCCGGTTATCTACGTTGTCTTCGTTTTCTTCCTCTGAGTCCGAAAAAGTTTGTTGGGGGTCTGGTTGTGTCTTTTTTGGGGGCGACTCTGGCAGTGCAAATCCAAGTTTAGGGCCTAGATGCTCTCCAACTCTGGTTTTGGGGTTGTTTACGGGTTTTTTTCTTTCTGGACAATCAAACGTTAGATGCCCTATCGCATTGCATCTCCAGCAGGCCGGTTTCCTTCCTGCTACAATAGCCGGCAGTTTGTCATTTTCTATCTCGATGTAGTAAGGAATTTCGTTGAACGTTTTCTGATTTATCAGAATGTCAAAATTCCATATTGACAGGTATTGGTCACATGTAACGGACATCATTTCTCCATATTTGTCAAAAAATGCTCCAACGTGAGCGCCCTCGATGAAGAAGGGGACGTTAAAAACTGATATTGTTGTCCTCCGTCTGCCTAAATGCTCCATCCGCAGTACGTATTCAGGAGTTATAATCTCCTTTCTGGCGAGTGTCATGCACTCTTCTTCTGAGCCGAAAAGTGCCGACCAGTTATTGTGTCCTCTTGATTTGATTATTTTTATCGGTCTGTGTCCGACCGACGCTAGAAGTTTAGTGATTACTTCCACCGAAGATCTCACTGCCTTTTTGATCTTCCTGTCCATTACAAACATCGTTAATGTTTTTTTTTCTATTTCCTGCAGCTTTGGGAGGTCGATTAACAGTCCTTTATCCGTGATTTTGGTCTTGTAAGTTTCCATTTTGGATTGGAATTCCTCCAAATTAATAATTACTGCCGGGGGTTTTGTCCAACCCGACGTTCCAGGATGGGGCGAAGATGTAGACCCCATTGTCTTAGCTTTTTCTCTTGTTGGCACAAGGCTAACTGCCATGACCGGAGAAAAAAAATCCGTTACTAAACAAAAAAAAAAACAGCGGAGAAAAAAAAGTCGTATTTTTAAATAAATCCGGCTCTAAAAAAGAGAGACCGAATAACAAATATAACAACTGTAACAAATATAACAATAATAATAACGGTAATAACAAGAGAAAAATAGTAATACAAATCGCAGCCAATAAGAAAGAAACCAACAAACACACTTCGATCTTACGGGAACGTTTTAAATCGAGGATTGAATATTTATTCTGTTAAAATACAGAAATGTGGCACAAGGCCAAAAGGGGGGTGGGGAAAGATCGGTCTTCACTAACTTATTCTGACTGGTATAACTTGGCTAGTTTCATTCGTGACCATCATTCACCAAAATACCACATCCACACTACAATCAAGCACCATACACCAAAAGAATTTATACCATGACTATCCTACTTAAAACCCATAATTACATAATATGAGATGGGGGATTTGGGTAATAAAAATTTTATGTACAAAAAAAAAAATGAATTTATATACAATGAAAAAAAGACCCCGTGTTAGTATAAGGATCCCCCATTTCTAAGTTGTGGCAGATATGCGGATTTTCCAGTCGAAACGCGATGCAGGTCCGAACGCTTTATTAATCTCCACCTCTTTCGAAAATCTCGAAAGGTGACCTGCATCTCTGGAGAATCTGGCTATCTGTCACCTAATCGGGAGAGGGGTTGGGGAATTAAAACTTAAATTGGGAAAAAAAAAAAAAAAAAAAAAAAAGGGGGGGGGCTAGGCCAAAATAAAACGGGACCCTAATGAAATCATTCATGCACTAGCTAAGTTATGAACAAAAAATAATAGTCAAAAACGGGTCAACTAATCTAGTCTTAAACGGGACAGGATCAACGTTCGTTGGAGAAACCCAAAATTCTTTGCCTAAGGCACGTCCAGATACCACTCTAGACTAGCTCCTCTCACTCGACACAATCGCGCAACTGTCACCCATCTTTCACCAAAATCTGCCGAAGGGAGTTTCGCCTTCTCGGCCTCAATGCGAATCTTCAGACGACACTTGAAAATTCGAATAAGGTCGGGAGCAGCGAAGGTCTCACCGCCGTAGACAACTTTACAACGTGTCTGCCATATCACACCTCTCAACACCGCTAGTAAGCAATAAAACACAAAACGTCTTTTCCTATCATTTGTCGGAGCCCAATTGCTACATATATTAATTGGTTCCAGGTCGAAAGACGTTACATTCAGTACGCGAACCATGAGGCCTGCAACAAACTTAATGAGCGGTGCGACGATGCGGCAATAAACAAAGGCGTGACTTACAGTCTCGTCTTCGTCTCCGCAACGACAACAAAGAGGCGAAGCCTTAATACCAGCTGCATGAAGCCTTTTGCCGACCCAGATAGCATTTCTAATAATCAGCCAGGCCAGAGAAGCCTCGTTATTATCGAAGACCTTTAGCCCAGGCGCCCAAGGCCAGATTGAGCGTAGCTCCCCCCTCGACAAACCGAGCCCCTCAATCTTCTCATCACGAACAGATCCCCTCACTAAGACCCGATACAATGCCTTACGAGACAACAGCAGGGTGTCAGAGAGGCTTTCCTTCACCCGTAAGAGGAACTTCAAGGCCCGTCGACACTCGCGATAAAAGGAGCACTCGCCTCGGGGCAACCTGTGTGCCTCCCCCTCATCCAAGTGCACACTTTTCAAAGCCGGAAAGGCTTTCTTGATGTCTTCCTTCCAGAAGCCACCGTTTCCCTCAACTGGTGTACACATTCGATTCAGGTAATAAAGCCGAAGCGTATGTTGACGAATCTCAACACTTGGCATACCCAAACCGCCCTCAGAAGGATGTAGATAACAGATATCGCGACGGACCTTAGGGGATTTACCAAGCCATAAAAACTGGGAAAGAGCCCGCTGCATTTCAAGCAGTGTATCCGACGGGAGTGGAAGTACTGATAGACGATATAGGATGATCGGATAAATGTGTGAGCAACTCACCTCCGCTCTCCCCTTTAATGAAAGATTTCTACGGGTCCACAGACTAGCTGCGGCCCGAATCGCTTTCAACACTTCCGACCAATTTTTCTCCAGCTGAAGATCAGGACCAAACCAGACGCCGAGTAGCTTGCAAGGCCCGTCAGTCCAGCTGAAGGGTCCCTGTAGGGATGCACCCTTCCAGGCACCGATGCGCAAGCCAACAGACTTGTCGCAGTTAATTTTGGCCCCTGTTATCGTTTCATACATTCTGATTTCTCTGTCGACGACACTAATCTCGGCACTGCTCGTTACAAACACTGTTACGTCGTCGGCATAGGCAGAGTACTTCAGTATGGTGCAAGCACCTGGCAAAGTAACCCCGCGTAGGACCGGGTTCACCCTGAGCCTGCGAAGGAAGGGTTCCAACACGAGCGCATAGAGCATCGGTGAAAGCGGACAACCCTGACGAAGAGATCTGGATAATTTGAAGGGCTTCGACCTCAAACCATTCACTTCCACCAGCACCCCGGGGTTTGCATAAAGGAGGCGAATCCAGGAGCGAAACTGCGGGCCAAAACCGGCCGATGACAAAACAGCCTCCAAGTAGCGATGGTCTACCCTATCGAAAGCTTTGGACTGATCTAAATTGATCAGCGCGGCTTCTGTGTCGACTTTCTCAATGATTAAGCGTATCGCGTGCAAATTATCTTGAATGGTCCTACCCTTCACAGAACAAGTCTGTTCGGGGCTAATCAGACCAGCCAAAACAGTCTGCAGGCGATTTGCTAAAATCTTGGCCAAAATCTTTAACTCTGTGTTTAGCATAGTTAAGGGCCGGAAATTATCAATCCCATCCCCACCATCTTTGCTCTTGCGTAACAATTTCAAAATCCCCTTGGTAAAGTACTCAGGTATTGACCCGTTCCTAAACCAAGCGTTAAATAAAACTGTCAGCAAGGGGACAAAAATGTGCGACAACCTCAAATACAGTTCGTAGGGCAAACCATCGATCCCAGGAGATCTATTCAGGCCGACTCCCTTTAGGGCTTCCATGACTTCATCCTCAGTTATGCAACCTTCGCACCTAGCCGATTCGGTCGCCGCGAGGCGAGAAAAGTCAGCTAAATAGGGGTCGAAATGCGCTAAAGACAAACCGGGCTCCCTGGTGAAAAGATCCTGAAAGTGATTACGAAACGCCTCCAAAATACCTTCGTTTGTGGTCACGGTACGTCCGTCCGGCAATGTGACACGTGCGATATATCGATCGGTAGCATGTCGACGCTCCTCTGCACGCAATTCAGCGGCCATGTTTGCTTCCTCATGAGGCATTCTCTTTAACCTAGCCCTAATTAAAGAAGCTTGGTGTTCCTTGCTAGTCAAGGAGGCGAGCTTCGCCTTAATTATAGTAACATTAGTACAATCCGCCACCGCCACCGCCCTATCTAGTCTAGCTTCTAGTGTCGCTTTTGCTGCTCTAGATTCTAGGTTGAGTCGTTGGCTAAAATCAGCAGAAAAGGACCTAATGGTATTCTTAAATTTTCCCCACCACTTATTCCCAATTATAGCCCCCGTCATTACCCGCTGATATGTTAGTAGTAGCTGTTCCCGGAAACTCTGCACATCGAACAACGAAGTGTTGAGTTTCCAGTACCCAGCCAATCTAGGTTTACGGCTATCTAAGTTTACACGGACACGAACAAGTCTATGATCCGAGTAAACTATATTATGAAAACTTGGACATTCTAATAAATCTACGTCGACTCTTCTAATTAAGAACCGGTCAATATAACTCGAAAGCTGTACCGTACCGGAGCCGCGTCTAGCAGTCCAAGTCCACACTATGTCATGAGGCTTTTCATTTCGGAATTTATCGATAAGATCAAACTCACCGACAAAATCCCGAAATGTCTTTGCATCATGATCTCTGTTAGTACCCCTAGAAGGATTCCCCGTGCGATCTAAATCGGGATCCAGGACCGCGTTCCAGTCTCCCGCTAAGATAACTGAACGAGGTGTGTTCATGAAGCGCTCGATTCGCCGAAAAAAGGGAGCACGCTCAGCCTGGAGGTTGGGCGCATAAACCCCAATCAATCGAAATGCTTTATCTTTTATGGTAACATCCAGAACGCAAAGCCTTCCTTCCGAATCCATGAAACAAGGGTCACACGACGCATTTATAGTCCGCTTCACTAGCCAGGAAACCCCCCTAGAGTTAGAATTGAAGTACGCTGAATAGACATCAAAATCCCTAGACAGCGCACTTAAATAATCACCTTGAATTAAGTGAGTTTCCTGAACACAACATACATCCACTCCGAGGCTTCGAAGGTCCAGGCATAATCGTAATTTCCGAAGATCGGCCCTCAAACCTCGGACATTTACGCTTGCTAGAAAGAGTGCCATTGTAGTGCTTTAGGGTTGAGATTCTCCAACGAACATTGATGAGGTCAAGATACCGGCGGTTTTTCCCATGGAATAAGTGCCCATCGCAGTATTGATGAGGCCATCCTGGGACACACCGCCTACATCAAAGGGGAATATTAATTTAACGGCTCTGTAGAGGGAAGGGTGCAAAAAAATGGGTACCCTCCCATGACAAGATTTTCGTAACTCTCTCAGAGTTGGGGATTTGTGCACCGCTAGTTGGGGGTAAATGTCAAAGGTTATGTTTGCCTCCTCCAACATCCTCCAAATAGCTTTTCCTTCCTCTCGTGGGCGTATCACCGTGAGTAACCGGGTGGCATTGGGAAAATTGTAGGGGTCTTCTATTGATTTTCCGTTCACCTCTGTAAATGCAAGCAATTTTCTTAAGTCGGTGAAGTGGTGGCCTTTTGCCCTAGTGATCGCCTCTGCCGAAACTTTGCAAATATCCTCACCAGGGTAGAAGGGCTGTCTCTTCTTTCCCTTCCCTTTGACGGGGGCAGTAACTGATTCACAAGTTTGGAGGGGCGTAGGGGGTCCATATGTGTCGGTTTTCAACGGTGAATGGGGGGGAGTGGGCTTTGGGGCGTGCTTGAGAAGTGGAGAAGGGGGAGGGGGCATTTGTGGTTTCTTAGGGGAAGCAGGGGGGGTGTGTGTCGGGGTCTGTTGTGGTGAGGCGAACGGGGAGGGTCTTGGGGTGCTTATTCGTGCTTTCTTGGAGACAGGGCTGAGCGGTATAAGTTTGTATTCTCTTTCTTTTATATTTGTTACAGGGGGCGGCATTTTGTGTGGTGAGGTTTTTTGGGGGGGGTGGGGAAATGGGTGTTGTTGAGGGTGTATAAATATGGTCTTTGCTTTGGGGCGGGGGGTTAGGTTTGGCTTGAGCTTCTATTCGCAGTTTTTTATTCAAGTTAACTGCGTTAACATAAGAGTCCTTTCCGGGATCTTTTGACATTTTGATCTCCTCCTCTTCCGTCTCTCTTCTGGATTCCTCAAGGGCGAGTCTACCGGGAGTTTTTTTACCCGTAACGATGACCCATGGCTCCTTTTTCCGGTTATCTACGTTGTCTTCGTTTTCTTCCTCTGAGTCCGAAAAAGTTTGTTGGGGGTCTGGTTGTGTCTTTTTTGGGGGCGACTCTGGCAGTGCAAATCCAAGTTTAGGGCCTAGATGCTCTCCAACTCTGGTTTTGGGGTTGTTTACGGGTTTTTTTCTTTCTGGACAATCAAACGTTAGATGCCCTATCGCATTGCATCTCCAGCAGGCCGGTTTCCTTCCTGCTACAATGACCGGCAGTTTGTCATTTTCTATCTCGATGTAGTAAGGAATTTCGTTGAACGTTTTCTGATTTATCAGAATGTCAAAATTCCATATTGACAGGTATTGGTCACATGTAACGGACATCATTTCTCCATATTTGTCAAAAAATGCTCCAACGTGAGCGCCCTCGATGAAGAAGGGGACGTTAAAAACTGATATTGTTGTCCTCCGTCTGCCTAAATGCTCCATCCGCAGTACGTATTCAGGAGTTATAATCTCCTTTCTGGCGAGTGTCATGCACTCTTCTTCTGAGCCGAAAAGTGCCGACCAGTTATTGTGTCCTCTTGATTTGATTATTTTTATCGGTCTGTGTCCGACCGACGCTAGAAGTTTAGTGATTACTTCCACCGAAGATCTCACTGCCTTTTTGATCTTCCTGTCCATTACAAACATCGTTAATGTTTTTTTTTCTATTTCCTGCAGCTTTGGGAGGTCGATTAACAGTCCTTTATCCGTGATTTTGGTCTTGTAAGTTTCCATTTTGGATTGGAATTCCTCCAAATTAATAATTACTGCCGGGGGTTTTGTCCAACCCGACGTTCCAGGATGGGGCGAAGATGTAGACCCCATTGTCTTAGCTTTTTCTCTTGTTGGCACAAGGCTAACTGCCATGGCCGGAGAAAAAAAATCCGTTACTAAACAAAAAAAAAAACAGCGGAGAAAAAAAAGTCGTATTTTTAAATAAATCCGGCTCTAAAAAAGAGAGACCGAATAACAAATATAACAACTGTAACAAATATAACAATAATAATAACGGTAATAACAAGAGAAAAATAGTAATACAAATCGCAGCCAATAAGAAAGAAACCAACAAACACACTTCGATCTTACGGGAACGTTTTAAATCGAGGATTGAATATTTATTCTGTTAAAATACAGAAATGTGGCACAAGGCCAAAAGGGGGGTGGGGAAAGATCGGTCTTCACTAACTTATTCTGACTGGTATAACTTGGCTAGTTTCATTCGTGACCATCATTCACCAAAATACCACATCCACACTACAATCAAGCACCATACACCAAAAGAATTTATACCATGACTATCCTACTTAAAACCCATAATTACATAATATGAGATGGGGGATTTGGGTAATAAAAATTTTATGTACAAAAAAAAATGAATTCATATACAATGAAAAAAAGACCCCGTGTTAGTATAAGGATCCCCCATTTCTAAGTTGTGGCAGATATGCGGATTTTCCAGTCGAAACGCGATGCAGGTCCGAACGCTTTATTAATCTCCACCTCTTTCGAAAATCTCGAAAGGTGACCTGCATCTCTGGAGAATCTGGCTATCTGTCACCTAATCGGGAGAGGGGTTGGGGAATTAAAACTTAAATTGGGAGAAAAAAAAAAAAAAAAAAAAAAAAGGGGGGGGGCTAGGCCAAAATAAAACGGGACCCTAATGAAATCATTCATGCACTAGCTAAGTTATGAACAAAAAATAATAGTCAAAAACGGGTCAACTAATCTAGTCTTAAACGGGACAGGATCAACGTTCGTTGGAGAAACCCAAAATTCTTTGCCTAAGGCACGTCCAGATACCACTCTAGACTAGCTCCTCTCACTCGACACAATCGCGCAACTGTCACCCATCTTTCACCAAAATCTGCCGAAGGGAGTTTCGCCTTCTCGGCCTTAATGCGAATCTTCAGACGACACTTGAAAATTCGAATAAGGTCGGGAGCAGCGAAGGTCTCACCGCCGTAGACAACTTTACAACGTGTCTGCCATATCACACCTCTCAACACCGCTAGTAAGCAATAAAACACAAAACGTCTTTTCCTATCATTTGTCGGAGCCCAATTGCTACATATATTAATTGGTTCCAGGTCGAAAGACGTTACATTCAGTACGCGAACCATGAGGCCTGCAACAAACTTAATGAGCGGTGCGACGATGCGGCAATAAACAAAGGCGTGACTTACAGTCTCGTCTTCGTCTCCGCAACGACAACAAAGAGGCGAAGCCTTAATACCAGCTGCATGAAGCCTTTTGCCGACCCAGATAGCATTTCTAATAATCAGCCAGGCCAGAGAAGCCTCGTTATTATCGAAGACCTTTAGCCCAGGCGCCCAAGGCCAGATTGAGCGTAGCTCCCCCCTCGACAAACCGAGCCCCTCAATCTTCTCATCACGAACAGATCCCCTCACTAAGACCCGATACAATGCCTTACGAGACAACAGCAGGGTGTCAGAGAGGCTTTCCTTCACCCGTAAGAGGAACTTCAAGGCCCGTCGACACTCGCGATAAAAGGAGCACTCGCCTCGGGGCAACCTGTGTGCCTCCCCCTCATCCAAGTGCACACTTTTCAAAGCCGGAAAGGCTTTCTTGATGTCTTCCTTCCAGAAGCCACCGTTTCCCTCAACTGGTGTACACATTCGATTCAGGTAATAAAGCCGAAGCGTATGTTGACGAATCTCAACACTTGGCATACCCAAACCGCCCTCAGAAGGATGTAGATAACAGATATCGCGACGGACCTTAGGGGATTTACCAAGCCATAAAAACTGGGAAAGAGCCCGCTGCATTTCAAGCAGTGTATCCGACGGGAGTGGAAGTACTGATAGACGATATAGGATGATCGGATAAATGTGTGAGCAACTCACCTCCGCTCTCCCCTTTAATGAAAGATTTCTACGGGTCCACAGACTAGCTGCGGCCCGAATCGCTTTCAACACTTCCGACCAATTTTTCTCCAGCTGAAGATCAGGACCAAACCAGACGCCGAGTAGCTTGCAAGGCCCGTCAGTCCAGCTGAAGGGTCCCTGTAGGGATGCACCCTTCCAGGCACCGATGCGCAAGCCAACAGACTTGTCGCAGTTAATTTTGGCCCCTGTTATCGTTTCATACATTCTGATTTCTCTGTCGACGACACTAATCTCGGCACTGCTCGTTACAAACACTGTTACGTCATCGGCATAGGCAGAGTACTTCAGTATGGTGCAAGCACCTGGCAAAGTAACCCCGCGTAGGACCGGGTTCACCCTGAGCCTGCGAAGGAAGGGTTCCAACACAAGCGCATAGAGCATCGGTGAAAGCGGACAACCCTGACGAAGAGATCTGGATAATTTGAAGGGCTTCGACCTCAAACCATTCACTTCCACCAGCACCCCGGGGTTTGCATAAAGGAGGCGAATCCAGGAGCGAAACTGCGGGCCAAAACCGGCCGATGACAAAACAGCCTCCAAGTAGCGATGGTCCACCCTATCGAAAGCTTTGGACTGATCTAAATTGATCAGCGCGGCTTCTGTGTCGACTTTCTCAATGATTAAGCGTATCGCGTGCAAATTATCTTGAATGGTCCTACCCTTCACAGAACAAGTCTGTTCGGGGCTAATCAGACCAGCCAAAACAGTCTGCAGGCGATTTGCTAAAATCTTGGCCAAAATCTTTAACTCTGTGTTTAGCATAGTTAAGGGCCGGAAATTATCAATCCCATCCCCACCATCTTTGCTCTTGCGTAACAATTTCAAAATCCCCTTGGTAAAGTACTCAGGTATTGACCCGTTCCTAAACCAAGCGTTAAATAAAACTGTCAGCAAGGGGACAAAAATGTGCGACAACCTCAAATACAGTTCGTAGGGCAAACCATCGATCCCAGGAGATCTATTCAGGCCGACTCCCTTTAGGGCTTCCATGACTTCATCCTCAGTTATGCAACCTTCGCACCTAGCCGATTCGGTCGCCGCGAGGCGAGAAAAGTCAGCTAAATAGGGGTCGAAATGCGCTAAAGACAAACCGGGCTCCCTGGTGAAAAGATCCTGAAAGTGATTACGAAACGCCTCCAAAATACCTTCGTTTGTGGTCACGGTACGTCCGTCCGGCAATGTGACACGTGCGATATATCGATCGGTAGCATGTCGACGCTCCTCTGCACGCAATTCAGCGGCCATGTTTGCTTCCTCATGAGGCATTCTCTTTAACCTAGCCCTAATTAAAGAAGCTTGGTGTTCCTTGCTAGTCAAGGAGGCGAGCTCCGCCTTAATTATAGTAACATTAGTACAATCCGCCACCGCCACCGCCCTATCTAGTCTAGCTTCTAGTGTCGCTTTCGCTGCTCTAGATTCTAGGTTGAGTCGTTGGCTAAAATCAGCAGAAAAGGACCTAATGGTATTCTTAAATTTTCCCCACCACTTATTCCCAATTATAGCCCCCGTCATTACCCGCTGATATGTTAGTAGTAGCTGTTCCCGGAAACTCTGCACATCGAACAACGAAGTGTTGAGTTTCCAGTACCCAGCCAATCTAGGTTTACGGCTATCTAAGTTTACACGGACACGAACAAGTCTATGATCCGAGTAAACTATATTATGAAAACTTGGACATTCTAATAAATCTACGTCGACTCTTCTAATTAAGAACCGGTCAATATAACTCGAAAGCTGTACCGTACCGGAGCCGCGTCTAGCAGTCCAAGTCCACACTATGTCATGAGGCTTTTCATTTCGGAATTTATCGATAAGATCAAACTCACCGACAAAATCCCGAAATGTCTTTGCATCATGATCTCTGTTAGTACCCCTAGAAGGATTCCCCGTGCGATCTAAATCGGGATCCAGGACCGCGTTCCAGTCTCCCGCTAAGATAACTGAACGAGGTGTGTTCATGAAGCGCTCGATTCGCCGAAAAAAGGGAGCACGCTCAGCCTGGAGGTTGGGCGCATAAACCCCAATCAATCGAAATGCTTTATCTTTTATGGTAACGTCCAGAACGCAAAGCCTTCCTTCCGAATCCATGAAACAAGGGTCACACGACGCATTTATAGTCCGCTTCACTAGCCAGGAAACCCCCCTAGAGTTAGAATTGAAGTACGCTGAATAGACATCAAAATCCCTAGACAGCGCACTTAAATAATCACCTTGAATTAAGTGAGTTTCCTGAACACAACATACATCCACTCCGAGGCTTCGAAGGTCCAGGCATAATCGTAATTTCCGAAGATCGGCCCTCAAACCTCGGACATTTACGCTTGCTAGAAAGAGTGCCATTGTAGTGCTTTAGGGTTGAGATTCTCCAACGAACATTGATGAGGTCAAGATACCGGCGGTTTTTCCCATGGAATAAGTGCCCATCGCAGTATTGATGAGGCCATCCTGGGACACACCGCCGACATCAAAGGGGAATATTAATTTAACGGCTCTGTAGAGGGAAGGGTGCAAAAAAATGGGTACCCTCCCATGGCAAGATTTTCGTAACTCTCTCAGAGTTGGGGATTTGTGCACCGCTAGTTGGGGGTAGATGTCAAAGGTTATGTTTGCCTCCTCCAACATCCTCCATACAGCTTTTCCTTCCTCTCGTGGGCGTATTACCGTGAGTAACCGTGTGGCATTGGGGAAATTGTAGGGGTCTTCTGTTGATTTTCCGTTCACCTCTGTGAATGCTAGCAGTTTCCTTAAGTCTGTGAAGTGGTGGCCTTTTGCCCTAGTGATCGCTTCTGCCGAAACTTTGCATATATCCTCCCCAGGGTAGAAGGGCTGTCTCTTCTTTCCCTTCCCTTTGACGGGGGCAGTAACTGATTCACAAGTTTGGAGGGGCGTAGGGGGTCCATATGTGTCGGTTTTCAACGGTGAATGGGGGGGAGTAGGCTTTGGGGCGTGCTTGAGAAGTGGAGAAGGGGGAGGGGGCATTTGTGGTTTCTTAGGGGAAGCAGGGGGGGTGTGTGTCGGGGTCTGTTGTGGTGAGGCGAACGGGGAGGGTCTTGGGGTGCTAATTCGTGCTTTCTTGGAGACAGGGCTGAGCGGTATAAGTTTGTATTCTCTTTCTTTTATGTTTGTTACAGGGGGCGGCATTTTGTGTGGTGAGGTTTTTGGGGGGGGGTGGGGAAATGGGTGTTGTTGGGGGTGTATAAATATGGTCTTTGCTTTGGGGCGGGGGGTTAGGTTTGGCTTGAGCTTCTATTCGCAGTTTTTTATTCAGGTTTACTGCGTTAACATAAGAGTTTTTACCGGGATCTTTTGATGTTTTGATTTCCTCCTCTTCCGTCTCTCTTCTGGATTCCTCAAGGGCGAGTCTACCGGGAGTTTTTTTACCTGTAACAATGACCCATGGCTCCTTTTTCCTGTTATCTCCGTTGTCTTCGTTTTCGTTTTCATTTTCTTCCTCTGAGTCCGAAAAGGTTTGTTGGGGGTCTGGTTGTGTCTTTTTTGGGGGCGACTCTGGCAGTGCAAATCCAAGTTTAGGGCCTAGATGTTCTCCAACTCGGGTTTTGGGGTTGTTTACGGGTTTTTTTCTTTCTGGACAATCAAACGTTAGATGCCCTATCGCATTGCATCTCCAGCAGGCCGGTTTCCTTCCTGCTACAATGACCGGCAGTTTGTCATTTTCTATCTCAATGTAGTAAGGAATTTCGTTGAATGTTTTCTGATTTATCAGAATGTCAAAATTCCATATTGACAGGTATTGATCACATGTGACCGACATCATTTCTCCGTATTTGTCAAAAAATGCTCCAACGTGAGCGCCCTCGATGAAGAAGGGGACGTTAAATACTGATATTGTTGTCCTCCGTCTGCCTAAATGCTCCATCCGCAGTACGTATTCAGGAGTTATAATCTCCTTTCTAGCGAGTGTCATGCACTCCTCCTCTGAGCCAAAAAGTGCCGACCAGTTATTGTGTCCTCTTGATTTGATGATTTTTATAGGTCTGTGTCCGACCGACGCTAGAAGTTTAGTGATCACTTCAACCGAAGATCTCACTGCCTTTTTGATCTTCCTGTCCATTACGAACATCGTTAATGTTTTTTTTTCTATTTCCTGCAGCTTTGGGAGGTCGATTAACAGTCCTTTATCCGTGATTTTGGTCTTGTACATTTCCATTTTGGATTGGAATTCCTCCAAATTAATGCTTACTGCCGGGGGTTTTGTCCAACCCGACGTTCCAGGATGGGGCGAAGATGTAGACCCCATAGTCTTAACTTTTTCCCTTGTTGGCACAAGGCTAACTGCCATGGCCGGAGAAAAAAAATCCGTTACTAAAAAAAAAAACAGCAGAGAAAAAAAAAAAAAGTCGTATTTTTAAATAAATCCGGCTCTAAAAAAGAGAGACCGAATAACAAATATAACAACTGTAACAAATATAACAATAATAATAACGGTAATAACAAGAGAAAAATAGTAATACAAATCGCAGCCAATAAGAAAGAAACCAACAAACACACTTCGATCTTACGGGAACGTTTTAAATCGAGGATTGAATATTTATTCTGTTAAAATACAGAAATGTGGCACAAGGCCAAAAGGGGGGTGGGGAAAGATCGGTCTTCACTAACTTATTCTGACTGGTATAACTTGGCTAGTTTCATTCGTGACCATCATTCACCAAAATACCACATCCACACTACAATCAAGCACCATACACCAAAAGAATTTATACCATGACTATCCTACTTAAAACCCATAATTACATAATATGAGATGGGGGATTTGGGTAATAAAAATTTTATGTACAAAAAAAAATGGATTTATATACAATGAAAAAAAGACCCCGTGTTAGTATAAGGATCCCCCATTTCTAAGTTGTGGCAGATATGCGGATTTTCCAGTCGAAACGCGATGCAGGTCCGAACGCTTTATTAATCTCCACCTCTTTCGAAAATCTCGAAAGGTGACCTGCATCTCTGGAGAATCTGGCTATCTGTCACCTAATCGGGAGAGGGGTTGGGGAATTAAAACTTAAATTGGGAGAAAAAAAAAAAAAAAAAAAAAAAAAAAAGGGGGGGGGCTAGGCAAAAATAAAACGGGACCCTAATGAAATCATTCATGCACTAGCTAAGTTATGAACAAAAAATAATAGTCAAAAACGGGTCAACTAATCTAGTCTTAAACGGGACAGGATCAACGTTCGTTGGAGAAACCCAAAATTCTTTGCCTAAGGCACGTCCAGATACCACTCTAGACTAGCTCCTCTCACTCGACACAATCGCGCAACTGTCACCCATCTTTCACCAAAATCTGCCGAAGGGAGTTTCGCCTTCTCGGCCTTAATGCGAATCTTCAGACGACACTTGAAAATTCGAATAAGGTCGGGAGCAGCGAAGGTCTCACCGCCGTAGACAACTTTACAACGTGTCTGCCATATCACACCTCTCAACACCGCTAGTAAGCAATAAAACACAAAACGTCTTTTCCTATCATTTGTCGGAGCCCAATTGCTACATATATTAATTGGTTCCAGGTCGAAAGACGTTACATTCAGTACGCGAACCATGAGGCCTGCAACAAACTTAATGAGCGGTGCGACGATGCGGCAATAAACAAAGGCGTGACTTACAGTCTCGTCTTCGTCTCCGCAACGACAACAAAGAGGCGAAGCCTTAATACCAGCTGCATGAAGCCTTTTGCCGACCCAGATAGCATTTCTAATAATCAGCCAGGCCAGAGAAGCCTCGTTATTATCGAAGACCTTTAGCCCAGGCGCCCAAGGCCAGATTGAGCGTAGCTCCCCCCTCGACAAACCGAGCCCCTCAATCTTCTCATCACGAACAGATCCCCTCACTAAGACCCGATACAATGCCTTACGAGACAACAGCAGGGTGTCAGAGAGGCTTTCCTTCACCCGTAAGAGGAACTTCAAGGCCCGTCGACACTTGCGATAAAAGGAGCACTCGCCTCGGGGCAACCTGTGTGCCCCCCCCTCATCCAAGTGCACACTTTTCAAAGCCGGAAAGGCTTTCTTGATGTCTTCCTTCCAGAAGCCACCGTTTCCCTCAACTGGTGTACACATTCGATTCAGGTAATAAAGCCGAAGCGTATGTTGACGAATCTCAACACTTGGCATACCCAAACCGCCCTCAGAAGGATGTAGATAACAGATATCGCGACGGACCTTAGGGGATTTACCAAGCCATAAAAACTGGGAAAGAGCCCGCTGCATTTCAAGCAGTGTATCCGACGGGAGTGGAAGTACTGATAGACGATATAGGATGATCGGATAAATGTGTGAGCAACTCACCTCCGCTCTCCCCTTTAATGAAAGATTTCTACGGGTCCACAGACTAGCTGCGGCCCGAATCGCTTTCAACACTTCCGACCAATTTTTCTCCAGCTGAAGATCAGGACCAAACCAGACGCCGAGTAGCTTGCAAGGCCCGTCAGTCCAGCTGAAGGGTCCCTGTAGGGATGCACCCTTCCAGGCACCGATGCGCAAGCCAACAGACTTGTCGCAGTTAATTTTGGCCCCTGTTATCGTTTCATACATTCTGATTTCTCTGTCGACGACACTAATCTCGGCACTGCTCGTTACAAACACTGTTACGTCGTCGGCATAGGCAGAGTACTTCAGTATGGTGCAAGCACCTGGCAAAGTAACCCCGCGTAGGACCGGGTTCACCCTGAGCCTGCGAAGGAAGGGTTCCAACACAAGCGCATAGAGCATCGGTGAAAGCGGACAACCCTGACGAAGAGATCTGGATAATTTGAAGGGCTTCGACCTCAAACCATTCACTTCCACCAGCACCCCGGGGTTTGCATAAAGGAGGCGAATCCAGGAGCGAAACTGCGGGCCAAAACCGGCCGATGACAAAACAGCCTCCAAGTAGCGATGGTCTACCCTATCGAAAGCTTTGGACTGATCTAAATTGATCAGCGCGGCTTCTGTGTCGACTTTCTCAATGATTAAGCGTATCGCGTGCAAATTATCTTGAATGGTCCTACCCTTCACAGAACAAGTCTGTTCGGGGCTAATCAGACCAGCCAAAACAGTCTGCAGGCGATTTGCTAAAATCTTGGCCAAAATCTTTAACTCTGTGTTTAGCATAGTTAAGGGCCGGAAATTATCAATCCCATCCCCACCATCTTTGCTCTTGCGTAACAATTTCAAAATCCCCTTGGTAAAGTACTCAGGTATTGACCCGTTCCTAAACCAAGCGTTAAATAAAACCGTCAGCAAGGGGACAAAAATGTGCGACAACCTCAAATACAGTTCGTAGGGCAAACCATCGATCCCAGGAGATCTATTCAGGCCGACTCCCTTTAGGGCTTCCATGACTTCATCCTCAGTTATGCAACCTTCGCACCTAGCCGATTCGGTCGCCGCGAGGCGAGAAAAGTCAGCTAAATAGGGGTCGAAATGCGCTAAAGACAAACCGGGCTCCCTGGTGAAAAGATCCTGAAAGTGATTACGAAACGCCTCCAAAATACCTTCGTTTGTGGTCACGGTACGTCCGTCCGGCAATGTGACACGTGCGATATATCGATCGGTAGCATGTCGACGCTCCTCTGCACGCAATTCAGCGGCCATGTTTGCTTCCTCATGAGGCATTCTCTTTAACCTAGCCCTAATTAAAGAAGCTTGGTGTTCCTTGCTAGTCAAGGAGGCGAGCTCCGCCTTAATTATAGTAACATTAGTACAATCCGCCACCGCCACCGCCCTATCTAGTCTAGCTTCTAGTGTCGCTTTCGCTGCTCTAGATTCTAGGTTGAGTCGTTGGCTAAAATCAGCAGAAAAGGACCTAATGGTATTCTTAAATTTTCCCCACCACTTATTCCCAATTATAGCCCCCGTCATTACCCGCTGATATGTTAGTAGTAGCTGTTCCCGGAAACTCTGCACATCGAACAACGAAGTGTTGAGTTTCCAGTACCCAGCCAATCTAGGTTTACGGCTATCTAAGTTTACACGGACACGAACAAGTCTATGATCCGAGTAAACTATATTATGAAAACTTGGACATTCTAATAAATCTACGTCGACTCTTCTAATTAAGAACCGGTCAATATAACTCGAAAGCTGTACCGTACCGGAGCCGCGTCTAGCAGTCCAAGTCCACACTATGTCATGAGGCTTTTCATTTCGGAATTTATCGATAAGATCAAACTCACCGACAAAATCCCGAAATGTCTTTGCATCATGATCTCTGTTAGTACCCCTAGAAGGATTCCCCGTGCGATCTAAATCGGGATCCAGGACCGCGTTCCAGTCTCCCGCTAAGATAACTGAACGAGGTGTGTTCATGAAGCGCTCGATTCGCCGAAAAAAGGGAGCACGCTCAGCCTGGAGGTTGGGCGCATAAACCCCAATCAATCGAAATGCTTTATCTTTTATGGTAACGTCCAGAACGCAAAGCCTTCCTTCCGAATCCATGAAACAAGGGTCACACGACGCATTTATAGTCCGCTTCACTAGCCAGGAAACCCCCCTAGAGTTAGAATTGAAGTACGCTGAATAGACATCAAAATCCCTAGACAGCGCACTTAAATAATCACCTTGAATTAAGTGAGTTTCCTGAACACAACATATATCCACTCCGAGGCTTCGAAGGTCCAGGCATAATCGTAATTTCCGAAGATCGGCCCTCAAACCTCGGACATTTACGCTTGCTAGAAAGAGTGCCATTGTAGTGCTTTAGGGTTGAGATTCTCCAACGAACATTGATGAGGTCAAGATACCGGCGGTTTTTCCCATGGAATAAGTGCCCATCGCAGTATTGATGAGGCCATCCTGGGACACACCGCCGACATCAAAGGGGAATATTAATTTAACGGCTCTGTAGAGGGAAGGGTGCAAAAAAATGGGTACCCTCCCATGACAAGATTTTCGTAACTCTCTCAGAGTTGGGGATTTGTGCACCGCTAGTTGGGGGTAGATGTCAAAGGTTATGTTTGCCTCCTCCAACATCCTCCATACAGCTTTTCCTTCCTCTCGTGGGCGTATTACCGTGAGTAACCGTGTGGCATTGGGGAAATTGTAGGGGTCTTCTGTTGATTTTCCGTTCACCTCTGTGAATGCTAGCAGTTTCCTTAAGTCTGTGAAGTGGTGGCCTTTTGCCCTAGTGATCGCTTCTGCCGAAACTTTGCAAATATCCTCCCCAGGGTAGAAGGGCTGTCTCTTCTTTCCCTTCCCTTTGACGGGGGCAGTAACTGATTCACAAGTTTGGAGGGGCGTAGGGGGTCCATATGTGTCGGTTTTCAACGGTGAATGGGGGGGAGTAGGCTTTGGGGCGTGCTTGAGAAGTGGAGAAGGGGGAGGGGGCATTTGTGGTTTCTTAGGGGAAGCAGGGGGGGTGTGTGTCGGGGTCTGTTGTGGTGAGGCGAACGGGGAGGGTCTTGGGGTGCTAATTCGTGCTTTCTTGGAGACAGGGCTGAGCGGTATAAGTTTGTATTCTCTTTCTTTTATGTTTGTTACAGGGGGCGGCATTTTGTGTGGTGAGGTTTTTGGGGGGGTTGGGGAAATGGGTGTTGTTGGGGGTGCATAAATATGGTCTTTGCTTTGGGGCGGGGGGTTAGGTTTGGCTTGAGCTTCTATTCGCAGTTTTTTATTCAAATTAACTGCGTTAACATAAGAGTTTTTACCGGGATCTTTTGATGTTTTGATTTCCTCCTCTTCCGTCTCTCTTCTGGACTCCTCAAGGGCGAGTCTACCGGGAGTTTTTTTACCCGTAACGATGACCCATGGCTCCTTTTTCCGGTTATCTACGTTGTCTTCGTTTTCTTCCTCTGAGTCCGAAAAAGTTTGTTGGGGGTCTGGTTGTGTCTTTTTTGGGGGCGACTCTGGCAGTGCAAATCCAAGTTTAGGGCCTAGATGCTCTCCAACTCTGGTTTTGGGGTTGTTTACGGGTTTTTTTCTTTCTGGACAATCAAACGTTAGATGCCCTATCGCATTGCATCTCCAGCAGGCCGGTTTCCTTCCTGCTACAATGACCGGCAGTTTGTCATTTTCTATCTCGATGTAGTAAGGAATTTCGTTGAACGTTTTCTGATTTATCAGAATGTCAAAATTCCATATTGACAGGTATTGGTCACATGTAACGGACATCATTTCTCCATATTTGTCAAAAAATGCTCCAACGTGAGCGCCCTCGATGAAGAAGGGGACGTTAAAAACTGATATTGTTGTCCTCCGTCTGCCTAAATGCTCCATCCGCAGTACGTATTCAGGAGTTATAATCTCCTTTCTGGCGAGTGTCATGCACTCTTCTTCTGAGCCGAAAAGTGCCGACCAGTTATTGTGTCCTCTTGATTTGATTATTTTTATCGGTCTGTGTCCGACCGACGCTAGAAGTTTAGTGATTACTTCCACCGAAGATCTCACTGCCTTTTTGATCTTCCTGTCCATTACAAACATCGTTAATGTTTTTTTTTCTATTTCCTGCAGCTTTGGGAGGTCGATTAACAGTCCTTTATCCGTGATTTTGGTCTTGTAAGTTTCCATTTTGGATTGGAATTCCTCCAAATTAATAATTACTGCCGGGGGTTTTGTCCAACCCGACGTTCCAGGATGGGGCGAAGATGTAGACCCCATTGTCTTAGCTTTTTCTCTTGTTGGCACAAGGCTAACTGCCATGGCCGGAGAAAAAAAATCCGTTACTAAACAAAAAAAAAAACAGCGGAGAAAAAAAAGTCGTATTTTTAAATAAATCCGGCTCTAAAAAAGAGAGACCGAATAACAAATATAACAACTGTAACAAATATAACAATAATAATAACGGTAATAACAAGAGAAAAATAGTAATACAAATCGCAGCCAATAAGAAAGAAACCAACAAACACACTTCGATCTTACGGGAACGTTTTAAATCGAGGATTGAATATTTATTCTGTTAAAATACAGAAATGTGGCACAAGGCCAAAAGGGGGGTGGGGAAAGATCGGTCTTCACTAACTTATTCTGACTGGTATAACTTGGCTAGTTTCATTCGTGACCATCATTCACCAAAATACCACATCCACACTACAATCAAGCACCATACACCAAAAGAATTTATACCATGACTATCCTACTTAAAACCCATAATTACATAATATGAGATGGGGGATTTGGGTAATAAAAATTTTATGTACAAAAAAAAATGAATTTATATACAATGAAAAAAAGACCCCGTGTTAGTATAAGGATCCCCCATTTCTAAGTTGTGGCAGATATGCGGATTTTCCAGTCGAAACGCGATGCAGGTCCGAACGCTTTATTAATCTCCACCTCTTTCGAAAATCTCGAAAGGTGACCTGCATCTCTGGAGAATCTGGCTATCTGTCACCTAATCGGGAGAGGGGTTGGGGAATTAAAACTTAAATTGGGAGAAAAAAAAAAAAAAAAAAAAAAAAAAAAAGGGGGGGGGGGCTAGGCCAAAATAAAACGGGACCCTAATGAAATCATTCATGCACTAGCTAAGTTATGAACAAAAAATAATAGTCAAAAACGGGTCAACTAATCTAGTCTTAAACGGGACAGGATCAACGTTCGTTGGAGAAACCCAAAATTCTTTGCCTAAGGCACGTCCAGATACCACTCTAGACTAGCTCCTCTCACTCGACACAATCGCGCAACTGTCACCCATCTTTCACCAAAATCTGCCGAAGGGAGTTTCGCCTTCTCGGCCTTAATGCGAATCTTCAGACGACACTTGAAAATTCGAATAAGGTCGGGAGCAGCGAAGGTCTCACCGCCGTAGACAACTTTACAACGTGTCTGCCATATCACACCTCTCAACACCGCTAGTAAGCAATAAAACACAAAACGTCTTTTCCTATCATTTGTCGGAGCCCAATTGCTACATATATTAATTGGTTCCAGGTCGAAAGACGTTACATTCAGTACGCGAACCATGAGGCCTGCAACAAACTTAATGAGCGGTGCGACGATGCGGCAATAAACAAAGGCGTGACTTACAGTCTCGTCTTCGTCTCCGCAACGACAACAAAGAGGCGAAGCCTTAATACCAGCTGCATGAAGCCTTTTGCCGACCCAGATAGCATTTCTAATAATCAACCAGGCCAGAGAAGCCTCGTTATTATCGAAGACCTTTAGCCCAGGCGCCCAAGGCCAGATTGAGCGTAGCTCCCCCCTCGACAAACCGAGCCCCTCAATCTTCTCATCACGAACAGATCCCCTCACTAAGACCCGATACAATGCCTTACGAGACAACAGCAGGGTGTCAGAGAGGCTTTCCTTCACCCGTAAGAGGAACTTCAAGGCCCGTCGACACTCGCGATAAAAGGAGCACTCGCCTCGGGGCAACCTGTGTGCCTCCCCCTCATCCAAGTGCACACTTTTCAAAGCCGGAAAGGCTTTCTTGATGTCTTCCTTCCAGAAGCCACCGTTTCCCTCAACTGGTGTACACATTCGATTCAGGTAATAAAGCCGAAGCGTATGTTGACGAATCTCAACACTTGGCATACCCAAACCGCCCTCAGAAGGATGTAGATAACAGATATCGCGACGGACCTTAGGGGATTTACCAAGCCATAAAAACTGGGAAAGAGCCCGCTGCATTTCAAGCAGTGTATCCGACGGGAGTGGAAGTACTGATAGACGATATAGGATGATCGGATAAATGTGTGAGCAACTCACCTCCGCTCTCCCCTTTAATGAAAGATTTCTACGGGTCCACAGACTAGCTGCGGCCCGAATCGCTTTCAACACTTCCGACCAATTTTTCTCCAGCTGAAGATCAGGACCAAACCAGACGCCGAGTAGCTTGCAAGGCCCGTCAGTCCAGCTGAAGGGTCCCTGTAGGGATGCACCCTTCCAGGCACCGATGCGCAAGCCAACAGACTTGTCGCAGTTAATTTTGGCCCCTGTTATCGTTTCATACATTCTGATTTCTCTGTCGACGACACTAATCTCGGCACTGCTCGTTACAAACACTGTTACGTCGTCGGCATAGGCAGAGTACTTCAGTATGGTGCAAGCACCTGGCAAAGTAACCCCGCGTAGGACCGGGTTCACCCTGAGCCTGCGAAGGAAGGGTTCCAACACAAGCGCATAGAGCATCGGTGAAAGCGGACAACCCTGACGAAGAGATCTGGATAATTTGAAGGGCTTCGACCTCAAACCATTCACTTCCACCAGCACCCCGGGGTTTGCATAAAGGAGGCGAATCCAGGAGCGAAACTGCGGGCCAAAACCGGCCGATGACAAAACAGCCTCCAAGTAGCGATGGTCCACCCTATCGAAAGCTTTGGACTGATCTAAATTGATCAGCGCGGCTTCTGTGTCGACTTTCTCAATGATTAAGCGTATCGCGTGCAAATTATCTTGAATGGTCCTACCCTTCACAGAACAAGTCTGTTCGGGGCTAATCAGACCAGCCAAAACAGTCTGCAGGCGATTTGCTAAAATCTTGGCCAAAATCTTTAACTCTGTGTTTAGCATAGTTAAGGGCCGGAAATTATCAATCCCATCCCCACCATCTTTGCTCTTGCGTAACAATTTCAAAATCCCCTTGGTAAAGTACTCAGGTATTGACCCGTTCCTAAACCAAGCGTTAAATAAAACTGTCAGCAAGGGGACAAAAATGTGCGACAACCTCAAATACAGTTCGTAGGGCAAACCATCGATCCCAGGAGATCTATTCAGGCCGACTCCCTTTAGGGCTTCCATGACTTCATCCTCAGTTATGCAACCTTCGCACCTAGCCGATTCGGTCGCCGCGAGGCGAGAAAAGTCAGCTAAATAGGGGTCGAAATGCGCTAAAGACAAACCGGGCTCCCTGGTGAAAAGATCCTGAAAGTGATTACGAAACGCCTCCAAAATACCTTCGTTTGTGGTCACGGTACGTCCGTCCGGCAATGTGACACGTGCGATATATCGATCGGTAGCATGTCGACGCTCCTCTGCACGCAATTCAGCGGCCATGTTTGCTTCCTCATGAGGCATTCTCTTTAACCTAGCCCTAATTAAAGAAGCTTGGTGTTCCTTGCTAGTCAAGGAGGCGAGCTCCGCCTTAATTATAGTAACATTAGTACAATCCGCCACCGCCACCGCCCTATCTAGTCTAGCTTCTAGTGTCGCTTTCGCTGCTCTAGATTCTAGGTTGAGTCGTTGGCTAAAATCAGCAGAAAAGGACCTAATGGTATTCTTAAATTTTCCCCACCACTTATTCCCAATTATAGCCCCCGTCATTACCCGCTGATATGTTAGTAGTAGCTGTTCCCGGAAACTCTGCACATCGAACAACGAAGTGTTGAGTTTCCAGTACCCAGCCAATCTAGGTTTACGGCTATCTAAGTTTACACGGACACGAACAAGTCTATGATCCGAGTAAACTATATTATGAAAACTTGGACATTCTAATAAATCTACGTCGACTCTTCTAATTAAGAACCGGTCAATATAACTCGAAAGCTGTACCGTACCGGAGCCGCGTCTAGCAGTCCAAGTCCACACTATGTCATGAGGCTTTTCATTTCGGAATTTATCGATAAGATCAAACTCACCGACAAAATCCCGAAATGTCTTTGCATCATGATCTCTGTTAGTACCCCTAGAAGGATTCCCCGTGCGATCTAAATCGGGATCCAGGACCGCGTTCCAGTCTCCCGCTAAGATAACTGAACGAGGTGTGTTCATGAAGCGCTCGATTCGCCGAAAAAAGGGAGCACGCTCAGCCTGGAGGTTGGGCGCATAAACCCCAATCAATCGAAATGCTTTATCTTTTATGGTAACGTCCAGAACGCAAAGCCTTCCTTCCGAATCCATGAAACAAGGGTCACACGACGCATTTATAGTCCGCTTCACTAGCCAGGAAACCCCCCTAGAGTTAGAATTGAAGTACGCTGAATAGACATCAAAATCCCTAGACAGCGCACTTAAATAATCACCTTGAATTAAGTGAGTTTCCTGAACACAACATACATCCACTCCGAGGCTTCGAAGGTCCAGGCATAATCGTAATTTCCGAAGATCGGCCCTCAAACCTCGGACATTTACGCTTGCTAGAAAGAGTGCCATTGTAGTGCTTTAGGGTTGAGATTCTCCAACGAACATTGATGAGGTCAAGATACCGGCGGTTTTTCCCATGGAATAAGTGCCCATCGCAGTATTGATGAGGCCATCCTGGGACACACCGCCGACATCAAAGGGGAATATTAATTTAACGGCTCTGTAGAGGGAAGGGTGCAAAAAAATGGGTACCCTCCCATGGCAAGATTTTCGTAACTCTCTCAGAGTTGGGGATTTGTGCACCGCTAGTTGGGGGTAGATGTCAAAGGTTATGTTTGCCTCCTCCAACATCCTCCATACAGCTTTTCCTTCCTCTCGTGGGCGTATTACCGTGAGTAACCGTGTGGCATTGGGGAAATTGTAGGGGTCTTCTGTTGATTTTCCGTTCACCTCTGTGAATGCTAGCAGTTTCCTTAAGTCTGTGAAGTGGTGGCCTTTTGCCCTAGTGATCGCTTCTGCCGAAACTTTGCATATATCCTCCCCAGGGTAGAAGGGCTGTCTCTTCTTTCCCTTCCCTTTGACGGGGGCAGTAACTGATTCACAAGTTTGGAGGGGCGTAGGGGGTCCATATGTGTCGGTTTTCAACGGTGAATGGGGGGGAGTAGGCTTTGGGGCGTGCTTGAGAAGTGGAGAAGGGGGAGGGGGCATTTGTGGTTTCTTAGGGGAAGCAGGGGGGGTGTGTGTCGGGGTCTGTTGTGGTGAGGCGAACGGGGAGGGTCTTGGGGTGCTAATTCGTGCTTTCTTGGAGACAGGGCTGAGCGGTATAAGTTTGTATTCTCTTTCTTTTATGTTTGTTACAGGGGGCGGCATTTTGTGTGGTGAGGTTTTTGGGGGGGGTGGGGAAATGGGTGTTGTTGGGGGTGTATAAATATGGTCTTTGCTTTGGGGCGGGGGGTTAGGTTTGGCTTGAGCTTCTATTCGCAGTTTTTTATTCAGGTTGACTGCGTTAACATAAGAGTTTTTACCGGGATCTTTTGATGTTTTGATTTCCTCCTCTTCCGTCTCTCTTCTGGATTCCTCAAGGGCGAGTCTACCGGGAGTTTTTTTACCTGTAACAATGACCCATGGCTCCTTTTTCCTGTTATCTCCGTTGTCTTCGTTTTCGTTTTCATTTTCTTCCTCTGAGTCCGAAAAGGTTTGTTGGGGGTCTGGTTGTGTCTTTTTTGGGGGCGACTCTGGCAGTGCAAATCCAAGTTTAGGGCCTAGATGTTCTCCAACTCGGGTTTTGGGGTTGTTTACGGGTTTTTTTCTTTCTGGACAATCAAACGTTAGATGCCCTATCGCATAGCATCTCCAGCAGGCCGGTTTCCTTCCTGCTACAATGACCGGCAGTTTGTCATTTTCTATCTCAATGTAGTAAGGAATTTCGTTGAATGTTTTCTGATTTATCAGAATGTCAAAATTCCATATTGACAGGTATTGATCACATGTGACCGACATCATTTCTCCGTATTTGTCAAAAAATGCTCCAACGTGAGCGCCCTCGATGAAGAAGGGGACGTTAAATACTGATATTGTTGTCCTCCGTCTGCCTAAATGCTCCATCCGCAGTACGTATTCAGGAGTTATAATCTCCTTTCTAGCGAGTGTCATGCACTCCTCCTCTGAGCCAAAAAGTGCCGACCAGTTATTGTGTCCTCTTGATTTGATGATTTTTATAGGTCTGTGTCCGACCGACGCTAGAAGTTTAGTGATCACTTCAACCGAAGATCTCACTGCCTTTTTGATCTTCCTGTCCATTACGAACATCGTTAATGTTTTTTTTTTCTATTTCCTGCAGCTTTGGGAGGTCGATTAACAGTCCTTTATCCGTGATTTTGGTCTTGTACATTTCCATTTTGGATTGGAATTCCTCCAAATTAATGCTTACTGCCGGGGGTTTTGTCCAACCCGACGTTCCAGGATGGGGCGAAGATGTAGACCCCATAGTCTTAACTTTTTCCCTTGTTGGCACAAGGCTAACTGCCATGGCCGGAGAAAAAAAATCCGTTACTAAAAAAAAAAACAGCAGAGAAAAAAAAAAAAAAAGTCGTATTTTTAAATAAATCCGGCTCTAAAAAAGAGAGACCGAATAACAAATATAACAACTTTAACAAATATAACAATAATAATAACGGTAATAACAAGAGAAAAATAGTAATACAGATAGCAACCAATAAGAAAGAAATTAACAAACTCGATCTTACGGAAACGTTTTAAATCGAGGATTGAATATTTATTCTGTTAAAATACAGAAATGTGGCACAAGGCCAAAAGGGGGGTGGGGAAAGATCGGTCTTCACTAACTTATTCTGACTGGTATAACTTGGCTAGTTTCATTCGTGACCATCATTCACCAAAATACCACATCCACACTACAATCAAGCACCATACACCAAAAGAATTTATACCATGACTATCCTACTTAAAACCCATAATTACATAATATGAGATGGGGGATTTGGGTAATAAAAATTTTATGTACAAAAAAAAATGAATTTATATACAATGAAAAAAAGACCCCGTGTTAGTATAAGGATCCCCCATTTCTAAGTTGTGGCAGATATGCGGATTTTCCAGTCGAAACGCGATGCAGGTCCGAACGCTTTATTAATCTCCACCTCTTTCGAAAATCTCGAAAGGTGACCTGCATCTCTGGAGAATCTGGCTATCTGTCACCTAATCGGGAGAGGGGTTGGGGAATTAAAACTTAAATTGGGAGAAAAAAAAAAAAAAAAAAAAAAAAAAAAAGGGGGGGGGGCTAGGCCAAAATAAAACGGGACCCTAATGAAATCATTCATGCACTAGCTAAGTTATGAACAAAAATAATAGTCAAAAACGGGTCAACTAATCTAGTCTTAAACGGGACAGGATCAACGTTCGTTGGAGAAACCCAAAATTCTTTGCCTAAGGCACGTCCAGATACCACTCTAGACTAGCTCCTCTCACTCGACACAATCGCGCAACTGTCACCCATCTTTCACCAAAATCTGCCGAAGGGAGTTTCGCCTTCTCGGCCTTAATGCGAATCTTCAGACGACACTTGAAAATTCGAATAAGGTCGGGAGCAGCGAAGGTCTCACCGCCGTAGACAACTTTACAACGTGTCTGCCATATCACACCTCTCAACACCGCTAGTAAGCAATAAAACACAAAACGTCTTTTCCTATCATTTGTCGGAGCCCAATTGCTACATATATTAATTGGTTCCAGGTCGAAAGACGTTACATTCAGTACGCGAACCATGAGGCCTGCAACAAACTTAATGAGCGGTGCGACGATGCGGCAATAAACAAAGGCGTGACTTACAGTCTCGTCTTCGTCTCCGCAACGACAACAAAGAGGCGAAGCCTTAATACCAGCTGCATGAAGCCTTTTGCCGACCCAGATAGCATTTCTAATAATCAGCCAGGCCAGAGAAGCCTCGTTATTATCGAAGACCTTTAGCCCAGGCGCCCAAGGCCAGATTGAGCGTAGCTCCCCCCTCGACAAACCGAGCCCCTCAATCTTCTCATCACGAACAGATCCCCTCACTAAGACCCGATACAATGCCTTACGAGACAACAGCAGGGTGTCAGAGAGGCTTTCCTTCACCCGTAAGAGGAACTTCAAGGCCCGTCGACACTCGCGATAAAAGGAGCACTCGCCTCGGGGCAACCTGTGTGCCTCCCCCTCATCCAAGTGCACACTTTTCAAAGCCGGAAAGGCTTTCTTGATGTCTTCCTTCCAGAAGCCACCGTTTCCCTCAACTGGTGTACACATTCGATTCAGGTAATAAAGCCGAAGCGTATGTTGACGAATCTCAACACTTGGCATACCCAAACCGCCCTCAGAAGGATGTAGATAACAGATATCGCGACGGACCTTAGGGGATTTACCAAGCCATAAAAACTGGGAAAGAGCCCGCTGCATTTCAAGCAGTGTATCCGACGGGAGTGGAAGTACTGATAGACGATATAGGATGATCGGATAAATGTGTGAGCAACTCACCTCCGCTCTCCCCTTTAATGAAAGATTTCTACGGGTCCACAGACTAGCTGCGGCCCGAATCGCTTTCAACACTTCCGACCAATTTTTCTCCAGCTGAAGATCAGGACCAAACCAGACGCCGAGTAGCTTGCAAGGCCCGTCAGTCCAGCTGAAGGGTCCCTGTAGGGATGCACCCTTCCAGGCACCGATGCGCAAGCCAACAGACTTGTCGCAGTTAATTTTGGCCCCTGTTATCGTTTCATACATTCTGATTTCTCTGTCGACGACACTAATCTCGGCACTGCTCGTTACAAACACTGTTACGTCGTCGGCATAGGCAGAGTACTTCAGTATGGTGCAAGCACCTGGCAAAGTAACCCCGCGTAGGACCGGGTTCACCCTGAGCCTGCGAAGGAAGGGTTCCAACACAAGCGCATAGAGCATCGGTGAAAGCGGACAACCCTGACGAAGAGATCTGGATAATTTGAAGGGCTTCGACCTCAAACCATTCACTTCCACCAGCACCCCGGGGTTTGCATAAAGGAGGCGAATCCAGGAGCGAAACTGCGGGCCAAAACCGGCCGATGACAAAACAGCCTCCAAGTAGCGATGGTCCACCCTATCGAAAGCTTTGGACTGATCTAAATTGATCAGCGCGGCTTCTGTGTCGACTTTCTCAATGATTAAGCGTATCGCGTGCAAATTATCTTGAATGGTCCTACCCTTCACAGAACAAGTCTGTTCGGGGCTAATCAGACCAGCCAAAACAGTCTGCAGGCGATTTGCTAAAATCTTGGCCAAAATCTTTAACTCTGTGTTTAGCATAGTTAAGGGCCGGAAATTATCAATCCCATCCCCACCATCTTTGCTCTTGCGTAACAATTTCAAAATCCCCTTGGTAAAGTACTCAGGTATTGACCCGTTCCTAAACCAAGCGTTAAATAAAACTGTCAGCAAGGGGACAAAAATGTGCGACAACCTCAAATACAGTTCGTAGGGCAAACCATCGATCCCAGGAGATCTATTCAGGCCGACTCCCTTTAGGGCTTCCATGACTTCATCCTCAGTTATGCAACCTTCGCACCTAGCCGATTCGGTCGCCGCGAGGCGAGAAAAGTCAGCTAAATAGGGGTCGAAATGCGCTAAAGACAAACCGGGCTCCCTGGTGAAAAGATCCTGAAAGTGATTACGAAACGCCTCCAAAATACCTTCGTTTGTGGTCACGGTACGTCCGTCCGGCAATGTGACACGTGCGATATATCGATCGGTAGCATGTCGACGCTCCTCTGCACGCAATTCAGCGGCCATGTTTGCTTCCTCATGAGGCATTCTCTTTAACCTAGCCCTAATTAAAGAAGCTTGGTGTTCCTTGCTAGTCAAGGAGGCGAGCTCCGCCTTAATTATAGTAACATTAGTACAATCCGCCACCGCCACCGCCCTATCTAGTCTAGCTTCTAGTGTCGCTTTCGCTGCTCTAGATTCTAGGTTGAGTCGTTGGCTAAAATCAGCAGAAAAGGACCTAATGGTATTCTTAAATTTTCCCCACCACTTATTCCCAATTATAGCCCCCGTCATTACCCGCTGATATGTTAGTAGTAGCTGTTCCCGGAAACTCTGCACATCGAACAACGAAGTGTTGAGTTTCCAGTACCCAGCCAATCTAGGTTTACGGCTATCTAAGTTTACACGGACACGAACAAGTCTATGATCCGAGTAAACTATATTATGAAAACTTGGACATTCTAATAAATCTACGTCGACTCTTCTAATTAAGAACCGGTCAATATAACTCGAAAGCTGTACCGTACCGGAGCCGCGTCTAGCAGTCCAAGTCCACACTATGTCATGAGGCTTTTCATTTCGGAATTTATCGATAAGATCAAACTCACCGACAAAATCCCGAAATGTCTTTGCATCATGATCTCTGTTAGTACCCCTAGAAGGATTCCCCGTGCGATCTAAATCGGGATCCAGGACCGCGTTCCAGTCTCCCGCTAAGATAACTGAACGAGGTGTGTTCATGAAGCGCTCGATTCGCCGAAAAAAGGGAGCACGCTCAGCCTGGAGGTTGGGCGCATAAACCCCAATCAATCGAAATGCTTTATCTTTTATGGTAACGTCCAGAACGCAAAGCCTTCCTTCCGAATCCATGAAACAAGGGTCACACGACGCATTTATAGTCCGCTTCACTAGCCAGGAAACCCCCCTAGAGTTAGAATTGAAGTACGCTGAATAGACATCAAAATCCCTAGACAGCGCACTTAAATAATCACCTTGAATTAAGTGAGTTTCCTGAACACAACATACATCCACTCCGAGGCTTCGAAGGTCCAGGCATAATCGTAATTTCCGAAGATCGGCCCTCAAACCTCGGACATTTACGCTTGCTAGAAAGAGTGCCATTGTAGTGCTTTAGGGTTGAGATTCTCCAACGAACATTGATGAGGTCAAGATACCGGCGGTTTTTCCCATGGAATAAGTGCCCATCGCAGTATTGATGAGGCCATCCTGGGACACACCGCCGACATCAAAGGGGAATATTAATTTAACGGCTCTGTAGAGGGAAGGGTGCAAAAAAATGGGTACCCTCCCATGGCAAGATTTTCGTAACTCTCTCAGAGTTGGGGATTTGTGCACCGCTAGTTGGGGGTAGATGTCAAAGGTTATGTTTGCCTCCTCCAACATCCTCCATACAGCTTTTCCTTCCTCTCGTGGGCGTATTACCGTGAGTAACCGTGTGGCATTGGGGAAATTGTAGGGGTCTTCTGTTGATTTTCCGTTCACCTCTGTGAATGCTAGCAGTTTCCTTAAGTCTGTGAAGTGGTGGCCTTTTGCCCTAGTGATCGCTTCTGCCGAAACTTTGCATATATCCTCCCCAGGGTAGAAGGGCTGTCTCTTCTTTCCCTTCCCTTTGACGGGGGCAGTAACTGATTCACAAGTTTGGAGGGGCGTAGGGGGTCCATATGTGTCGGTTTTCAACGGTGAATGGGGGGGAGTAGGCTTTGGGGCGTGCTTGAGAAGTGGAGAAGGGGGAGGGGGCATTTGTGGTTTCTTAGGGGAAGCAGGGGGGGTGTGTGTCGGGGTCTGTTGTGGTGAGGCGAACGGGGAGGGTCTTGGGGTGCTAATTCGTGCTTTCTTGGAGACAGGGCTGAGCGGTATAAGTTTGTATTCTCTTTCTTTTATGTTTGTTACAGGGGGCGGCATTTTGTGTGGTGAGGTTTTTTGGGGGGGTGGGGAAATGGGTGTTGTTGGGGGTGTATAAATATGGTCTTTGCTTTGGGGCGGGGGGTTAGGTTTGGCTTGAGCTTCTATTCGCAGTTTTTTATTCAGGTTGACTGCGTTAACATAAGAGTTTTTACCGGGATCTTTTGATGTTTTGATTTCCTCCTCTTCCGTCTCTCTTCTGGACTCCTCAAGGGCGAGTCTACCGGGAGTTTTTTTACCTGTAACAATGACCCATGGCTCCTTTTTCCTGTTATCTCCGTTGTCTTCGTTTTCGTTTTCATTTTCTTCCTCTGAGTCCGAAAAGGTTTGTTGGGGGTCTGGTTGTGTCTTTTTTGGGGGCGACTCTGGCAGTGCAAATCCAAGTTTAGGGCCTAGATGTTCTCCAACTCGTGTTTTGGGGTTGTTTACGGGTTTTTTTCTTTCTGGACAATCAAACGTTAGATGCCCTATCGCATTGCATCTCCAGCAGGCCGGTTTCCTTCCTGCTACAATGACCGGCAGTTTGTCATTTTCTATCTCAATGTAGTAAGGAATTTCGTTGAATGTTTTCTGATTTATCAGAATGTCAAAATTCCATATTGACAGGTATTGATCACATGTGACCGACATCATTTCTCCGTATTTGTCAAAAAATGCTCCAACGTGAGCGCCCTCGATGAAGAAGGGGACGTTAAATACTGATATTGTTGTCCTCCGTCTGCCTAAATGCTCCATCCGCAGTACGTATTCAGGAGTTATAATCTCCTTTCTAGCGAGTGTCATGCACTCCTCCTCTGAGCCAAAAAGTGCCGACCAGTTATTGTGTCCTCTTGATTTGATGATTTTTATCGGTCTGTGTCCGACCGACGCTAGAAGTTTAGTGATCACTTCAACCGAAGATCTCACTGCCTTTTTGATCTTCCTGTCCATTACGAACATCGTTAATGTTTTTTTTTCTATTTCCTGCAGCTTTGGGAGGTCGATTAACAGTCCTTTATCCGTGATTTTGGTCTTGTACATTTCCATTTTGGATTGGAATTCCTCCAAATTAATGCTTACTGCCGGGGGTTTTGTCCAACCCGACGTTCCAGGATGGGGCGAAGATGTAGACCCCATAGTCTTAACTTTTTCCCTTGTTGGCACAAGGCTAACTGCCATGGCCGGAGAAAAAAAATCCGTTACTAAAAAAAAAACAGCAGAGAAAAAAAAAAGTCGTATTTTTAAATAAATCCGGCTCTAAAAAAGAGAGACCGAATAACAAATATAACAACTTTAACAAATATAACAATAATAATAACGGTAATAACAAGAGAAAAATAGTAATACAGATAGCAACCAATAAGAAAGAAATTAACAAACTCGATCTTACGGAAACGTTTTAAATCGAGGATTGAATATTTATTCTGTTAAAATACAGAAATGTGGCACAAGGCCAAAAGGGGGGTGGGGAAAGATCGGTCTTCACTAACTTATTCTGACTGGTATAACTTGGCTAGTTTCATTCGTGACCATCATTCACCAAAATACCACATCCACACTACAATCAAGCACCATACACCAAAAGAATTTATACCATGACTATCCTACTTAAAACCCATAATTACATAATATGAGATGGGGGATTTGGGTAATAAAAATTTTATGTACAAAAAAAAATGAATTTATATACAATGAAAAAAAGACCCCGTGTTAGTATAAGGATCCCCCATTTCTAAGTTGTGGCAGATATGCGGATTTTCCAGTCGAAACGCGATGCAGGTCCGAACGCTTTATTAATCTCCACCTCTTTCGAAAATCTCGAAAGGTGACCTGCATCTCTGGAGAATCTGGCTATCTGTCACCTAATCGGGAGAGGGGTTGGGGAATTAAAACTTAAATTGGGAGAAAAAAAAAAAAAAAAAAAAAAGGGGGGGGGCTAGGCCAAAATAAAACGGGACCCTAATGAAATCATTCATGCACTAGCTAAGTTATGAACAAAAATAATAGTCAAAAACGGGTCAACTAATCTAGTCTTAAACGGGACAGGATCAACGTTCGTTGGAGAAACCCAAAATTCTTTGCCTAAGGCACGTCCAGATACCACTCTAGACTAGCTCCTCTCACTCGACACAATCGCGCAACTGTCACCCATCTTTCACCAAAATCTGCCGAAGGGAGTTTCGCCTTCTCGGCCTTAATGCGAATCTTCAGACGACACTTGAAAATTCGAATAAGGTCGGGAGCAGCGAAGGTCTCACCGCCGTAGACAACTTTACAACGTGTCTGCCATATCACACCTCTCAACACCGCTAGTAAGCAATAAAACACAAAACGTCTTTTCCTATCATTTGTCGGAGCCCAATTGCTACATATATTAATTGGTTCCAGGTCGAAAGACGTTACATTCAGTACGCGAACCATGAGGCCTGCAACAAACTTAATGAGCGGTGCGACGATGCGGCAATAAACAAAGGCGTGACTTACAGTCTCGTCTTCGTCTCCGCAACGACAACAAAGAGGCGAAGCCTTAATACCAGCTGCATGAAGCCTTTTGCCGACCCAGATAGCATTTCTAATAATCAGCCAGGCCAGAGAAGCCTCGTTATTATCGAAGACCTTTAGCCCAGGCGCCCAAGGCCAGATTGAGCGTAGCTCCCCCCTCGACAAACCGAGCCCCTCAATCTTCTCATCACGAACAGATCCCCTCACTAAGACCCGATACAATGCCTTACGAGACAACAGCAGGGTGTCAGAGAGGCTTTCCTTCACCCGTAAGAGGAACTTCAAGGCCCGTCGACACTCGCGATAAAAGGAGCACTCGCCTCGGGGCAACCTGTGTGCCTCCCCCTCATCCAAGTGCACACTTTTCAAAGCCGGAAAGGCTTTCTTGATGTCTTCCTTCCAGAAGCCACCGTTTCCCTCAACTGGTGTACACATTCGATTCAGGTAATAAAGCCGAAGCGTATGTTGACGAATCTCAACACTTGGCATACCCAAACCGCCCTCAGAAGGATGTAGATAACAGATATCGCGACGGACCTTAGGGGATTTACCAAGCCATAAAAACTGGGAAAGAGCCCGCTGCATTTCAAGCAGTGTATCCGACGGGAGTGGAAGTACTGATAGACGATATAGGATGATCGGATAAATGTGTGAGCAACTCACCTCCGCTCTCCCCTTTAATGAAAGATTTCTACGGGTCCACAGACTAGCTGCGGCCCGAATCGCTTTCAACACTTCCGACCAATTTTTCTCCAGCTGAAGATCAGGACCAAACCAGACGCCGAGTAGCTTGCAAGGCCCGTCAGTCCAGCTGAAGGGTCCCTGTAGGGATGCACCCTTCCAGGCACCGATGCGCAAGCCAACAGACTTGTCGCAGTTAATTTTGGCCCCTGTTATCGTTTCATACATTCTGATTTCTCTGTCGACGACACTAATCTCGGCACTGCTCGTTACAAACACTGTTACGTCGTCGGCATAGGCAGAGTACTTCAGTATGGTGCAAGCACCTGGCAAAGTAACCCCGCGTAGGACCGGGTTCACCCTGAGCCTGCGAAGGAAGGGTTCCAACACAAGCGCATAGAGCATCGGTGAAAGCGGACAACCCTGACGAAGAGATCTGGATAATTTGAAGGGCTTCGACCTCAAACCATTCACTTCCACCAGCACCCCGGGGTTTGCATAAAGGAGGCGAATCCAGGAGCGAAACTGCGGGCCAAAACCGGCCGATGACAAAACAGCCTCCAAGTAGCGATGGTCCACCCTATCGAAAGCTTTGGACTGATCTAAATTGATCAGCGCGGCTTCTGTGTCGACTTTCTCAATGATTAAGCGTATCGCGTGCAAATTATCTTGAATGGTCCTACCCTTCACAGAACAAGTCTGTTCGGGGCTAATCAGACCAGCCAAAACAGTCTGCAGGCGATTTGCTAAAATCTTGGCCAAAATCTTTAACTCTGTGTTTAGCATAGTTAAGGGCCGGAAATTATCAATCCCATCCCCACCATCTTTGCTCTTGCGTAACAATTTCAAAATCCCCTTGGTAAAGTACTCAGGTATTGACCCGTTCCTAAACCAAGCGTTAAATAAAACTGTCAGCAAGGGGACAAAAATGTGCGACAACCTCAAATACAGTTCGTAGGGCAAACCATCGATCCCAGGAGATCTATTCAGGCCGACTCCCTTTAGGGCTTCCATGACTTCATCCTCAGTTATGCAACCTTCGCACCTAGCCGATTCGGTCGCCGCGAGGCGAGAAAAGTCAGCTAAATAGGGGTCGAAATGCGCTAAAGACAAACCGGGCTCCCTGGTGAAAAGATCCTGAAAGTGATTACGAAACGCCTCCAAAATACCTTCGTTTGTGGTCACGGTACGTCCGTCCGGCAATGTGACACGTGCGATATATCGATCGGTAGCATGTCGACGCTCCTCTGCACGCAATTCAGCGGCCATGTTTGCTTCCTCATGAGGCATTCTCTTTAACCTAGCCCTAATTAAAGAAGCTTGGTGTTCCTTGCTAGTCAAGGAGGCGAGCTCCGCCTTAATTATAGTAACATTAGTACAATCCGCCACCGCCACCGCCCTATCTAGTCTAGCTTCTAGTGTCGCTTTCGCTGCTCTAGATTCTAGGTTGAGTCGTTGGCTAAAATCAGCAGAAAAGGACCTAATGGTATTCTTAAATTTTCCCCACCACTTATTCCCAATTATAGCCCCCGTCATTACCCGCTGATATGTTAGTAGTAGCTGTTCCCGGAAACTCTGCACATCGAACAACGAAGTGTTGAGTTTCCAGTACCCAGCCAATCTAGGTTTACGGCTATCTAAGTTTACACGGACACGAACAAGTCTATGATCCGAGTAAACTATATTATGAAAACTTGGACATTCTAATAAATCTACGTCGACTCTTCTAATTAAGAACCGGTCAATATAACTCGAAAGCTGTACCGTACCGGAGCCGCGTCTAGCAGTCCAAGTCCACACTATGTCATGAGGCTTTTCATTTCGGAATTTATCGATAAGATCAAACTCACCGACAAAATCCCGAAATGTCTTTGCATCATGATCTCTGTTAGTACCCCTAGAAGGATTCCCCGTGCGATCTAAATCGGGATCCAGGACCGCGTTCCAGTCTCCCGCTAAGATAACTGAACGAGGTGTGTTCATGAAGCGCTCGATTCGCCGAAAAAAGGGAGCACGCTCAGCCTGGAGGTTGGGCGCATAAACCCCAATCAATCGAAATGCTTTATCTTTTATGGTAACGTCCAGAACGCAAAGCCTTCCTTCCGAATCCATGAAACAAGGGTCACACGACGCATTTATAGTCCGCTTCACTAGCCAGGAAACCCCCCTAGAGTTAGAATTGAAGTACGCTGAATAGACATCAAAATCCCTAGACAGCGCACTTAAATAATCACCTTGAATTAAGTGAGTTTCCTGAACACAACATACATCCACTCCGAGGCTTCGAAGGTCCAGGCATAATCGTAATTTCCGAAGATCGGCCCTCAAACCTCGGACATTTACGCTTGCTAGAAAGAGTGCCATTGTAGTGCTTTAGGGTTGAGATTCTCCAACGAACATTGATGAGGTCAAGATACCGGCGGTTTTTCCCATGGAATAAGTGCCCATCGCAGTATTGATGAGGCCATCCTGGGACACACCGCCGACATCAAAGGGGAATATTAATTTAACGGCTCTGTAGAGGGAAGGGTGCAAAAAAATGGGTACCCTCCCATGGCAAGATTTTCGTAACTCTCTCAGAGTTGGGGATTTGTGCACCGCTAGTTGGGGGTAGATGTCAAAGGTTATGTTTGCCTCCTCCAACATCCTCCATACAGCTTTTCCTTCCTCTCGTGGGCGTATTACCGTGAGTAACCGTGTGGCATTGGGGAAATTGTAGGGGTCTTCTGTTGATTTTCCGTTCACCTCTGTGAATGCTAGCAGTTTCCTTAAGTCTGTGAAGTGGTGGCCTTTTGCCCTAGTGATCGCTTCTGCCGAAACTTTGCATATATCCTCCCCAGGGTAGAAGGGCTGTCTCTTCTTTCCCTTCCCTTTGACGGGGGCAGTAACTGATTCACAAGTTTGGAGGGGCGTAGGGGGTCCATATGTGTCGGTTTTCAACGGTGAATGGGGGGGAGTAGGCTTTGGGGCGTGCTTGAGAAGTGGAGAAGGGGGAGGGGGCATTTGTGGTTTCTTAGGGGAAGCAGGGGGGGTGTGTGTCGGGGTCTGTTGTGGTGAGGCGAACGGGGAGGGTCTTGGGGTGCTAATTCGTGCTTTCTTGGAGACAGGGCTGAGCGGTATAAGTTTGTATTCTCTTTCTTTTATGTTTGTTACAGGGGGCGGCATTTTGTGTGGTGAGGTTTTTTGGGGGGGTGGGGAAATGGGTGTTGTTGGGGGTGTATAAATATGGTCTTTGCTTTGGGGCGGGGGGTTAGGTTTGGCTTGAGCTTCTATTCGCAGTTTTTTATTCAGGTTGACTGCGTTAACATAAGAGTTTTTACCGGGATCTTTTGATGTTTTGATTTCCTCCTCTTCCGTCTCTCTTCTGGACTCCTCAAGGGCGAGTCTACCGGGAGTTTTTTTACCTGTAACAATGACCCATGGCTCCTTTTTCCTGTTATCTCCGTTGTCTTCGTTTTCGTTTTCATTTTCTTCCTCTGAGTCCGAAAAGGTTTGTTGGGGGTCTGGTTGTGTCTTTTTTGGGGGCGACTCTGGCAGTGCAAATCCAAGTTTAGGGCCTAGATGTTCTCCAACTCGTGTTTTGGGGTTGTTTACGGGTTTTTTTCTTTCTGGACAATCAAACGTTAGATGCCCTATCGCATTGCATCTCCAGCAGGCCGGTTTCCTTCCTGCTACAATGACCGGCAGTTTGTCATTTTCTATCTCAATGTAGTAAGGAATTTCGTTGAATGTTTTCTGATTTATCAGAATGTCAAAATTCCATATTGACAGGTATTGATCACATGTGACCGACATCATTTCTCCGTATTTGTCAAAAAATGCTCCAACGTGAGCGCCCTCGATGAAGAAGGGGACGTTAAATACTGATATTGTTGTCCTCCGTCTGCCTAAATGCTCCATCCGCAGTACGTATTCAGGAGTTATAATCTCCTTTCTAGCGAGTGTCATGCACTCCTCCTCTGAGCCAAAAAGTGCCGACCAGTTATTGTGTCCTCTTGATTTGATGATTTTTATCGGTCTGTGTCCGACCGACGCTAGAAGTTTAGTGATCACTTCAACCGAAGATCTCACTGCCTTTTTGATCTTCCTGTCCATTACGAACATCGTTAATGTTTTTTTTTCTATTTCCTGCAGCTTTGGGAGGTCGATTAACAGTCCTTTATCCGTGATTTTGGTCTTGTACATTTCCATTTTGGATTGGAATTCCTCCAAATTAATGCTTACTGCCGGGGGTTTTGTCCAACCCGACGTTCCAGGATGGGGCGAAGATGTAGACCCCATAGTCTTAACTTTTTCCCTTGTTGGCACAAGGCTAACTGCCATGGCCGGAGAAAAAAAATCCGTTACTAAAAAAAAAACAGCAGAGAAAAAAAAAAAGTCGTATTTTTAAATAAATCCGGCTCTAAAAAAGAGAGACCGAATAACAAATATAACAACTTTAACAAATATAACAATAATAATAACGGTAATAACAAGAGAAAAATAGTAATACAGATAGCAACCAATAAGAAAGAAATTAACAAACTCGATCTTACGGAAACGTTTTAAATCGAGGATTGAATATTTATTCTGTTAAAATACAGAAATGTGGCACAAGGCCAAAAGGGGGGTGGGGAAAGATCGGTCTTCACTAACTTATTCTGACTGGTATAACTTGGCTAGTTTCATTCGTGACCATCATTCACCAAAATACCACATCCACACTACAATCAAGCACCATACACCAAAAGAATTTATACCATGACTATCCTACTTAAAACCCATAATTACATAATATGAGATGGGGGATTTGGGTAATAAAAATTTTATGTACAAAAAAAAAATGAATTTATATACAATGAGAAAAAGACCCCGTGTTAGTATAAGGATCCCCCATTTCTAAGTTGTGGCAGATATGCGGATTTTCCAGTCGAAACGCGATGCAGGTCCGAACGCTTTATTAATCTCCACCTCTTTCGAAAATCTCGAAAGGTGACCTGCATCTCTGGAGAATCTGGCTATCTGTCACCTAATCGGGAGAGGGGTTGGGGAATTAAAACTTAAATTGGGAAAAAAAAAAAAAAAAAAAAAAAAAAAAAAGGGGGGGGGGCTAGGCCAAAATAAAACGGGACCCTAATGAAATCATTCATGCACTAGCTAAGTTATGAACAAAAAATAATAGTCAAAAACGGGTCAACTAATCTAGTCTTAAACGGGACAGGATCAACGTTCGTTGGAGAAACCCAAAATTCTTTGCCTAAGGCACGTCCAGATACCACTCTAGACTAGCTCCTCTCACTCGACACAATCGCGCAACTGTCACCCATCTTTCACCAAAATCTGCCGAAGGGAGTTTCGCCTTCTCGGCCTCAATGCGAATCTTCAGACGACACTTGAAAATTCGAATAAGGTCGGGAGCAGCGAAGGTCTCACCGCCGTAGACAACTTTACAACGTGTCTGCCATATCACACCTCTCAACACCGCTAGTAAGCAATAAAACACAAAACGTCTTTTCCTATCATTTGTCGGAGCCCAATTGCTACATATATTAATTGGTTCCAGGTCGAAAGACGTTACATTCAGTACGCGAACCATGAGGCCTGCAACAAACTTAATGAGCGGTGCGACGATGCGGCAATAAACAAAGGCGTGACTTACAGTCTCGTCTTCGTCTCCGCAACGACAACAAAGAGGCGAAGCCTTAATACCAGCTGCATGAAGCCTTTTGCCGACCCAGATAGCATTTCTAATAATCAGCCAGGCCAGAGAAGCCTCGTTATTATCGAAGACCTTTAGCCCAGGCGCCCAAGGCCAGATTGAGCGTAGCTCCCCCCTCGACAAACCGAGCCCCTCAATCTTCTCATCACGAACAGATCCCCTCACTAAGACCCGATACAATGCCTTACGAGACAACAGCAGGGTGTCAGAGAGGCTTTCCTTCACCCGTAAGAGGAACTTCAAGGCCCGTCGACACTCGCGATAAAAGGAGCACTCGCCTCGGGGCAACCTGTGTGCCTCCCCCTCATCCAAGTGCACACTTTTCAAAGCCGGAAAGGCTTTCTTGATGTCTTCCTTCCAGAAGCCACCGTTTCCCTCAACTGGTGTACACATTCGATTCAGGTAATAAAGCCGAAGCGTATGTTGACGAATCTCAACACTTGGCATACCCAAACCGCCCTCAGAAGGATGTAGATAACAGATATCGCGACGGACCTTAGGGGATTTACCAAGCCATAAAAACTGGGAAAGAGCCCGCTGCATTTCAAGCAGTGTATCCGACGGGAGTGGAAGTACTGATAGACGATATAGGATGATCGGATAAATGTGTGAGCAACTCACCTCCGCTCTCCCCTTTAATGAAAGATTTCTACGGGTCCACAGACTAGCTGCGGCCCGAATCGCTTTCAACACTTCCGACCAATTTTTCTCCAGCTGAAGATCAGGACCAAACCAGACGCCGAGTAGCTTGCAAGGCCCGTCAGTCCAGCTGAAGGGTCCCTGTAGGGATGCACCCTTCCAGGCACCGATGCGCAAGCCAACAGACTTGTCGCAGTTAATTTTGGCCCCTGTTATCGTTTCATACATTCTGATTTCTCTGTCGACGACACTAATCTCGGCACTGCTCGTTACAAACACTGTTACGTCGTCGGCATAGGCAGAGTACTTCAGTATGGTGCAAGCACCTGGCAAAGTAACCCCGCGTAGGACCGGGTTCACCCTGAGCCTGCGAAGGAAGGGTTCCAACACAAGCGCATAGAGCATCGGTGAAAGCGGACAACCCTGACGAAGAGATCTGGATAATTTGAAGGGCTTCGACCTCAAACCATTCACTTCCACCAGCACCCCGGGGTTTGCATAAAGGAGGCGAATCCAGGAGCGAAACTGCGGGCCAAAACCGGCCGATGACAAAACAGCCTCCAAGTAGCGATGGTCCACCCTATCGAAAGCTTTGGACTGATCTAAATTGATCAGCGCGGCTTCTGTGTCGACTTTCTCAATGATTAAGCGTATCGCGTGCAAATTATCTTGAATGGTCCTACCCTTCACAGAACAAGTCTGTTCGGGGCTAATCAGACCAGCCAAAACAGTCTGCAGGCGATTTGCTAAAATCTTGGCCAAAATCTTTAACTCTGTGTTTAGCATAGTTAAGGGCCGGAAATTATCAATCCCATCCCCACCATCTTTGCTCTTGCGTAACAATTTCAAAATCCCCTTGGTAAAGTACTCAGGTATTGACCCGTTCCTAAACCAAGCGTTAAATAAAACTGTCAGCAAGGGGACAAAAATGTGCGACAACCTCAAATACAGTTCGTAGGGCAAACCATCGATCCCAGGAGATCTATTCAGGCCGACTCCCTTTAGGGCTTCCATGACTTCATCCTCAGTTATGCAACCTTCGCACCTAGCCGATTCGGTCGCCGCGAGGCGAGAAAAGTCAGCTAAATAGGGGTCGAAATGCGCTAAAGACAAACCGGGCTCCCTGGTGAAAAGATCCTGAAAGTGATTACGAAACGCCTCCAAAATACCTTCGTTTGTGGTCACGGTACGTCCGTCCGGCAATGTGACACGTGCGATATATCGATCGGTAGCATGTCGACGCTCCTCTGCACGCAATTCAGCGGCCATGTTTGCTTCCTCATGAGGCATTCTCTTTAACCTAGCCCTAATTAAAGAAGCTTGGTGTTCCTTGCTAGTCAAGGAGGCGAGCTCCGCCTTAATTATAGTAACATTAGTACAATCCGCCACCGCCACCGCCCTATCTAGTCTAGCTTCTAGTGTCGCTTTCGCTGCTCTAGATTCTAGGTTGAGTCGTTGGCTAAAATCAGCAGAAAAGGACCTAATGGTATTCTTAAATTTTCCCCACCACTTATTCCCAATTATAGCCCCCGTCATTACCCGCTGATATGTTAGTAGTAGCTGTTCCCGGAAACTCTGCACATCGAACAACGAAGTGTTGAGTTTCCAGTACCCAGCCAATCTAGGTTTACGGCTATCTAAGTTTACACGGACACGAACAAGTCTATGATCCGAGTAAACTATATTATGAAAACTTGGACATTCTAATAAATCTACGTCGACTCTTCTAATTAAGAACCGGTCAATATAACTCGAAAGCTGTACCGTACCGGAGCCGCGTCTAGCAGTCCAAGTCCACACTATGTCATGAGGCTTTTCATTTCGGAATTTATCGATAAGATCAAACTCACCGACAAAATCCCGAAATGTCTTTGCATCATGATCTCTGTTAGTACCCCTAGAAGGATTCCCCGTGCGATCTAAATCGGGATCCAGGACCGCGTTCCAGTCTCCCGCTAAGATAACTGAACGAGGTGTGTTCATGAAGCGCTCGATTCGCCGAAAAAAGGGAGCACGCTCAGCCTGGAGGTTGGGCGCATAAACCCCAATCAATCGAAATGCTTTATCTTTTATGGTAACGTCCAGAACGCAAAGCCTTCCTTCCGAATCCATGAAACAAGGGTCACACGACGCATTTATAGTCCGCTTCACTAGCCAGGAAACCCCCCTAGAGTTAGAATTGAAGTACGCTGAATAGACATCAAAATCCCTAGACAGCGCACTTAAATAATCACCTTGAATTAAGTGAGTTTCCTGAACACAACATACATCCACTCCGAGGCTTCGAAGGTCCAGGCATAATCGTAATTTCCGAAGATCGGCCCTCAAACCTCGGACATTTACGCTTGCTAGAAAGAGTGCCATTGTAGTGCTTTAGGGTTGAGATTCTCCAACGAACATTGATGAGGTCAAGATACCGGCGGTTTTTCCCATGGAATAAGTGCCCATCGCAGTATTGATGAGGCCATCCTGGGACACACCGCCGACATCAAAGGGGAATATTAATTTAACGGCTCTGTAGAGGGAAGGGTGCAAAAAAATGGGTACCCTCCCATGGCAAGATTTTCGTAACTCTCTCAGAGTTGGGGATTTGTGCACCGCTAGTTGGGGGTAGATGTCAAAGGTTATGTTTGCCTCCTCCAACATCCTCCATACAGCTTTTCCTTCCTCTCGTGGGCGTATTACCGTGAGTAACCGTGTGGCATTGGGGAAATTGTAGGGGTCTTCTGTTGATTTTCCGTTCACCTCTGTGAATGCTAGCAGTTTCCTTAAGTCTGTGAAGTGGTGGCCTTTTGCCCTAGTGATCGCTTCTGCCGAAACTTTGCATATATCCTCCCCAGGGTAGAAGGGCTGTCTCTTCTTTCCCTTCCCTTTGACGGGGGCAGTAACTGATTCACAAGTTTGGAGGGGCGTAGGGGGTCCATATGTGTCGGTTTTCAACGGTGAATGGGGGGGAGTAGGCTTTGGGGCGTGCTTGAGAAGTGGAGAAGGGGGAGGGGGCATTTGTGGTTTCTTAGGGGAAGCAGGGGGGGTGTGTGTCGGGGTCTGTTGTGGTGAGGCGAACGGGGAGGGTCTTGGGGTGCTAATTCGTGCTTTCTTGGAGACAGGGCTGAGCGGTATAAGTTTGTATTCTCTTTCTTTTATGTTTGTTACAGGGGGCGGCATTTTGTGTGGTGAGGTTTTTTGGGGGGGTGGGGAAATGGGTGTTGTTGGGGGTGTATAAATATGGTCTTTGCTTTGGGGCGGGGGGTTAGGTTTGGCTTGAGCTTCTATTCGCAGTTTTTTATTCAGGTTGACTGCGTTAACATAAGAGTTTTTACCGGGATCTTTTGATGTTTTGATTTCCTCCTCTTCCGTCTCTCTTCTGGACTCCTCAAGGGCGAGTCTACCGGGAGTTTTTTTACCTGTAACAATGACCCATGGCTCCTTTTTCCTGTTATCTCCGTTGTCTTCGTTTTCGTTTTCATTTTCTTCCTCTGAGTCCGAAAAGGTTTGTTGGGGGTCTGGTTGTGTCTTTTTTGGGGGCGACTCTGGCAGTGCAAATCCAAGTTTAGGGCCTAGATGTTCTCCAACTCGTGTTTTGGGGTTGTTTACGGGTTTTTTTCTTTCTGGACAATCAAACGTTAGATGCCCTATCGCATTGCATCTCCAGCAGGCCGGTTTCCTTCCTGCTACAATGACCGGCAGTTTGTCATTTTCTATCTCAATGTAGTAAGGAATTTCGTTGAATGTTTTCTGATTTATCAGAATGTCAAAATTCCATATTGACAGGTATTGATCACATGTGACCGACATCATTTCTCCGTATTTGTCAAAAAATGCTCCAACGTGAGCGCCCTCGATGAAGAAGGGGACGTTAAATACTGATATTGTTGTCCTCCGTCTGCCTAAATGCTCCATCCGCAGTACGTATTCAGGAGTTATAATCTCCTTTCTAGCGAGTGTCATGCACTCCTCCTCTGAGCCAAAAAGTGCCGACCAGTTATTGTGTCCTCTTGATTTGATGATTTTTATCGGTCTGTGTCCGACCGACGCTAGAAGTTTAGTGATCACTTCAACCGAAGATCTCACTGCCTTTTTGATCTTCCTGTCCATTACGAACATCGTTAATGTTGTTTTTTCTATTTCCTGCAGCTTTGGGAGGTCGATTAACAGTCCTTTATCCGTGATTTTGGTCTTGTACATTTCCATTTTGGATTGGAATTCCTCCAAATTAATGCTTACTGCCGGGGGTTTTGTCCAACCCGACGTTCCAGGATGGGGCGAAGATGTAGACCCCATAGTCTTAACTTTTTCCCTTGTTGGCACAAGGCTAACTGCCATGGCCGGAGAAAAAAAATCCGTTACTAAAAAAAAAACAGCAGAGAAAAAAAAAAAGTCGTATTTTTAAATAAATCCGGCTCTAAAAAAGAGAGACCGAATAACAAATATAACAACTTTAACAAATATAACAATAATAATAACGGTAATAACAAGAGAAAAATAGTAATACAGATAGCAACCAATAAGAAAGAAATTAACAAACTCGATCTTACGGAAACGTTTTAAATCGAGGATTGAATATTTATTCTGTTAAAATACAGAAATGTGGCACAAGGCCAAAAGGGGGGTGGGGAAAGATCGGTCTTCACTAACTTATTCTGACTGGTATAACTTGGCTAGTTTCATTCGTGACCATCATTCACCAAAATACCACATCCACACTACAATCAAGCACCATACACCAAAAGAATTTATACCATGACTATCCTACTTAAAACCCATAATTACATAATATGAGATGGGGGATTTGGGTAATAAAAATTTTATGTACAAAAAAAAATGAATTTATATACAATGAAAAAAAGACCCCGTGTTAGTATAAGGATCCCCCATTTCTAAGTTGTGGCAGATATGCGGATTTTCCAGTCGAAACGCGATGCAGGTCCGAACGCTTTATTAATCTCCACCTCTTTCGAAAATCTCGAAAGGTGACCTGCATCTCTGGAGAATCTGGCTATCTGTCACCTAATCGGGAGAGGGGTTGGGGAATTAAAACTTAAATTGGGAGAAAAAAAAAAAAAAAAAAAAAAAAAAAAGGGGGGGGGGGCTAGGCCAAAATAAAACGGGACCCTAATGAAATCATTCATGCACTAGCTAAGTTATGAACAAAAAATAATAGTCAAAAACGGGTCAACTAATCTAGTCTTAAACGGGACAGGATCAACGTTCGTTGGAGAAACCCAAAATTCTTTGCCTAAGGCACGTCCAGATACCACTCTAGACTAGCTCCTCTCACTCGACACAATCGCGCAACTGTCACCCATCTTTCACCAAAATCTGCCGAAGGGAGTTTCGCCTTCTCGGCCTTAATGCGAATCTTCAGACGACACTTGAAAATTCGAATAAGGTCGGGAGCAGCGAAGGTCTCACCGCCGTAGACAACTTTACAACGTGTCTGCCATATCACACCTCTCAACACCGCTAGTAAGCAATAAAACACAAAACGTCTTTTCCTATCATTTGTCGGAGCCCAATTGCTACATATATTAATTGGTTCCAGGTCGAAAGACGTTACATTCAGTACGCGAACCATGAGGCCTGCAACAAACTTAATGAGCGGTGCGACGATGCGGCAATAAACAAAGGCGTGACTTACAGTCTCGTCTTCGTCTCCGCAACGACAACAAAGAGGCGAAGCCTTAATACCAGCTGCATGAAGCCTTTTGCCGACCCAGATAGCATTTCTAATAATCAGCCAGGCCAGAGAAGCCTCGTTATTATCGAAGACCTTTAGCCCAGGCGCCCAAGGCCAGATTGAGCGTAGCTCCCCCCTCGACAAACCGAGCCCCTCAATCTTCTCATCACGAACAGATCCCCTCACTAAGACCCGATACAATGCCTTACGAGACAACAGCAGGGTGTCAGAGAGGCTTTCCTTCACCCGTAAGAGGAACTTCAAGGCCCGTCGACACTCGCGATAAAAGGAGCACTCGCCTCGGGGCAACCTGTGTGCCTCCCCCTCATCCAAGTGCACACTTTTCAAAGCCGGAAAGGCTTTCTTGATGTCTTCCTTCCAGAAGCCACCGTTTCCCTCAACTGGTGTACACATTCGATTCAGGTAATAAAGCCGAAGCGTATGTTGACGAATCTCAACACTTGGCATACCCAAACCGCCCTCAGAAGGATGTAGATAACAGATATCGCGACGGACCTTAGGGGATTTACCAAGCCATAAAAACTGGGAAAGAGCCCGCTGCATTTCAAGCAGTGTATCCGACGGGAGTGGAAGTACTGATAGACGATATAGGATGATCGGATAAATGTGTGAGCAACTCACCTCCGCTCTCCCCTTTAATGAAAGATTTCTACGGGTCCACAGACTAGCTGCGGCCCGAATCGCTTTCAACACTTCCGACCAATTTTTCTCCAGCTGAAGATCAGGACCAAACCAGACGCCGAGTAGCTTGCAAGGCCCGTCAGTCCAGCTGAAGGGTCCCTGTAGGGATGCACCCTTCCAGGCACCGATGCGCAAGCCAACAGACTTGTCGCAGTTAATTTTGGCCCCTGTTATCGTTTCATACATTCTGATTTCTCTGTCGACGACACTAATCTCGGCACTGCTCGTTACAAACACTGTTACGTCGTCGGCATAGGCAGAGTACTTCAGTATGGTGCAAGCACCTGGCAAAGTAACCCCGCGTAGGACCGGGTTCACCCTGAGCCTGCGAAGGAAGGGTTCCAACACAAGCGCATAGAGCATCGGTGAAAGCGGACAACCCTGACGAAGAGATCTGGATAATTTGAAGGGCTTCGACCTCAAACCATTCACTTCCACCAGCACCCCGGGGTTTGCATAAAGGAGGCGAATCCAGGAGCGAAACTGCGGGCCAAAACCGGCCGATGACAAAACAGCCTCCAAGTAGCGATGGTCCACCCTATCGAAAGCTTTGGACTGATCTAAATTGATCAGCGCGGCTTCTGTGTCGACTTTCTCAATGATTAAGCGTATCGCGTGCAAATTATCTTGAATGGTCCTACCCTTCACAGAACAAGTCTGTTCGGGGCTAATCAGACCAGCCAAAACAGTCTGCAGGCGATTTGCTAAAATCTTGGCCAAAATCTTTAACTCTGTGTTTAGCATAGTTAAGGGCCGGAAATTATCAATCCCATCCCCACCATCTTTGCTCTTGCGTAACAATTTCAAAATCCCCTTGGTAAAGTACTCAGGTATTGACCCGTTCCTAAACCAAGCGTTAAATAAAACTGTCAGCAAGGGGACAAAAATGTGCGACAACCTCAAATACAGTTCGTAGGGCAAACCATCGATCCCAGGAGATCTATTCAGGCCGACTCCCTTTAGGGCTTCCATGACTTCATCCTCAGTTATGCAACCTTCGCACCTAGCCGATTCGGTCGCCGCGAGGCGAGAAAAGTCAGCTAAATAGGGGTCGAAATGCGCTAAAGACAAACCGGGCTCCCTGGTGAAAAGATCCTGAAAGTGATTACGAAACGCCTCCAAAATACCTTCGTTTGTGGTCACGGTACGTCCGTCCGGCAATGTGACACGTGCGATATATCGATCGGTAGCATGTCGACGCTCCTCTGCACGCAATTCAGCGGCCATGTTTGCTTCCTCATGAGGCATTCTCTTTAACCTAGCCCTAATTAAAGAAGCTTGGTGTTCCTTGCTAGTCAAGGAGGCGAGCTCCGCCTTAATTATAGTAACATTAGTACAATCCGCCACCGCCACCGCCCTATCTAGTCTAGCTTCTAGTGTCGCTTTCGCTGCTCTAGATTCTAGGTTGAGTCGTTGGCTAAAATCAGCAGAAAAGGACCTAATGGTATTCTTAAATTTTCCCCACCACTTATTCCCAATTATAGCCCCCGTCATTACCCGCTGATATGTTAGTAGTAGCTGTTCCCGGAAACTCTGCACATCGAACAACGAAGTGTTGAGTTTCCAGTACCCAGCCAATCTAGGTTTACGGCTATCTAAGTTTACACGGACACGAACAAGTCTATGATCCGAGTAAACTATATTATGAAAACTTGGACATTCTAATAAATCTACGTCGACTCTTCTAATTAAGAACCGGTCAATATAACTCGAAAGCTGTACCGTACCGGAGCCGCGTCTAGCAGTCCAAGTCCACACTATGTCATGAGGCTTTTCATTTCGGAATTTATCGATAAGATCAAACTCACCGACAAAATCCCGAAATGTCTTTGCATCATGATCTCTGTTAGTACCCCTAGAAGGATTCCCCGTGCGATCTAAATCGGGATCCAGGACCGCGTTCCAGTCTCCCGCTAAGATAACTGAACGAGGTGTGTTCATGAAGCGCTCGATTCGCCGAAAAAAGGGAGCACGCTCAGCCTGGAGGTTGGGCGCATAAACCCCAATCAATCGAAATGCTTTATCTTTTATGGTAACGTCCAGAACGCAAAGCCTTCCTTCCGAATCCATGAAACAAGGGTCACACGACGCATTTATAGTCCGCTTCACTAGCCAGGAAACCCCCCTAGAGTTAGAATTGAAGTACGCTGAATAGACATCAAAATCCCTAGACAGCGCACTTAAATAATCACCTTGAATTAAGTGAGTTTCCTGAACACAACATACATCCACTCCGAGGCTTCGAAGGTCCAGGCATAATCGTAATTTCCGAAGATCGGCCCTCAAACCTCGGACATTTACGCTTGCTAGAAAGAGTGCCATTGTAGTGCTTTAGGGTTGAGATTCTCCAACGAACATTGATGAGGTCAAGATATCGGCGGTTTTTCCCATGGAATAAGTGCCCATCGCAGTATTGATGAGGCCATCCTGGGACACACCGCCGACATCAAAGGGGAATATTAATTTAACGGCTCTGTAGAGGGAAGGGTGCAAAAAAATGGGTACCCTCCCATGGCAAGATTTTCGTAACTCTCTCAGAGTTGGGGATTTGTGCACCGCTAGTTGGGGGTAGATGTCAAAGGTTATGTTTGCCTCCTCCAACATCCTCCATACAGCTTTTCCTTCCTCTCGTGGGCGTATTACCGTGAGTAACCGTGTGGCATTGGGGAAATTGTAGGGGTCTTCTGTTGATTTTCCGTTCACCTCTGTGAATGCTAGCAGTTTCCTTAAGTCTGTGAAGTGGTGGCCTTTTGCCCTAGTGATCGCTTCTGCCGAAACTTTGCATATATCCTCCCCAGGGTAGAAGGGCTGTCTCTTCTTTCCCTTCCCTTTGACGGGGGCAGTAACTGATTCACAAGTTTGGAGGGGCGTAGGGGGTCCATATGTGTCGGTTTTCAACGGTGAATGGGGGGGAGTAGGCTTTGGGGCGTGCTTGAGAAGTGGAGAAGGGGGAGGGGGCATTTGTGGTTTCTTAGGGGAAGCAGGGGGGGTGTGTGTCGGGGTCTGTTGTGGTGAGGCGAACGGGGAGGGTCTTGGGGTGCTAATTCGTGCTTTCTTGGAGACAGGGCTGAGCGGTATAAGTTTGTATTCTCTTTCTTTTATGTTTGTTACAGGGGGCGGCATTTTGTGTGGTGAGGTTTTTGGGGGGGGTGGGGAAATGGGTGTTGTTGGGGGTGTATAAATATGGTCTTTGCTTTGGGGCGGGGGGTTAGGTTTGGCTTGAGCTTCTATTCGCAGTTTTTTATTCAGGTTGACTGCGTTAACATAAGAGTTTTTACCGGGATCTTTTGATGTTTTGATTTCCTCCTCTTCCGTCTCTCTTCTGGATTCCTCAAGGGCGAGTCTACCGGGAGTTTTTTTACCTGTAACAATGACCCATGGCTCCTTTTTCCTGTTATCTCCGTTGTCTTCGTTTTCGTTTTCATTTTCTTCCTCTGAGTCCGAAAAGGTTTGTTGGGGGTCTGGTTGTGTCTTTTTTGGGGGCGACTCTGGCAGTGCAAATCCAAGTTTAGGGCCTAGATGTTCTCCAACTCGTGTTTTGGGGTTGTTTACGGGTTTTTTTCTTTCTGGACAATCAAACGTTAGATGCCCTATCGCATTGCATCTCCAGCAGGCCGGTTTCCTTCCTGCTACAATGACCGGCAGTTTGTCATTTTCTATCTCAATGTAGTAAGGAATTTCGTTGAATGTTTTCTGATTTATCAGAATGTCAAAATTCCATATTGACAGGTATTGATCACATGTGACCGACATCATTTCTCCGTATTTGTCAAAAAATGCTCCAACGTGAGCGCCCTCGATGAAGAAGGGGACGTTAAATACTGATATTGTTGTCCTCCGTCTGCCTAAATGCTCCATCCGCAGTACGTATTCAGGAGTTATAATCTCCTTTCTAGCGAGTGTCATGCACTCCTCCTCTGAGCCAAAAAGTGCCGACCAGTTATTGTGTCCTCTTGATTTGATGATTTTTATAGGTCTGTGTCCGACCGACGCTAGAAGTTTAGTGATCACTTCAACCGAAGATCTCACTGCCTTTTTGATCTTCCTGTCCATTACGAACATCGTTAATGTTTTTTTTTCTATTTCCTGCAGCTTTGGGAGGTCGATTAACAGTCCTTTATCCGTGATTTTGGTCTTGTACATTTCCATTTTGGATTGGAATTCCTCCAAATTAATGCTTACTGCCGGGGGTTTTGTCCAACCCGACGTTCCAGGATGGGGCGAAGATGTAGACCCCATAGTCTTAACTTTTTCCCTTGTTGGCACAAGGCTAACTGCCATGGCCGGAGAAAAAAAATCCGTTACTAAAAAAAAAACAGCAGAGAAAAAAAAAAAGTCGTATTTTTAAATAAATCCGGCTCTAAAAAAGAGAGACCGAATAACAAATATAACAACTTTAACAAATATAACAATAATAATAACGGTAATAACAAGAGAAAAATAGTAATACAGATAGCAACCAATAAGAAAGAAATTAACAAACTCGATCTTACGGAAACGTTTTAAATCGAGGATTGAATATTTATTCTGTTAAAATACAGAAATGTGGCACAAGGCCAAAAGGGGGGTGGGGAAAGATCGGTCTTCACTAACTTATTCTGACTGGTATAACTTGGCTAGTTTCATTCGTGACCATCATTCACCAAAATACCACATCCACACTACAATCAAGCACCATACACCAAAAGAATTTATACCATGACTATCCTACTTAAAACCCATAATTACATAATATGAGATGGGGGATTTGGGTAATAAAAATTTTATGTACAAAAAAAAATGAATTTATATACAATGAAAAAAAAGACCCCGTGTTAGTATAAGGATCCCCCATTTCTAAGTTGTGGCAGATATGCGGATTTTCCAGTCGAAACGCGATGCAGGTCCGAACGCTTTATTAATCTCCACCTCTTTCGAAAATCTCGAAAGGTGACCTGCATCTCTGGAGAATCTGGCTATCTGTCACCTAATCGGGAGAGGGGTTGGGGAATTAAAACTTAAATTGGGAGAAAAAAAAAAAAAAAAAAAAAAAAGGGGGGGGGGCTAGGCCAAAATAAAACGGGACCCTAATGAAATCATTCATGCACTAGCTAAGTTATGAACAAAAAATAATAGTCAAAAACGGGTCAACTAATCTAGTCTTAAACGGGACAGGATCAACGTTCGTTGGAGAAACCCAAAATTCTTTGCCTAAGGCACGTCCAGATACCACTCTAGACTAGCTCCTCTCACTCGACACAATCGCGCAACTGTCACCCATCTTTCACCAAAATCTGCCGAAGGGAGTTTCGCCTTCTCGGCCTTAATGCGAATCTTCAGACGACACTTGAAAATTCGAATAAGGTCGGGAGCAGCGAAGGTCTCACCGCCGTAGACAACTTTACAACGTGTCTGCCATATCACACCTCTCAACACCGCTAGTAAGCAATAAAACACAAAACGTCTTTTCCTATCATTTGTCGGAGCCCAATTGCTACATATATTAATTGGTTCCAGGTCGAAAGACGTTACATTCAGTACGCGAACCATGAGGCCTGCAACAAACTTAATGAGCGGTGCGACGATGCGGCAATAAACAAAGGCGTGACTTACAGTCTCGTCTTCGTCTCCGCAACGACAACAAAGAGGCGAAGCCTTAATACCAGCTGCATGAAGCCTTTTGCCGACCCAGATAGCATTTCTAATAATCAGCCAGGCCAGAGAAGCCTCGTTATTATCGAAGACCTTTAGCCCAGGCGCCCAAGGCCAGATTGAGCGTAGCTCCCCCCTCGACAAACCGAGCCCCTCAATCTTCTCATCACGAACAGATCCCCTCACTAAGACCCGATACAATGCCTTACGAGACAACAGCAGGGTGTCAGAGAGGCTTTCCTTCACCCGTAAGAGGAACTTCAAGGCCCGTCGACACTCGCGATAAAAGGAGCACTCGCCTCGGGGCAACCTGTGTGCCTCCCCCTCATCCAAGTGCACACTTTTCAAAGCCGGAAAGGCTTTCTTGATGTCTTCCTTCCAGAAGCCACCGTTTCCCTCAACTGGTGTACACATTCGATTCAGGTAATAAAGCCGAAGCGTATGTTGACGAATCTCAACACTTGGCATACCCAAACCGCCCTCAGAAGGATGTAGATAACAGATATCGCGACGGACCTTAGGGGATTTACCAAGCCATAAAAACTGGGAAAGAGCCCGCTGCATTTCAAGCAGTGTATCCGACGGGAGTGGAAGTACTGATAGACGATATAGGATGATCGGATAAATGTGTGAGCAACTCACCTCCGCTCTCCCCTTTAATGAAAGATTTCTACGGGTCCACAGACTAGCTGCGGCCCGAATCGCTTTCAACACTTCCGACCAATTTTTCTCCAGCTGAAGATCAGGACCAAACCAGACGCCGAGTAGCTTGCAAGGCCCGTCAGTCCAGCTGAAGGGTCCCTGTAGGGATGCACCCTTCCAGGCACCGATGCGCAAGCCAACAGACTTGTCGCAGTTAATTTTGGCCCCTGTTATCGTTTCATACATTCTGATTTCTCTGTCGACGACACTAATCTCGGCACTGCTCGTTACAAACACTGTTACGTCGTCGGCATAGGCAGAGTACTTCAGTATGGTGCAAGCACCTGGCAAAGTAACCCCGCGTAGGACCGGGTTCACCCTGAGCCTGCGAAGGAAGGGTTCCAACACAAGCGCATAGAGCATCGGTGAAAGCGGACAACCCTGACGAAGAGATCTGGATAATTTGAAGGGCTTCGACCTCAAACCATTCACTTCCACCAGCACCCCGGGGTTTGCATAAAGGAGGCGAATCCAGGAGCGAAACTGCGGGCCAAAACCGGCCGATGACAAAACAGCCTCCAAGTAGCGATGGTCCACCCTATCGAAAGCTTTGGACTGATCTAAATTGATCAGCGCGGCTTCTGTGTCGACTTTCTCAATGATTAAGCGTATCGCGTGCAAATTATCTTGAATGGTCCTACCCTTCACAGAACAAGTCTGTTCGGGGCTAATCAGACCAGCCAAAACAGTCTGCAGGCGATTTGCTAAAATCTTGGCCAAAATCTTTAACTCTGTGTTTAGCATAGTTAAGGGCCGGAAATTATCAATCCCATCCCCACCATCTTTGCTCTTGCGTAACAATTTCAAAATCCCCTTGGTAAAGTACTCAGGTATTGACCCGTTCCTAAACCAAGCGTTAAATAAAACTGTCAGCAAGGGGACAAAAATGTGCGACAACCTCAAATACAGTTCGTAGGGCAAACCATCGATCCCAGGTGATCTATTCAGGCCGACTCCCTTTAGGGCTTCCATGACTTCATCCTCAGTTATGCAACCTTCGCACCTAGCCGATTCGGTCGCCGCGAGGCGAGAAAAGTCAGCTAAATAGGGGTCGAAATGCGCTAAAGACAAACCGGGCTCCCTGGTGAAAAGATCCTGAAAGTGATTACGAAACGCCTCCAAAATACCTTCGTTTGTGGTCACGGTACGTCCGTCCGGCAATGTGACACGTGCGATATATCGATCGGTAGCATGTCGACGCTCCTCTGCACGCAATTCAGCGGCCATGTTTGCTTCCTCATGAGGCATTCTCTTTAACCTAGCCCTAATTAAAGAAGCTTGGTGTTCCTTGCTAGTCAAGGAGGCGAGCTCCGCCTTAATTATAGTAACATTAGTACAATCCGCCACCGCCACCGCCCTATCTAGTCTAGCTTCTAGTGTCGCTTTCGCTGCTCTAGATTCTAGGTTGAGTCGTTGGCTAAAATCAGCAGAAAAGGACCTAATGGTATTCTTAAATTTTCCCCACCACTTATTCCCAATTATAGCCCCCGTCATTACCCGCTGATATGTTAGTAGTAGCTGTTCCCGGAAACTCTGCACATCGAACAACGAAGTGTTGAGTTTCCAGTACCCAGCCAATCTAGGTTTACGGCTATCTAAGTTTACACGGACACGAACAAGTCTATGATCCGAGTAAACTATATTATGAAAACTTGGACATTCTAATAAATCTACGTCGACTCTTCTAATTAAGAACCGGTCAATATAACTCGAAAGCTGTACCGTACCGGAGCCGCGTCTAGCAGTCCAAGTCCACACTATGTCATGAGGCTTTTCATTTCGGAATTTATCGATAAGATCAAACTCACCGACAAAATCCCGAAATGTCTTTGCATCATGATCTCTGTTAGTACCCCTAGAAGGATTCCCCGTGCGATCTAAATCGGGATCCAGGACCGCGTTCCAGTCTCCCGCTAAGATAACTGAACGAGGTGTGTTCATGAAGCGCTCGATTCGCCGAAAAAAGGGAGCACGCTCAGCCTGGAGGTTGGGTGCATAAACCCCAATCAATCGAAATGCTTTATCTTTTATGGTAACGTCCAGAACGCAAAGCCTTCCTTCCGAATCCATGAAACAAGGGTCACACGACGCATTTATAGTCCGCTTCACTAGCCAGGAAACCCCCCTAGAGTTAGAATTGAAGTACGCTGAATAGACATCAAAATCCCTAGACAGCGCACTTAAATAATCACCTTGAATTAAGTGAGTTTCCTGAACACAACATACATCCACTCCGAGGCTTCGAAGGTCCAGGCATAATCGTAATTTCCGAAGATCGGCCCTCAAACCTCGGACATTTACGCTTGCTAGAAAGAGTGCCATTGTAGTGCTTTAGGGTTGAGATTCTCCAACGAACATTGATGAGGTCAAGATACCGGCGGTTTTTCCCATGGAATAAGTGCCCATCGCAGTATTGATGAGGCCATCCTGGGACACACCGCCGACATCAAAGGGGAATATTAATTTAACGGCTCTGTAGAGGGAAGGGTGCAAAAAAATGGGTACCCTCCCATGGCAAGATTTTCGTAACTCTCTCAGAGTTGGGGATTTGTGCACCGCTAGTTGGGGGTAGATGTCAAAGGTTATGTTTGCCTCCTCCAACATCCTCCATACAGCTTTTCCTTCCTCTCGTGGGCGTATTACCGTGAGTAACCGTGTGGCATTGGGGAAATTGTAGGGGTCTTCTGTTGATTTTCCGTTCACCTCTGTGAATGCTAGCAGTTTCCTTAAGTCTGTGAAGTGGTGGCCTTTTGCCCTAGTGATCGCTTCTGCCGAAACTTTGCATATATCCTCCCCAGGGTAGAAGGGCTGTCTCTTCTTTCCCTTCCCTTTGACGGGGGCAGTAACTGATTCACAAGTTTGGAGGGGCGTAGGGGGTCCATATGTGTCGGTTTTCAACGGTGAATGGGGGGGAGTAGGCTTTGGGGCGTGCTTGAGAAGTGGAGAAGGGGGAGGGGGCATTTGTGGTTTCTTAGGGGAAGCAGGGGGGGTGTGTGTCGGGGTCTGTTGTGGTGAGGCGAACGGGGAGGGTCTTGGGGTGCTAATTCGTGCTTTCTTGGAGACAGGGCTGAGCGGTATAAGTTTGTATTCTCTTTCTTTTATGTTTGTTACAGGGGGCGGCATTTTGTGTGGTGAGGTTTTTGGGGGGGGTGGGGAAATGGGTGTTGTTGGGGGTGTATAAATATGGTCTTTGCTTTGGGGCGGGGGGTTAGGTTTGGCTTGAGCTTCTATTCGCAGTTTTTTATTCAGGTTGACTGCGTTAACATAAGAGTTTTTACCGGGATCTTTTGATGTTTTGATTTCCTCCTCTTCCGTCTCTCTTCTGGATTCCTCAAGGGCGAGTATACCGGGAGTTTTTTTACCTGTAACAATGACCCATGGCTCCTTTTTCCTGTTATCTCCGTTGTCTTCGTTTTCGTTTTCATTTTCTTCCTCTGAGTCCGAAAAGGTTTGTTGGGGGTCTGGTTGTGTCTTTTTTGGGGGCGACTCTGGCAGTGCAAATCCAAGTTTAGGGCCTAGATGTTCTCCAACTCGGGTTTTGGGGTTGTTTACGGGTTTTTTTCTTTCTGGACAATCAAACGTTAGATGCCCTATCGCATTGCATCTCCAGCAGGCCGGTTTCCTTCCTGCTACAATGACCGGCAGTTTGTCATTTTCTATCTCAATGTAGTAAGGAATTTCGTTGAATGTTTTCTGATTTATCAGAATGTCAAAATTCCATATTGACAGGTATTGATCACATGTGACCGACATCATTTCTCCGTATTTGTCAAAAAATGCTCCAACGTGAGCGCCCTCGATGAAGAAGGGGACGTTAAATACTGATATTGTTGTCCTCCGTCTGCCTAAATGCTCCATCCGCAGTACGTATTCAGGAGTTATAATCTCCTTTCTAGCGAGTGTCATGCACTCCTCCTCTGAGCCAAAAAGTGCCGACCAGTTATTGTGTCCTCTTGATTTGATGATTTTTATAGGTCTGTGTCCGACCGACGCTAGAAGTTTAGTGATCACTTCAACCGAAGATCTCACTGCCTTTTTGATCTTCCTGTCCATTACGAACATCGTTAATGTTTTTTTTCCTATTTCCTGCAGCTTTGGGAGGTCGATTAACAGTCCTTTATCCGTGATTTTGGTCTTGTACATTTCCATTTTGGATTGGAATTCCTCCAAATTAATGCTTACTGCCGGGGGTTTTGTCCAACCCGACGTTCCAGGATGGGGCGAAGATGTAGACCCCATAGTCTTAACTTTTTCCCTTGTTGGCACAAGGCTAACTGCCATGGCCGGAGAAAAAAAATCCGTTACTAAAAAAAAAAACAGCAGAGAAAAAAAAAAAAAAAAAAAAAAAAAAGTCGTATTTTTAAATAAATCCGGCTCTAAAAAAGAGAGACCGAATAACAAATATAACAACTTTAACAAATATAACAATAATAATAACGGTAATAACAAGAGAAAAATAGTAATACAGATAGCAACCAATAAGAAAGAAATTAACAAACTCGATCTTACGGGAACGTTTTAAATCGAGGATTGAATATTTATTCTGCATAAAATACAGAAATGTGGCACAAGGCCAAAAAGGGGTGGGGAAAGATCGGTCTTCACTAACTTATTCTGACTGGTATAACTTGGCTAGTTTCATTCGTGACCATCATTCACCAAAATACCACATCCACACTACAATCATGCACCATACACCAAAAGAATTTATACTATGACTATCCTACTTAAAACCCATAATTACACAATATGAGATGGGGGATTTGGGTAATAAAAATTTTATATACAAAAAAATGAATTTATATACAATGAAAAAAAGACCCCGTGTTAGTATAAGGATCCCCCATTTCTAAGTTGTGGCAGATATGCGGATTTTCCAGTCGAAACGCGATGCAGGTCCGAACGCTTTATTAATCTCCACCTCTTTCGAAAATCTCGAAAGGTGACCTGCATCTCTGGAGAATCTGGCTATCTGTCACCTAATCGGGAGAGGGGTTGGGGAATTAAAACTTAAATTGGGAGAAAAAAAAAAAAAAAAAAAAAAAAAAAAAAAAAAAGGGGGGGGGGCTAGGCCAAAATAAAACGGGACCCTAATGAAATCATTCATGCACTAGCTAAGTTATGAACAAAAAATAATAGTCAAAAACGGGTCAATTAATCTAGTCTTAAACGGGACAGGATCAACGTTCGTTGGAGAAACCCAAAATTCTTTGCCTAAGGCACGTCCAGATACCACTCTAGACTAGCTCCTCTCACTCGACACAATCGCGCAACTGTCACCCATCTTTCACCAAAATCTGCCGAAGGGAGTTTCGCCTTCTCGGCCTTAATGCGAATCTTCAGACGACACTTGAAAATTCGAATAAGGTCGGGAGCAGCGAAGGTCTCACCGCCGTAGACAACTTTACAACGTGTCTGCCATATCACACCTCTCAACACCGCTAGTAAGCAATAAAACACAAAACGTCTTTTCCTATCATTTGTCGGAGCCCAATTGCTACATATATTAATTGGTTCCAGGTCGAAAGACGTTACATTCAGTACGCGAACCATGAGGCCTGCAACAAACTTAATGAGCGGTGCGACGATGCGGCAATAAACAAAGGCGTGACTTACAGTCTCGTCTTCGTCTCCGCAACGACAACAAAGAGGCGAAGCCTTAATACCAGCTGCATGAAGCCTTTTGCCGACCCAGATAGCATTTCTAATAATCAGCCAGGCCAGAGAAGCCTCGTTATTATCGAAGACCTTTAGCCCAGGCGCCCAAGGCCAGATTGAGCGTAGCTCCCCCCTCGACAAACCGAGCCCCTCAATCTTCTCATCACGAACAGATCCCCTCACTAAGACCCGATACAATGCCTTACGAGACAACAGCAGGGTGTCAGAGAGGCTTTCCTTCACCCGTAAGAAGAACTTCAAGGCCCGTCGACACTCGCGATAAAAGGAGCACTCGCCTCGGGGCAACCTGTGTGCCTCCCCCTCATCCAAGTGCACACTTTTCAAAGCCGGAAAGGCTTTCTTGATGTCTTCCTTCCAGAAGCCACCGTTTCCCTCGACTGGTGTACACATTCGATTCAGGTAATAAAGCCGAAGCGTATGTTGACGAATCTCAACACTTGGCATACCCAAACCGCCCTCAGAAGGCTGTAGATAACAGATATCGCGACGGACCTTAGGGGATTTACCAAGCCATAAAAACTGGGAAAGAGCCCGCTGCATTTCAAGCAGTGTATCCGACGGGAGTGGAAGTACTGATAGACGATATAGGATGATCGGATAAATGTGTGAGCAACTCACCTCCGCTCTCCCCTTTAATGAAAGATTTCTACGGGTCCACAGACTAGCTGCGGCCCGAATCGCTTTCAACACTTCCGACCAATTTTTCTCCAGCTGAAGATCAGGACCAAACCAGACGCCGAGTAGCTTGCAAGGCCCGTCAGTCCAGCTGAAGGGTCCCTGTAGGGATGCACCCTTCCAGGCACCGATGCGCAAGCCAACAGACTTGTCGCAGTTAATTTTGGCCCCTGTTATCGTTTCATACATTCTGATTTCTCTGTCGACGACACTAATCTCGGCACTGCTCGTTACAAACACTGTTACGTCGTCGGCATAGGCAGAGTACTTCAGTATGGTGCAAGCACCTGGCAAAGTAACCCCGCGTAGGACCGGGTTCACCCTGAGCCTGCGAAGGAAGGGTTCCAACACGAGCGCATAGAGCATCGGTGAAAGCGGACAACCCTGACGAAGAGATCTGGATAATTTGAAGGGCTTCGACCTCAAACCATTCACTTCCACCAGCACCCCGGGGTTTGCATAAAGGAGGCGAATCCAGGAGCGAAACTGCGGGCCAAAACCGGCCGATGACAAAACAGCCTCCAAGTAGCGATGGTCTACCCTATCGAAAGCTTTGGACTGATCTAAATTGATCAGCGCGGCTTCTGTGTCGACTTTCTCAATGATTAAGCGTATCGCGTGCAAATTATCTTGAATGGTCCTACCCTTCACAGAACAAGTCTGTTCGGGGCTAATCAGACCAGCCAAAACAGTCTGCAGGCGATTTGCTAAAATCTTGGCCAAAATCTTTAACTCTGTGTTTAGCATAGTTAAGGGCCGGAAATTATCAATCCCATCCCCACCATCTTTGCTCTTGCGTAACAATTTCAAAATCCCCTTGGTAAAGTACTCAGGTATTGACCCGTTCCTAAACCAAGCGTTAAATAAAACTGTCAGCAAGGGGACAAAAATGTGCGACAACCTCAAATACAGTTCGTAGGGCAAACCATCGATCCCAGGAGATCTATTCAGGCCGACTCCCTTTAGGGCTTCCATGACTTCATCCTCAGTTATGCAACCTTCGCACCTAGCCGATTCGGTCGCCGCGAGGCGAGAAAAGTCAGCTAAATAGGGGTCGAAATGCGCTAAAGACAAACCGGGCTCCCTGGTGAAAAGATCCTGAAAGTGATTACGAAACGCCTCCAAAATACCTTCGTTTGTGGTCACGGTACGTCCGTCCGGCAATGTGACACGTGCGATATATCGATCGGTAGCATGTCGACGCTCCTCTGCACGCAATTCAGCGGCCATGTTTGCTTCCTCATGAGGCATTCTCTTTAACCTAGCCCTAATTAAAGAAGCTTGGTGTTCCTTGCTAGTCAAGGAGGCGAGCTTCGCCTTAATTATAGTAACATTAGTACAATCCGCCACCGCCACCGCCCTATCTAGTCTAGCTTCTAGTGTCGCTTTTGCTGCTCTAGATTCTAGGTTGAGTCGTTGGCTAAAATCAGCAGAAAAGGACCTAATGGTATTCTTAAATTTTCCCCACCACTTATTCCCAATTATAGCCCCCGTCATTACCCGCTGATATGTTAGTAGTAGCTGTTCCCGGAAACTCTGCACATCGAACAACGAAGTGTTGAGTTTCCAGTACCCAGCCAATCTAGGTTTACGGCTATCTAAGTTTACACGGACACGAACAAGTCTATGATCCGAGTAAACTATATTATGAAAACTTGGACATTCTAATAAATCTACGTCGACTCTTCTAATTAAGAACCGGTCAATATAACTCGAAAGCTGTACCGTACCGGAGCCGCGTCTAGCAGTCCAAGTCCACACTATGTCATGAGGCTTTTCATTTCGGAATTTATCGATAAGATCAAACTCACCGACAAAATCCCGAAATGTCTTTGCATCATGATCTCTGTTAGTACCCCTAGAAGGATTCCCCGTGCGATCTAAATCGGGATCCAGGACCGCGTTCCAGTCTCCCGCTAAGATAACTGAACGAGGTGTGTTCATGAAGCGCTCGATTCGCCGAAAAAAGGGAGCACGCTCAGCCTGGAGGTTGGGCGCATAAACCCCAATCAATCGAAATGCTTTATCTTTTATGGTAACGTCCAGAACGCAAAGCCTTCCTTCCGAATCCATGAAACAAGGGTCACACGACGCATTTATAGTCCGCTTCACTAGCCAGGAAACCCCCCTAGAGTTAGAATTGAAGTACGCTGAATAGACATCAAAATCCCCAGACAGCGCACTTAAATAGTCACCTTGAATTAAGTGAGTTTCCTGAACACAACATATATCCACTCCGAGGCTTCGAAGGTCCAGGCATAATCGTAATTTCCGAAGATCGGCCCTCAAACCTCGGACATTTACGCTTGCTAGAAAGAGTGCCATTGTAGTGCTTTAAGGTTGAGATTCTCCAACGAACATTGATGAGGTCAAGATACCGGCGGTTTTTCCCATGGAATAAGTGCCCATCGCAGTATTGATGAGGCCATCCTGGGACACACCGCCGACATCAAAGGGGAATATTAATTTAACGGCTCTGTAGAGGGAAGGGTGCAAAAAAATGGGTACCCTCCCATGACAAGATTTTCGTAACTCTCTCAGAGTTGGGGATTTGTGCACCGCTAGTTGGGGGTAGATGTCAAAGGTTATGTTTGCCTCCTCCAACATCCTCCATACAGCTTTTCCTTCCTCTCGTGGGCGTATTACCGTGAGTAACCGTGTGGCATTGGGGAAATTGTAGGGGTCTTCTGTTGATTTTCCGTTCACCTCTGTGAATGCTAGCAGTTTCCTTAAGTCTGTGAAGTGGTGGCCTTTTGCCCTAGTGATCGCTTCTGCCGAAACTTTGCAAATATCCTCCCCAGGGTAGAAGGGCTGTCTCTTCTTTCCCTTCCCTTTGACGGGGGCAGTAACTGATTCACAAGTTTGGAGGGGCGTAGGGGGTCCATATGTGTCGGTTTTCAACGGTGAATGGGGGGGAGTAGGCTTTGGGGCGTGCTTGAGAAGTGGAGAAGGGGGAGGGGGCATTTGTGGTTTCTTAGGGGAAGCAGGGGGGGTGTGTGTCGGGGTCTGTTGTGGTGAGGCGAACGGGGAGGGTCTTGGGGTGCTAATTCGTGCTTTCTTGGAGACAGGGCTGAGCGGTATAAGTTTGTATTCTCTTTCTTTTATATTTGTTACAGGGGGCGGCATTTTGTGTGGTGAGGTTTTTGGGGGGGTTGGGGAAATGGGTGTTGTTGGGGGTGCATAAATATGGTCTTTGCTTTGGGGCGGGGGGTTAGGTTTGGCTTGAGCTTCTATTCGCAGTTTTTTATTCAAATTAACTGCGTTAACATAAGAGTTTTTACCGGGATCTTTTGATGTTTTGATTTCCTCCTCTTCCGTCTCTCTTCTGGACTCCTCAAGGGCGAGTCTACCGGGAGTTTTTTTACCTGTAACAATGACCCATGGCTCCTTTTTCCTGTTATCTCCGTTGTCTTCGTTTTCGTTTTCATTTTCTTCCTCTGAGTCCGAAAAGGTTTGTTGGGGGTCTGGTTGTGTCTTTTTTGGGGGCGACTCTGGCAGTGCAAATCCAAGTTTAGGGCCTAGATGTTCTCCAACTCGGGTTTTGGGGTTGTTTACGGGTTTTTTCCTTTCTGGACAATCAAACGTTAGATGCCCTATCGCATTGCATCTCCAGCAGGCCGGTTTCCTTCCTGCTACAATGACCGGCAGTTTGTCATTTTCTATCTCAATGTAGTAAGGAATTTCGTTGAATGTTTTCTGATTTATCAGAATGTCAAAATTCCATATTGACAGGTATTGATCACATGTGACCGACATCATTTCTCCGTATTTGTCAAAAAATGCTCCAACGTGAGCGCCCTCGATGAAGAAGGGGACGTTAAATACTGATATTGTTGTCCTCCGTCTGCCTAAATGCTCCATCCGCAGTACGTATTCAGGAGTTATAATCTCCTTTCTAGCGAGTGTCATGCACTCCTCCTCTGAGCCAAAAAGTGCCGACCAGTTATTGTGTCCTCTTGATTTGATGATTTTTATAGGTCTGTGTCCGACCGACGCTAGAAGTTTAGTGATCACTTCAACCGAAGATCTCACTGCCTTTTTGATCTTCCTGTCCATTACGAACATCGTTAATGTTTTTTTTTCTATTTCCTGCAGCTTTGGGAGGTCGATTAACAGTCCTTTATCCGTGATTTTGGTCTTGTACATTTCCATTTTGGATTGGAATTCCTCCAAATTAATGCTTACTGCCGGGGGTTTTGTCCAACCCGACGTTCCAGGATGGGGCGAAGATGTAGACCCCATAGTCTTAACTTTTTCCCTTGTTGGCACAAGGCTAACTGCCATGGCCGGAGAAAAAAAATCCGTTACTAAAAAAAAAACAGCAGAGAAAAAAAAAAAAAAGTCGTATTTTTAAATAAATCCGGCTCTAAAAAAGAGAGACCGAATAACAAATATAACAACTTTAACAAATATAACAATAATAATAACGGTAATAACAAGAGAAAAATAGTAATACAGATAGCAACCAATAAGAAAGAAATTAACAAACTCGATCTTACGGAAACGTTTTAAATCGAGGATTGAATATTTATTCTGTTAAAATACAGAAATGTGGCACAAGGCCAAAAGGGGGGTGGGGAAAGATCGGTCTTCACTAACTTATTCTGACTGGTATAACTTGGCTAGTTTCATTCGTGACCATCATTCACCAAAATACCACATCCACACTACAATCAAGCACCATACACCAAAAGAATTTATACCATGACTATCCTACTTAAAACCCATAATTACATAATATGAGATGGGGGATTTGGGTAATAAAAATTTTATGTACAAAAAAAAATGAATTTATATACAATGAAAAAAAGACCCCGTGTTAGTATAAGGATCCCCCATTTCTAAGTTGTGGCAGATATGCGGATTTTCCAGTCGAAACGCGATGCAGGTCCGAACGCTTTATTAATCTCCACCTCTTTCGAAAATCTCGAAAGGTGACCTGCATCTCTGGAGAATCTGGCTATCTGTCACCTAATCGGGAGAGGGGTTGGGGAATTAAAACTTAAATTGGGAGAAAAAAAAAAAAAAAAAAAAAAAAAAAAAAAAAAAAGGGGGGGGGGCTAGGCCAAAATAAAACGGGACCCTAATGAAATCATTCATGCACTAGCTAAGTTATGAACAAAAAATAATAGTCAAAAACGGGTCAACTAATCTAGTCTTAAACGGGACAGGATCAACGTTCGTTGGAGAAACCCAAAATTCTTTGCCTAAGGCACGTCCAGATACCACTCTAGACTAGCTCCTCTCACTCGACACAATCGCGCAACTGTCACCCATCTTTCACCAAAATCTGCCGAAGGGAGTTTCGCCTTCTCGGCCTTAATGCGAATCTTCAGACGACACTTGAAAATTCGAATAAGGTCGGGAGCAGCGAAGGTCTCACCGCCGTAGACAACTTTACAACGTGTCTGCCATATCACACCTCTCAACACCGCTAGTAAGCAATAAAACACAAAACGTCTTTTCCTATCATTTGTCGGAGCCCAATTGCTACATATATTAATTGGTTCCAGGTCGAAAGACGTTACATTCAGTACGCGAACCATGAGGCCTGCAACAAACTTAATGAGCGGTGCGACGATGCGGCAATAAACAAAGGCGTGACTTACAGTCTCGTCTTCGTCTCCGCAACGACAACAAAGAGGCGAAGCCTTAATACCAGCTGCATGAAGCCTTTTGCCGACCCAGATAGCATTTCTAATAATCAGCCAGGCCAGAGAAGCCTCGTTATTATCGAAGACCTTTAGCCCAGGCGCCCAAGGCCAGATTGAGCGTAGCTCCCCCCTCGACAAACCGAGCCCCTCAATCTTCTCATCACGAACAGATCCCCTCACTAAGACCCGATACAATGCCTTACGAGACAACAGCAGGGTGTCAGAGAGGCTTTCCTTCACCCGTAAGAGGAACTTCAAGGCCCGTCGACACTCGCGATAAAAGGAGCACTCGCCTCGGGGCAACCTGTGTGCCTCCCCCTCATCCAAGTGCACACTTTTCAAAGCCGGAAAGGCTTTCTTGATGTCTTCCTTCCAGAAGCCACCGTTTCCCTCAACTGGTGTACACATTCGATTCAGGTAATAAAGCCGAAGCGTATGTTGACGAATCTCAACACTTGGCATACCCAAACCGCCCTCAGAAGGATGTAGATAACAGATATCGCGACGGACCTTAGGGGATTTACCAAGCCATAAAAACTGGGAAAGAGCCCGCTGCATTTCAAGCAGTGTATCCGACGGGAGTGGAAGTACTGATAGACGATATAGGATGATCGGATAAATGTGTGAGCAACTCACCTCCGCTCTCCCCTTTAATGAAAGATTTCTACGGGTCCACAGACTAGCTGCGGCCCGAATCGCTTTCAACACTTCCGACCAATTTTTCTCCAGCTGAAGATCAGGACCAAACCAGACGCCGAGTAGCTTGCAAGGCCCGTCAGTCCAGCTGAAGGGTCCCTGTAGGGATGCACCCTTCCAGGCACCGATGCGCAAGCCAACAGACTTGTCGCAGTTAATTTTGGCCCCTGTTATCGTTTCATACATTCTGATTTCTCTGTCGACGACACTAATCTCGGCACTGCTCGTTACAAACACTGTTACGTCGTCGGCATAGGCAGAGTACTTCAGTATGGTGCAAGCACCTGGCAAAGTAACCCCGCGTAGGACCGGGTTCACCCTGAGCCTGCGAAGGAAGGGTTCCAACACAAGCGCATAGAGCATCGGTGAAAGCGGACAACCCTGACGAAGAGATCTGGATAATTTGAAGGGCTTCGACCTCAAACCATTCACTTCCACCAGCACCCCGGGGTTTGCATAAAGGAGGCGAATCCAGGAGCGAAACTGCGGGCCAAAACCGGCCGATGACAAAACAGCCTCCAAGTAGCGATGGTCCACCCTATCGAAAGCTTTGGACTGATCTAAATTGATCAGCGCGGCTTCTGTGTCGACTTTCTCAATGATTAAGCGTATCGCGTGCAAATTATCTTGAATGGTCCTACCCTTCACAGAACAAGTCTGTTCGGGGCTAATCAGACCAGCCAAAACAGTCTGCAGGCGATTTGCTAAAATCTTGGCCAAAATCTTTAACTCTGTGTTTAGCATAGTTAAGGGCCGGAAATTATCAATCCCATCCCCACCATCTTTGCTCTTGCGTAACAATTTCAAAATCCCCTTGGTAAAGTACTCAGGTATTGACCCGTTCCTAAACCAAGCGTTAAATAAAACTGTCAGCAAGGGGACAAAAATGTGCGACAACCTCAAATACAGTTCGTAGGGCAAACCATCGATCCCAGGAGATCTATTCAGGCCGACTCCCTTTAGGGCTTCCATGACTTCATCCTCAGTTATGCAACCTTCGCACCTAGCCGATTCGGTCGCCGCGAGGCGAGAAAAGTCAGCTAAATAGGGGTCGAAATGCGCTAAAGACAAACCGGGCTCCCTGGTGAAAAGATCCTGAAAGTGATTACGAAACGCCTCCAAAATACCTTCGTTTGTGGTCACGGTACGTCCGTCCGGCAATGTGACACGTGCGATATATCGATCGGTAGCATGTCGACGCTCCTCTGCACGCAATTCAGCGGCCATGTTTGCTTCCTCATGAGGCATTCTCTTTAACCTAGCCCTAATTAAAGAAGCTTGGTGTTCCTTGCTAGTCAAGGAGGCGAGCTCCGCCTTAATTATAGTAACATTAGTACAATCCGCCACCGCCACCGCCCTATCTAGTCTAGCTTCTAGTGTCGCTTTCGCTGCTCTAGATTCTAGGTTGAGTCGTTGGCTAAAATCAGCAGAAAAGGACCTAATGGTATTCTTAAATTTTCCCCACCACTTATTCCCAATTATAGCCCCCGTCATTACCCGCTGATATGTTAGTAGTAGCTGTTCCCGGAAACTCTGCACATCGAACAACGAAGTGTTGAGTTTCCAGTACCCAGCCAATCTAGGTTTACGGCTATCTAAGTTTACACGGACACGAACAAGTCTATGATCCGAGTAAACTATATTATGAAAACTTGGACATTCTAATAAATCTACGTCGACTCTTCTAATTAAGAACCGGTCAATATAACTCGAAAGCTGTACCGTACCGGAGCCGCGTCTAGCAGTCCAAGTCCACACTATGTCATGAGGCTTTTCATTTCGGAATTTATCGATAAGATCAAACTCACCGACAAAATCCCGAAATGTCTTTGCATCATGATCTCTGTTAGTACCCCTAGAAGGATTCCCCGTGCGATCTAAATCGGGATCCAGGACCGCGTTCCAGTCTCCCGCTAAGATAACTGAACGAGGTGTGTTCATGAAGCGCTCGATTCGCCGAAAAAAGGGAGCACGCTCAGCCTGGAGGTTGGGCGCATAAACCCCAATCAATCGAAATGCTTTATCTTTTATGGTAACGTCCAGAACGCAAAGCCTTCCTTCCGAATCCATGAAACAAGGGTCACACGACGCATTTATAGTCCGCTTCACTAGCCAGGAAACCCCCCTAGAGTTAGAATTGAAGTACGCTGAATAGACATCAAAATCCCTAGACAGCGCACTTAAATAATCACCTTGAATTAAGTGAGTTTCCTGAACACAACATACATCCACTCCGAGGCTTCGAAGGTCCAGGCATAATCGTAATTTCCGAAGATCGGCCCTCAAACCTCGGACATTTACGCTTGCTAGAAAGAGTGCCATTGTAGTGCTTTAGGGTTGAGATTCTCCAACGAACATTGATGAGGTCAAGATACCGGCGGTTTTTCCCATGGAATAAGTGCCCATCGCAGTATTGATGAGGCCATCCTGGGACACACCGCCGACATCAAAGGGGAATATTAATTTAACGGCTCTGTAGAGGGAAGGGTGCAAAAAAATGGGTACCCTCCCATGGCAAGATTTTCGTAACTCTCTCAGAGTTGGGGATTTGTGCACCGCTAGTTGGGGGTAGATGTCAAAGGTTATGTTTGCCTCCTCCAACATCCTCCATACAGCTTTTCCTTCCTCTCGTGGGCGTATTACCGTGAGTAACCGTGTGGCATTGGGGAAATTGTAGGGGTCTTCTGTTGATTTTCCGTTCACCTCTGTGAATGCTAGCAGTTTCCTTAAGTCTGTGAAGTGGTGGCCTTTTGCCCTAGTGATCGCTTCTGCCGAAACTTTGCATATATCCTCCCCAGGGTAGAAGGGCTGTCTCTTCTTTCCCTTCCCTTTGACGGGGGCAGTAACTGATTCACAAGTTTGGAGGGGCGTAGGGGGTCCATATGTGTCGGTTTTCAACGGTGAATGGGGGGGAGTAGGCTTTGGGGCGTGCTTGAGAAGTGGAGAAGGGGGAGGGGGCATTTGTGGTTTCTTAGGGGAAGCAGGGGGGGGTGTGTGTCGGGGTCTGTTGTGGTGAGGCGAACGGGGAGGGTCTTGGGGTGCTAATTCGTGCTTTCTTGGAGACAGGGCTGAGCGGTATAAGTTTGTATTCTCTTTCTTTTATGTTTGTTACAGGGGGCGGCATTTTGTGTGGTGAGGTTTTTGGGGGGGGTGGGGAAATGGGTGTTGTTGGGGGTGTATAAATATGGTCTTTGCTTTGGGGCGGGGGGTTAGGTTTGGCTTGAGCTTCTATTCGCAGTTTTTTATTCAGGTTGACTGCGTTAACATAAGAGTTTTTACCGGGATCTTTTGATGTTTTGATTTCCTCCTCTTCCGTCTCTCTTCTGGATTCCTCAAGGGCGAGTCTACCGGGAGTTTTTTTACCTGTAACAATGACCCATGGCTCCTTTTTCCTGTTATCTCCGTTGTCTTCGTTTTCGTTTTCATTTTCTTCCTCTGAGTCCGAAAAGGTTTGTTGGGGGTCTGGTTGTGTCTTTTTTGGGGGCGACTCTGGCAGTGCAAATCCAAGTTTAGGGCCTAGATGTTCTCCAACTCGGGTTTTGGGGTTGTTTACGGGTTTTTTTCTTTCTGGACAATCAAACGTTAGATGCCCTATCGCATTGCATCTCCAGCAGGCCGGTTTCCTTCCTGCTACAATGACCGGCAGTTTGTCATTTTCTATCTCAATGTAGTAAGGAATTTCGTTGAATGTTTTCTGATTTATCAGAATGTCAAAATTCCATATTGACAGGTATTGATCACATGTGACCGACATCATTTCTCCGTATTTGTCAAAAAATGCTCCAACGTGAGCGCCCTCGATGAAGAAGGGGACGTTAAATACTGATATTGTTGTCCTCCGTCTGCCTAAATGCTCCATCCGCAGTACGTATTCAGGAGTTATAATCTCCTTTCTAGCGAGTGTCATGCACTCCTCCTCTGAGCCAAAAAGTGCCGACCAGTTATTGTGTCCTCTTGATTTGATGATTTTTATAGGTCTGTGTCCGACCGACGCTAGAAGTTTAGTGATCACTTCAACCGAAGATCTCACTGCCTTTTTGATCTTCCTGTCCATTACGAACATCGTTAATGTTTTTTTTTCTATTTCCTGCAGCTTTGGGAGGTCGATTAACAGTCCTTTATCCGTGATTTTGGTCTTGTACATTTCCATTTTGGATTGGAATTCCTCCAAATTAATGCTTACTGCCGGGGGTTTTGTCCAACCCGACGTTCCAGGATGGGGCGAAGATGTAGACCCCATAGTCTTAACTTTTTCCCTTGTTGGCACAAGGCTAACTGCCATGGCCGGAGAAAAAAAATCCGTTACTAAAAAAAAAACAGCAGAGAAAAAAAAAAGTCGTATTTTAAAATAAATCCGGCTCTAAAAAAGAGAGACCGAATAACAAATATAACAACTTTAACAAATATAACAATAATAATAACGGTAATAACAAGAGAAAAATAGTAATACAGATAGCAACCAATAAGAAAGAAATTAACAAACTCGATCTTACGGAAACGTTTTAAATCGAGGATTGAATATTTATTCTGTTAAAATACAGAAATGTGGCACAAGGCCAAAAGGGGGGTGGGGAAAGATCGGTCTTCACTAACTTATTCTGACTGGTATAACTTGGCTAGTTTCATTCGTGACCATCATTCACCAAAATACCACATCCACACTACAATCAAGCACCATACACCAAAAGAATTTATACCATGACTATCCTACTTAAAACCCATAATTACATAATATGAGATGGGGGATTTGGGTAATAAAAATTTTATGTACAAAAAAAAATGAATTTATATACAATGAAAAAAAGACCCCGTGTTAGTATAAGGATCCCCCATTTCTAAGTTGTGGCAGATATGCGGATTTTCCAGTCGAAACGCGATGCAGGTCCGAACGCTTTATTAATCTCCACCTCTTTCGAAAATCTCGAAAGGTGACCTGCATCTCTGGAGAATCTGGCTATCTGTCACCTAATCGGGAGAGGGGTTGGGGAATTAAAACTTAAATTGGGAGAAAAAAAAAAAAAAAAAAAAAAAAAAGGGGGGGGGGCTAGGCCAAAATAAAACGGGACCCTAATGAAATCATTCATGCACTAGCTAAGTTATGAACAAAAATAATAGTCAAAAACGGGTCAACTAATCTAGTCTTAAACGGGACAGGATCAACGTTCGTTGGAGAAACCCAAAATTCTTTGCCTAAGGCACGTCCAGATACCACTCTAGACTAGCTCCTCTCACTCGACACAATCGCGCAACTGTCACCCATCTTTCACCAAAATCTGCCGAAGGGAGTTTCGCCTTCTCGGCCTTAATGCGAATCTTCAGACGACACTTGAAAATTCGAATAAGGTCGGGAGCAGCGAAGGTCTCACCGCCGTAGACAACTTTACAACGTGTCTGCCATATCACACCTCTCAACACCGCTAGTAAGCAATAAAACACAAAACGTCTTTTCCTATCATTTGTCGGAGCCCAATTGCTACATATATTAATTGGTTCCAGGTCGAAAGACGTTACATTCAGTACGCGAACCATGAGGCCTGCAACAAACTTAATGAGCGGTGCGACGATGCGGCAATAAACAAAGGCGTGACTTACAGTCTCGTCTTCGTCTCCGCAACGACAACAAAGAGGCGAAGCCTTAATACCAGCTGCATGAAGCCTTTTGCCGACCCAGATAGCATTTCTAATAATCAGCCAGGCCAGAGAAGCCTCGTTATTATCGAAGACCTTTAGCCCAGGCGCCCAAGGCCAGATTGAGCGTAGCTCCCCCCTCGACAAACCGAGCCCCTCAATCTTCTCATCACGAACAGATCCCCTCACTAAGACCCGATACAATGCCTTACGAGACAACAGCAGGGTGTCAGAGAGGCTTTCCTTCACCCGTAAGAGGAACTTCAAGGCCCGTCGACACTCGCGATAAAAGGAGCACTCGCCTCGGGGCAACCTGTGTGCCTCCCCCTCATCCAAGTGCACACTTTTCAAAGCCGGAAAGGCTTTCTTGATGTCTTCCTTCCAGAAGCCACCGTTTCCCTCAACTGGTGTACACATTCGATTCAGGTAATAAAGCCGAAGCGTATGTTGACGAATCTCAACACTTGGCATACCCAAACCGCCCTCAGAAGGATGTAGATAACAGATATCGCGACGGACCTTAGGGGATTTACCAAGCCATAAAAACTGGGAAAGAGCCCGCTGCATTTCAAGCAGTGTATCCGACGGGAGTGGAAGTACTGATAGACGATATAGGATGATCGGATAAATGTGTGAGCAACTCACCTCCGCTCTCCCCTTTAATGAAAGATTTCTACGGGTCCACAGACTAGCTGCGGCCCGAATCGCTTTCAACACTTCCGACCAATTTTTCTCCAGCTGAAGATCAGGACCAAACCAGACGCCGAGTAGCTTGCAAGGCCCGTCAGTCCAGCTGAAGGGTCCCTGTAGGGATGCACCCTTCCAGGCACCGATGCGCAAGCCAACAGACTTGTCGCAGTTAATTTTGGCCCCTGTTATCGTTTCATACATTCTGATTTCTCTGTCGACGACACTAATCTCGGCACTGCTCGTTACAAACACTGTTACGTCGTCGGCATAGGCAGAGTACTTCAGTATGGTGCAAGCACCTGGCAAAGTAACCCCGCGTAGGACCGGGTTCACCCTGAGCCTGCGAAGGAAGGGTTCCAACACAAGCGCATAGAGCATCGGTGAAAGCGGACAACCCTGACGAAGAGATCTGGATAATTTGAAGGGCTTCGACCTCAAACCATTCACTTCCACCAGCACCCCGGGGTTTGCATAAAGGAGGCGAATCCAGGAGCGAAACTGCGGGCCAAAACCGGCCGATGACAAAACAGCCTCCAAGTAGCGATGGTCCACCCTATCGAAAGCTTTGGACTGATCTAAATTGATCAGCGCGGCTTCTGTGTCGACTTTCTCAATGATTAAGCGTATCGCGTGCAAATTATCTTGAATGGTCCTACCCTTCACAGAACAAGTCTGTTCGGGGCTAATCAGACCAGCCAAAACAGTCTGCAGGCGATTTGCTAAAATCTTGGCCAAAATCTTTAACTCTGTGTTTAGCATAGTTAAGGGCCGGAAATTATCAATCCCATCCCCACCATCTTTGCTCTTGCGTAACAATTTCAAAATCCCCTTGGTAAAGTACTCAGGTATTGACCCGTTCCTAAACCAAGCGTTAAATAAAACTGTCAGCAAGGGGACAAAAATGTGCGACAACCTCAAATACAGTTCGTAGGGCAAACCATCGATCCCAGGAGATCTATTCAGGCCGACTCCCTTTAGGGCTTCCATGACTTCATCCTCAGTTATGCAACCTTCGCACCTAGCCGATTCGGTCGCCGCGAGGCGAGAAAAGTCAGCTAAATAGGGGTCGAAATGCGCTAAAGACAAACCGGGCTCCCTGGTGAAAAGATCCTGAAAGTGATTACGAAACGCCTCCAAAATACCTTCGTTTGTGGTCACGGTACGTCCGTCCGGCAATGTGACACGTGCGATATATCGATCGGTAGCATGTCGACGCTCCTCTGCACGCAATTCAGCGGCCATGTTTGCTTCCTCATGAGGCATTCTCTTTAACCTAGCCCTAATTAAAGAAGCTTGGTGTTCCTTGCTAGTCAAGGAGGCGAGCTCCGCCTTAATTATAGTAACATTAGTACAATCCGCCACCGCCACCGCCCTATCTAGTCTAGCTTCTAGTGTCGCTTTCGCTGCTCTAGATTCTAGGTTGAGTCGTTGGCTAAAATCAGCAGAAAAGGACCTAATGGTATTCTTAAATTTTCCCCACCACTTATTCCCAATTATAGCCCCCGTCATTACCCGCTGATATGTTAGTAGTAGCTGTTCCCGGAAACTCTGCACATCGAACAACGAAGTGTTGAGTTTCCAGTACCCAGCCAATCTAGGTTTACGGCTATCTAAGTTTACACGGACACGAACAAGTCTATGATCCGAGTAAACTATATTATGAAAACTTGGACATTCTAATAAATCTACGTCGACTCTTCTAATTAAGAACCGGTCAATATAACTCGAAAGCTGTACCGTACCGGAGCCGCGTCTAGCAGTCCAAGTCCACACTATGTCATGAGGCTTTTCATTTCGGAATTTATCGATAAGATCAAACTCACCGACAAAATCCCGAAATGTCTTTGCATCATGATCTCTGTTAGTACCCCTAGAAGGATTCCCCGTGCGATCTAAATCGGGATCCAGGACCGCGTTCCAGTCTCCCGCTAAGATAACTGAACGAGGTGTGTTCATGAAGCGCTCGATTCGCCGAAAAAAGGGAGCACGCTCAGCCTGGAGGTTGGGCGCATAAACCCCAATCAATCGAAATGCTTTATCTTTTATGGTAACGTCCAGAACGCAAAGCCTTCCTTCCGAATCCATGAAACAAGGGTCACACGACGCATTTATAGTCCGCTTCACTAGCCAGGAAACCCCCCTAGAGTTAGAATTGAAGTACGCTGAATAGACATCAAAATCCCTAGACAGCGCACTTAAATAATCACCTTGAATTAAGTGAGTTTCCTGAACACAACATACATCCACTCCGAGGCTTCGAAGGTCCAGGCATAATCGTAATTTCCGAAGATCGGCCCTCAAACCTCGGACATTTACGCTTGCTAGAAAGAGTGCCATTGTAGTGCTTTAGGGTTGAGATTCTCCAACGAACATTGATGAGGTCAAGATACCGGCGGTTTTTCCCATGGAATAAGTGCCCATCGCAGTATTGATGAGGCCATCCTGGGACACACCGCCGACATCAAAGGGGAATATTAATTTAACGGCTCTGTAGAGGGAAGGGTGCAAAAAAATGGGTACCCTCCCATGGCAAGATTTTCGTAACTCTCTCAGAGTTGGGGATTTGTGCACCGCTAGTTGGGGGTAGATGTCAAAGGTTATGTTTGCCTCCTCCAACATCCTCCATACAGCTTTTCCTTCCTCTCGTGGGCGTATTACCGTGAGTAACCGTGTGGCATTGGGGAAATTGTAGGGGTCTTCTGTTGATTTTCCGTTCACCTCTGTGAATGCTAGCAGTTTCCTTAAGTCTGTGAAGTGGTGGCCTTTTGCCCTAGTGATCGCTTCTGCCGAAACTTTGCATATATCCTCCCCAGGGTAGAAGGGCTGTCTCTTCTTTCCCTTCCCTTTGACGGGGGCAGTAACTGATTCACAAGTTTGGAGGGGCGTAGGGGGTCCATATGTGTCGGTTTTCAACGGTGAATGGGGGGGAGTAGGCTTTGGGGCGTGCTTGAGAAGTGGAGAAGGGGGAGGGGGCATTTGTGGTTTCTTAGGGGAAGCAGGGGGGGTGTGTGTCGGGGTCTGTTGTGGTGAGGCGAACGGGGAGGGTCTTGGGGTGCTAATTCGTGCTTTCTTGGAGACAGGGCTGAGCGGTATAAGTTTGTATTCTCTTTCTTTTATGTTTGTTACAGGGGGCGGCATTTTGTGTGGTGAGGTTTTTTGGGGGGGTGGGGAAATGGGTGTTGTTGGGGGTGTATAAATATGGTCTTTGCTTTGGGGCGGGGGGTTAGGTTTGGCTTGAGCTTCTATTCGCAGTTTTTTATTCAGGTTGACTGCGTTAACATAAGAGTTTTTACCGGGATCTTTTGATGTTTTGATTTCCTCCTCTTCCGTCTCTCTTCTGGACTCCTCAAGGGCGAGTCTACCGGGAGTTTTTTTACCTGTAACAATGACCCATGGCTCCTTTTTCCTGTTATCTCCGTTGTCTTCGTTTTCGTTTTCATTTTCTTCCTCTGAGTCCGAAAAGGTTTGTTGGGGGTCTGGTTGTGTCTTTTTTGGGGGCGACTCTGGCAGTGCAAATCCAAGTTTAGGGCCTAGATGTTCTCCAACTCGTGTTTTGGGGTTGTTTACGGGTTTTTTTCTTTCTGGACAATCAAACGTTAGATGCCCTATCGCATTGCATCTCCAGCAGGCCGGTTTCCTTCCTGCTACAATGACCGGCAGTTTGTCATTTTCTATCTCAATGTAGTAAGGAATTTCGTTGAATGTTTTCTGATTTATCAGAATGTCAAAATTCCATATTGACAGGTATTGATCACATGTGACCGACATCATTTCTCCGTATTTGTCAAAAAATGCTCCAACGTGAGCGCCCTCGATGAAGAAGGGGACGTTAAATACTGATATTGTTGTCCTCCGTCTGCCTAAATGCTCCATCCGCAGTACGTATTCAGGAGTTATAATCTCCTTTCTAGCGAGTGTCATGCACTCCTCCTCTGAGCCAAAAAGTGCCGACCAGTTATTGTGTCCTCTTGATTTGATGATTTTTATCGGTCTGTGTCCGACCGACGCTAGAAGTTTAGTGATCACTTCAACCGAAGATCTCACTGCCTTTTTGATCTTCCTGTCCATTACGAACATCGTTAATGTTTTTTTTTCTATTTCCTGCAGCTTTGGGAGGTCGATTAACAGTCCTTTATCCGTGATTTTGGTCTTGTACATTTCCATTTTGGATTGGAATTCCTCCAAATTAATGCTTACTGCCGAGGGTTTTGTCCAACCCGACGTTCCAGGATGGGGCGAAGATGTAGACCCCATAGTCTTAACTTTTTCCCTTGTTGGCACAAGGCTAACTGCCATGGCCGGAGAAAAAAAATCCGTTACTAAAAAAAAAACAGCAGAGAAAAAAAAAAAGTCGTATTTTAAAATAAATCCGGCTCTAAAAAAGAGAGACCGAATAACAAATATAACAACTTTAACAAATATAACAATAATAATAACGGTAATAACAAGAGAAAAATAGTAATACAGATAGCAACCAATAAGAAAGAAATTAACAAACTCGATCTTACGGAAACGTTTTAAATCGAGGATTGAATATTTATTCTGTTAAAATACAGAAATGTGGCACAAGGCCAAAAGGGGGGTGGGGAAAGATCGGTCTTCACTAACTTATTCTGACTGGTATAACTTGGCTAGTTTCATTCGTGACCATCATTCACCAAAATACCACATCCACACTACAATCAAGCACCATACACCAAAAGAATTTATACCATGACTATCCTACTTAAAACCCATAATTACATAATATGAGATGGGGGATTTGGGTAATAAAAATTTTATGTACAAAAAAAAATGAATTTATATACAATGAAAAAAAGACCCCGTGTTAGTATAAGGATCCCCCATTTCTAAGTTGTGGCAGATATGCGGATTTTCCAGTCGAAACGCGATGCAGGTCCGAACGCTTTATTAATCTCCACCTCTTTCGAAAATCTCGAAAGGTGACCTGCATCTCTGGAGAATCTGGCTATCTGTCACCTAATCGGGAGAGGGGTTGGGGAATTAAAACTTAAATTGGGGGAAAAAAAAAAAAAAAAAAAAAAAAAAAAAAGGGGGGGGGGCTAGGCCAAAATAAAACGGGACCCTAATGAAATCATTCATGCACTAGCTAAGTTATGAACAAAAATAATAGTCAAAAACGGGTCAACTAATCTAGTCTTAAACGGGACAGGATCAACGTTCGTTGGAGAAACCCAAAATTCTTTGCCTAAGGCACGTCCAGATACCACTCTAGACTAGCTCCTCTCACTCGACACAATCGCGCAACTGTCACCCATCTTTCACCAAAATCTGCCGAAGGGAGTTTCGCCTTCTCGGCCTTAATGCGAATCTTCAGACGACACTTGAAAATTCGAATAAGGTCGGGAGCAGCGAAGGTCTCACCGCCGTAGACAACTTTACAACGTGTCTGCCATATCACACCTCTCAACACCGCTAGTAAGCAATAAAACACAAAACGTCTTTTCCTATCATTTGTCGGAGCCCAATTGCTACATATATTAATTGGTTCCAGGTCGAAAGACGTTACATTCAGTACGCGAACCATGAGGCCTGCAACAAACTTAATGAGCGGTGCGACGATGCGGCAATAAACAAAGGCGTGACTTACAGTCTCGTCTTCGTCTCCGCAACGACAACAAAGAGGCGAAGCCTTAATACCAGCTGCATGAAGCCTTTTGCCGACCCAGATAGCATTTCTAATAATCAGCCAGGCCAGAGAAGCCTCGTTATTATCGAAGACCTTTAGCCCAGGCGCCCAAGGCCAGATTGAGCGTAGCTCCCCCCTCGACAAACCGAGCCCCTCAATCTTCTCATCACGAACAGATCCCCTCACTAAGACCCGATACAATGCCTTACGAGACAACAGCAGGGTGTCAGAGAGGCTTTCCTTCACCCGTAAGAGGAACTTCAAGGCCCGTCGACACTCGCGATAAAAGGAGCACTCGCCTCGGGGCAACCTGTGTGCCTCCCCCTCATCCAAGTGCACACTTTTCAAAGCCGGAAAGGCTTTCTTGATGTCTTCCTTCCAGAAGCCACCGTTTCCCTCAACTGGTGTACACATTCGATTCAGGTAATAAAGCCGAAGCGTATGTTGACGAATCTCAACACTTGGCATACCCAAACCGCCCTCAGAAGGATGTAGATAACAGATATCGCGACGGACCTTAGGGGATTTACCAAGCCATAAAAACTGGGAAAGAGCCCGCTGCATTTCAAGCAGTGTATCCGACGGGAGTGGAAGTACTGATAGACGATATAGGATGATCGGATAAATGTGTGAGCAACTCACCTCCGCTCTCCCCTTTAATGAAAGATTTCTACGGGTCCACAGACTAGCTGCGGCCCGAATCGCTTTCAACACTTCCGACCAATTTTTCTCCAGCTGAAGATCAGGACCAAACCAGACGCCGAGTAGCTTGCAAGGCCCGTCAGTCCAGCTGAAGGGTCCCTGTAGGGATGCACCCTTCCAGGCACCGATGCGCAAGCCAACAGACTTGTCGCAGTTAATTTTGGCCCCTGTTATCGTTTCATACATTCTGATTTCTCTGTCGACGACACTAATCTCGGCACTGCTCGTTACAAACACTGTTACGTCGTCGGCATAGGCAGAGTACTTCAGTATGGTGCAAGCACCTGGCAAAGTAACCCCGCGTAGGACCGGGTTCACCCTGAGCCTGCGAAGGAAGGGTTCCAACACAAGCGCATAGAGCATCGGTGAAAGCGGACAACCCTGACGAAGAGATCTGGATAATTTGAAGGGCTTCGACCTCAAACCATTCACTTCCACCAGCACCCCGGGGTTTGCATAAAGGAGGCGAATCCAGGAGCGAAACTGCGGGCCAAAACCGGCCGATGACAAAACAGCCTCCAAGTAGCGATGGTCCACCCTATCGAAAGCTTTGGACTGATCTAAATTGATCAGCGCGGCTTCTGTGTCGACTTTCTCAATGATTAAGCGTATCGCGTGCAAATTATCTTGAATGGTCCTACCCTTCACAGAACAAGTCTGTTCGGGGCTAATCAGACCAGCCAAAACAGTCTGCAGGCGATTTGCTAAAATCTTGGCCAAAATCTTTAACTCTGTGTTTAGCATAGTTAAGGGCCGGAAATTATCAATCCCATCCCCACCATCTTTGCTCTTGCGTAACAATTTCAAAATCCCCTTGGTAAAGTACTCAGGTATTGACCCGTTCCTAAACCAAGCGTTAAATAAAACTGTCAGCAAGGGGACAAAAATGTGCGACAACCTCAAATACAGTTCGTAGGGCAAACCATCGATCCCAGGAGATCTATTCAGGCCGACTCCCTTTAGGGCTTCCATGACTTCATCCTCAGTTATGCAACCTTCGCACCTAGCCGATTCGGTCGCCGCGAGGCGAGAAAAGTCAGCTAAATAGGGGTCGAAATGCGCTAAAGACAAACCGGGCTCCCTGGTGAAAAGATCCTGAAAGTGATTACGAAACGCCTCCAAAATACCTTCGTTTGTGGTCACGGTACGTCCGTCCGGCAATGTGACACGTGCGATATATCGATCGGTAGCATGTCGACGCTCCTCTGCACGCAATTCAGCGGCCATGTTTGCTTCCTCATGAGGCATTCTCTTTAACCTAGCCCTAATTAAAGAAGCTTGGTGTTCCTTGCTAGTCAAGGAGGCGAGCTCCGCCTTAATTATAGTAACATTAGTACAATCCGCCACCGCCACCGCCCTATCTAGTCTAGCTTCTAGTGTCGCTTTCGCTGCTCTAGATTCTAGGTTGAGTCGTTGGCTAAAATCAGCAGAAAAGGACCTAATGGTATTCTTAAATTTTCCCCACCACTTATTCCCAATTATAGCCCCCGTCATTACCCGCTGATATGTTAGTAGTAGCTGTTCCCGGAAACTCTGCACATCGAACAACGAAGTGTTGAGTTTCCAGTACCCAGCCAATCTAGGTTTACGGCTATCTAAGTTTACACGGACACGAACAAGTCTATGATCCGAGTAAACTATATTATGAAAACTTGGACATTCTAATAAATCTACGTCGACTCTTCTAATTAAGAACCGGTCAATATAACTCGAAAGCTGTACCGTACCGGAGCCGCGTCTAGCAGTCCAAGTCCACACTATGTCATGAGGCTTTTCATTTCGGAATTTATCGATAAGATCAAACTCACCGACAAAATCCCGAAATGTCTTTGCATCATGATCTCTGTTAGTACCCCTAGAAGGATTCCCCGTGCGATCTAAATCGGGATCCAGGACCGCGTTCCAGTCTCCCGCTAAGATAACTGAACGAGGTGTGTTCATGAAGCGCTCGATTCGCCGAAAAAAGGGAGCACGCTCAGCCTGGAGGTTGGGCGCATAAACCCCAATCAATCGAAATGCTTTATCTTTTATGGTAACGTCCAGAACGCAAAGCCTTCCTTCCGAATCCATGAAACAAGGGTCACACGACGCATTTATAGTCCGCTTCACTAGCCAGGAAACCCCCCTAGAGTTAGAATTGAAGTACGCTGAATAGACATCAAAATCCCTAGACAGCGCACTTAAATAATCACCTTGAATTAAGTGAGTTTCCTGAACACAACATACATCCACTCCGAGGCTTCGAAGGTCCAGGCATAATCGTAATTTCCGAAGATCGGCCCTCAAACCTCGGACATTTACGCTTGCTAGAAAGAGTGCCATTGTAGTGCTTTAGGGTTGAGATTCTCCAACGAACATTGATGAGGTCAAGATACCGGCGGTTTTTCCCATGGAATAAGTGCCCATCGCAGTATTGATGAGGCCATCCTGGGACACACCGCCGACATCAAAGGGGAATATTAATTTAACGGCTCTGTAGAGGGAAGGGTGCAAAAAAATGGGTACCCTCCCATGGCAAGATTTTCGTAACTCTCTCAGAGTTGGGGATTTGTGCACCGCTAGTTGGGGGTAGATGTCAAAGGTTATGTTTGCCTCCTCCAACATCCTCCATACAGCTTTTCCTTCCTCTCGTGGGCGTATTACCGTGAGTAACCGTGTGGCATTGGGGAAATTGTAGGGGTCTTCTGTTGATTTTCCGTTCACCTCTGTGAATGCTAGCAGTTTCCTTAAGTCTGTGAAGTGGTGGCCTTTTGCCCTAGTGATCGCTTCTGCCGAAACTTTGCATATATCCTCCCCAGGGTAGAAGGGCTGTCTCTTCTTTCCCTTCCCTTTGACGGGGGCAGTAACTGATTCACAAGTTTGGAGGGGCGTAGGGGGTCCATATGTGTCGGTTTTCAACGGTGAATGGGGGGGAGTAGGCTTTGGGGCGTGCTTGAGAAGTGGAGAAGGGGGAGGGGGCATTTGTGGTTTCTTAGGGGAAGCAGGGGGGGTGTGTGTCGGGGTCTGTTGTGGTGAGGCGAACGGGGAGGGTCTTGGGGTGCTAATTCGTGCTTTCTTGGAGACAGGGCTGAGCGGTATAAGTTTGTATTCTCTTTCTTTTATGTTTGTTACAGGGGGCGGCATTTTGTGTGGTGAGGTTTTTTGGGGGGGTGGGGAAATGGGTGTTGTTGGGGGTGTATAAATATGGTCTTTGCTTTGGGGCGGGGGGTTAGGTTTGGCTTGAGCTTCTATTCGCAGTTTTTTATTCAGGTTGACTGCGTTAACATAAGAGTTTTTACCGGGATCTTTTGATGTTTTGATTTCCTCCTCTTCCGTCTCTCTTCTGGACTCCTCAAGGGCGAGTCTACCGGGAGTTTTTTTACCTGTAACAATGACCCATGGCTCCTTTTTCCTGTTATCTCCGTTGTCTTCGTTTTCGTTTTCATTTTCTTCCTCTGAGTCCGAAAAGGTTTGTTGGGGGTCTGGTTGTGTCTTTTTTGGGGGCGACTCTGGCAGTGCAAATCCAAGTTTAGGGCCTAGATGTTCTCCAACTCGTGTTTTGGGGTTGTTTACGGGTTTTTTTCTTTCTGGACAATCAAACGTTAGATGCCCTATCGCATTGCATCTCCAGCAGGCCGGTTTCCTTCCTGCTACAATGACCGGCAGTTTGTCATTTTCTATCTCAATGTAGTAAGGAATTTCGTTGAATGTTTTCTGATTTATCAGAATGTCAAAATTCCATATTGACAGGTATTGATCACATGTGACCGACATCATTTCTCCGTATTTGTCAAAAAATGCTCCAACGTGAGCGCCCTCGATGAAGAAGGGGACGTTAAATACTGATATTGTTGTCCTCCGTCTGCCTAAATGCTCCATCCGCAGTACGTATTCAGGAGTTATAATCTCCTTTCTAGCGAGTGTCATGCACTCCTCCTCTGAGCCAAAAAGTGCCGACCAGTTATTGTGTCCTCTTGATTTGATGATTTTTATCGGTCTGTGTCCGACCGACGCTAGAAGTTTAGTGATCACTTCAACCGAAGATCTCACTGCCTTTTTGATCTTCCTGTCCATTACGAACATCGTTAATGTTTTTTTTTTCTATTTCCTGCAGCTTTGGGAGGTCGATTAACAGTCCTTTATCCGTGATTTTGGTCTTGTACATTTCCATTTTGGATTGGAATTCCTCCAAATTAATGCTTACTGCCGGGGGTTTTGTCCAACCCGACGTTCCAGGATGGGGCGAAGATGTAGACCCCATAGTCTTAACTTTTTCCCTTGTTGGCACAAGGCTAACTGCCATGGCCGGAGAAAAAAAATCCGTTACTAAAAAAAAAACAGCAGAGAAAAAAAAAAAGTCGTATTTTTAAATAAATCCGGCTCTAAAAAAGAGAGACCGAATAACAAATATAACAACTTTAACAAATATAACAATAATAATAACGGTAATAACAAGAGAAAAATAGTAATACAGATAGCAACCAATAAGAAAGAAATTAACAAACTCGATCTTACGGAAACGTTTTAAATCGAGGATTGAATATTTATTCTGTTAAAATACAGAAATGTGGCACAAGGCCAAAAGGGGGGTGGGGAAAGATCGGTCTTCACTAACTTATTCTGACTGGTATAACTTGGCTAGTTTCATTCGTGACCATCATTCACCAAAATACCACATCCACACTACAATCAAGCACCATACACCAAAAGAATTTATACCATGACTATCCTACTTAAAACCCATAATTACATAATATGAGATGGGGGATTTGGGTAATAAAAATTTTATGTACAAAAAAAAAATGAATTTATATACAATGAGAAAAAGACCCCGTGTTAGTATAAGGATCCCCCATTTCTAAGTTGTGGCAGATATGCGGATTTTCCAGTCGAAACGCGATGCAGGTCCGAACGCTTTATTAATCTCCACCTCTTTCGAAAATCTCGAAAGGTGATCTGCATCTCTGGAGAATCTGGCTATCTGTCACCTAATCGGGAGAGGGGTTGGGGAATTAAAACTTAAATTGGGAAAAAAAAAAAAAAAAAAAAAAAAAAAAGGGGGGGGGGGCTAGGCCAAAATAAAACGGGACCCTAATGAAATCATTCATGCACTAGCTAAGTTATGAACAAAAAATAATAGTCAAAAACGGGTCAACTAATCTAGTCTTAAACGGGACAGGATCAACGTTCGTTGGAGAAACCCAAAATTCTTTGCCTAAGGCACGTCCAGATACCACTCTAGACTAGCTCCTCTCACTCGACACAATCGCGCAACTGTCACCCATCTTTCACCAAAATCTGCCGAAGGGAGTTTCGCCTTCTCGGCCTCAATGCGAATCTTCAGACGACACTTGAAAATTCGAATAAGGTCGGGAGCAGCGAAGGTCTCACCGCCGTAGACAACTTTACAACGTGTCTGCCATATCACACCTCTCAACACCGCTAGTAAGCAATAAAACACAAAACGTCTTTTCCTATCATTTGTCGGAGCCCAATTGCTACATATATTAATTGGTTCCAGGTCGAAAGACGTTACATTCAGTACGCGAACCATGAGGCCTGCAACAAACTTAATGAGCGGTGCGACGATGCGGCAATAAACAAAGGCGTGACTTACAGTCTCGTCTTCGTCTCCGCAACGACAACAAAGAGGCGAAGCCTTAATACCAGCTGCATGAAGCCTTTTGCCGACCCAGATAGCATTTCTAATAATCAGCCAGGCCAGAGAAGCCTCGTTATTATCGAAGACCTTTAGCCCAGGCGCCCAAGGCCAGATTGAGCGTAGCTCCCCCCTCGACAAACCGAGCCCCTCAATCTTCTCATCACGAACAGATCCCCTCACTAAGACCCGATACAATGCCTTACGAGACAACAGCAGGGTGTCAGAGAGGCTTTCCTTCACCCGTAAGAGGAACTTCAAGGCCCGTCGACACTCGCGATAAAAGGAGCACTCGCCTCGGGGCAACCTGTGTGCCTCCCCCTCATCCAAGTGCACACTTTTCAAAGCCGGAAAGGCTTTCTTGATGTCTTCCTTCCAGAAGCCACCGTTTCCCTCAACTGGTGTACACATTCGATTCAGGTAATAAAGCCGAAGCGTATGTTGACGAATCTCAACACTTGGCATACCCAAACCGCCCTCAGAAGGATGTAGATAACAGATATCGCGACGGACCTTAGGGGATTTACCAAGCCATAAAAACTGGGAAAGAGCCCGCTGCATTTCAAGCAGTGTATCCGACGGGAGTGGAAGTACTGATAGACGATATAGGATGATCGGATAAATGTGTGAGCAACTCACCTCCGCTCTCCCCTTTAATGAAAGATTTCTACGGGTCCACAGACTAGCTGCGGCCCGAATCGCTTTCAACACTTCCGACCAATTTTTCTCCAGCTGAAGATCAGGACCAAACCAGACGCCGAGTAGCTTGCAAGGCCCGTCAGTCCAGCTGAAGGGTCCCTGTAGGGATGCACCCTTCCAGGCACCGATGCGCAAGCCAACAGACTTGTCGCAGTTAATTTTGGCCCCTGTTATCGTTTCATACATTCTGATTTCTCTGTCGACGACACTAATCTCGGCACTGCTCGTTACAAACACTGTTACGTCGTCGGCATAGGCAGAGTACTTCAGTATGGTGCAAGCACCTGGCAAAGTAACCCCGCGTAGGACCGGGTTCACCCTGAGCCTGCGAAGGAAGGGTTCCAACACAAGCGCATAGAGCATCGGTGAAAGCGGACAACCCTGACGAAGAGATCTGGATAATTTGAAGGGCTTCGACCTCAAACCATTCACTTCCACCAGCACCCCGGGGTTTGCATAAAGGAGGCGAATCCAGGAGCGAAACTGCGGGCCAAAACCGGCCGATGACAAAACAGCCTCCAAGTAGCGATGGTCCACCCTATCGAAAGCTTTGGACTGATCTAAATTGATCAGCGCGGCTTCTGTGTCGACTTTCTCAATGATTAAGCGTATCGCGTGCAAATTATCTTGAATGGTCCTACCCTTCACAGAACAAGTCTGTTCGGGGCTAATCAGACCAGCCAAAACAGTCTGCAGGCGATTTGCTAAAATCTTGGCCAAAATCTTTAACTCTGTGTTTAGCATAGTTAAGGGCCGGAAATTATCAATCCCATCCCCACCATCTTTGCTCTTGCGTAACAATTTCAAAATCCCCTTGGTAAAGTACTCAGGTATTGACCCGTTCCTAAACCAAGCGTTAAATAAAACTGTCAGCAAGGGGACAAAAATGTGCGACAACCTCAAATACAGTTCGTAGGGCAAACCATCGATCCCAGGAGATCTATTCAGGCCGACTCCCTTTAGGGCTTCCATGACTTCATCCTCAGTTATGCAACCTTCGCACCTAGCCGATTCGGTCGCCGCGAGGCGAGAAAAGTCAGCTAAATAGGGGTCGAAATGCGCTAAAGACAAACCGGGCTCCCTGGTGAAAAGATCCTGAAAGTGATTACGAAACGCCTCCAAAATACCTTCGTTTGTGGTCACGGTACGTCCGTCCGGCAATGTGACACGTGCGATATATCGATCGGTAGCATGTCGACGCTCCTCTGCACGCAATTCAGCGGCCATGTTTGCTTCCTCATGAGGCATTCTCTTTAACCTAGCCCTAATTAAAGAAGCTTGGTGTTCCTTGCTAGTCAAGGAGGCGAGCTCCGCCTTAATTATAGTAACATTAGTACAATCCGCCACCGCCACCGCCCTATCTAGTCTAGCTTCTAGTGTCGCTTTCGCTGCTCTAGATTCTAGGTTGAGTCGTTGGCTAAAATCAGCAGAAAAGGACCTAATGGTATTCTTAAATTTTCCCCACCACTTATTCCCAATTATAGCCCCCGTCATTACCCGCTGATATGTTAGTAGTAGCTGTTCCCGGAAACTCTGCACATCGAACAACGAAGTGTTGAGTTTCCAGTACCCAGCCAATCTAGGTTTACGGCTATCTAAGTTTACACGGACACGAACAAGTCTATGATCCGAGTAAACTATATTATGAAAACTTGGACATTCTAATAAATCTACGTCGACTCTTCTAATTAAGAACCGGTCAATATAACTCGAAAGCTGTACCGTACCGGAGCCGCGTCTAGCAGTCCAAGTCCACACTATGTCATGAGGCTTTTCATTTCGGAATTTATCGATAAGATCAAACTCACCGACAAAATCCCGAAATGTCTTTGCATCATGATCTCTGTTAGTACCCCTAGAAGGATTCCCCGTGCGATCTAAATCGGGATCCAGGACCGCGTTCCAGTCTCCCGCTAAGATAACTGAACGAGGTGTGTTCATGAAGCGCTCGATTCGCCGAAAAAAGGGAGCACGCTCAGCCTGGAGGTTGGGCGCATAAACCCCAATCAATCGAAATGCTTTATCTTTTATGGTAACGTCCAGAACGCAAAGCCTTCCTTCCGAATCCATGAAACAAGGGTCACACGACGCATTTATAGTCCGCTTCACTAGCCAGGAAACCCCCCTAGAGTTAGAATTGAAGTACGCTGAATAGACATCAAAATCCCTAGACAGCGCACTTAAATAATCACCTTGAATTAAGTGAGTTTCCTGAACACAACATACATCCACTCCGAGGCTTCGAAGGTCCAGGCATAATCGTAATTTCCGAAGATCGGCCCTCAAACCTCGGACATTTACGCTTGCTAGAAAGAGTGCCATTGTAGTGCTTTAGGGTTGAGATTCTCCAACGAACATTGATGAGGTCAAGATACCGGCGGTTTTTCCCATGGAATAAGTGCCCATCGCAGTATTGATGAGGCCATCCTGGGACACACCGCCGACATCAAAGGGGAATATTAATTTAACGGCTCTGTAGAGGGAAGGGTGCAAAAAAATGGGTACCCTCCCATGGCAAGATTTTCGTAACTCTCTCAGAGTTGGGGATTTGTGCACCGCTAGTTGGGGGTAGATGTCAAAGGTTATGTTTGCCTCCTCCAACATCCTCCATACAGCTTTTCCTTCCTCTCGTGGGCGTATTACCGTGAGTAACCGTGTGGCATTGGGGAAATTGTAGGGGTCTTCTGTTGATTTTCCGTTCACCTCTGTGAATGCTAGCAGTTTCCTTAAGTCTGTGAAGTGGTGGCCTTTTGCCCTAGTGATCGCTTCTGCCGAAACTTTGCATATATCCTCCCCAGGGTAGAAGGGCTGTCTCTTCTTTCCCTTCCCTTTGACGGGGGCAGTAACTGATTCACAAGTTTGGAGGGGCGTAGGGGGTCCATATGTGTCGGTTTTCAACGGTGAATGGGGGGGAGTAGGCTTTGGGGCGTGCTTGAGAAGTGGAGAAGGGGGAGGGGGCATTTGTGGTTTCTTAGGGGAAGCAGGGGGGGTGTGTGTCGGGGTCTGTTGTGGTGAGGCGAACGGGGAGGGTCTTGGGGTGCTAATTCGTGCTTTCTTGGAGACAGGGCTGAGCGGTATAAGTTTGTATTCTCTTTCTTTTATGTTTGTTACAGGGGGCGGCATTTTGTGTGGTGAGGTTTTTTGGGGGGGTGGGGAAATGGGTGTTGTTGGGGGTGTATAAATATGGTCTTTGCTTTGGGGCGGGGGGTTAGGTTTGGCTTGAGCTTCTATTCGCAGTTTTTTATTCAGGTTGACTGCGTTAACATAAGAGTTTTTACCGGGATCTTTTGATGTTTTGATTTCCTCCTCTTCCGTCTCTCTTCTGGACTCCTCAAGGGCGAGTCTACCGGGAGTTTTTTTACCTGTAACAATGACCCATGGCTCCTTTTTCCTGTTATCTCCGTTGTCTTCGTTTTCGTTTTCATTTTCTTCCTCTGAGTCCGAAAAGGTTTGTTGGGGGTCTGGTTGTGTCTTTTTTGGGGGCGACTCTGGCAGTGCAAATCCAAGTTTAGGGCCTAGATGTTCTCCAACTCGTGTTTTGGGGTTGTTTACGGGTTTTTTTCTTTCTGGACAATCAAACGTTAGATGCCCTATCGCATTGCATCTCCAGCAGGCCGGTTTCCTTCCTGCTACAATGACCGGCAGTTTGTCATTTTCTATCTCAATGTAGTAAGGAATTTCGTTGAATGTTTTCTGATTTATCAGAATGTCAAAATTCCATATTGACAGGTATTGATCACATGTGACCGACATCATTTCTCCGTATTTGTCAAAAAATGCTCCAACGTGAGCGCCCTCGATGAAGAAGGGGACGTTAAATACTGATATTGTTGTCCTCCGTCTGCCTAAATGCTCCATCCGCAGTACGTATTCAGGAGTTATAATCTCCTTTCTAGCGAGTGTCATGCACTCCTCCTCTGAGCCAAAAAGTGCCGACCAGTTATTGTGTCCTCTTGATTTGATGATTTTTATCGGTCTGTGTCCGACCGACGCTAGAAGTTTAGTGATCACTTCAACCGAAGATCTCACTGCCTTTTTGATCTTCCTGTCCATTACGAACATCGTTAATGTTGTTTTTTCTATTTCCTGCAGCTTTGGGAGGTCGATTAACAGTCCTTTATCCGTGATTTTGGTCTTGTACATTTCCATTTTGGATTGGAATTCCTCCAAATTAATGCTTACTGCCGGGGGTTTTGTCCAACCCGACGTTCCAGGATGGGGCGAAGATGTAGACCCCATAGTCTTAACTTTTTCCCTTGTTGGCACAAGGCTAACTGCCATGGCCGGAGAAAAAAAATCCGTTACTAAAAAAAAAACAGCAGAGAAAAAAAAAAAGTCGTATTTTTAAATAAATCCGGCTCTAAAAAAGAGAGACCGAATAACAAATATAACAACTTTAACAAATATAACAATAATAATAACGGTAATAACAAGAGAAAAATAGTAATACAGATAGCAACCAATAAGAAAGAAATTAACAAACTCGATCTTACGGAAACGTTTTAAATCGAGGATTGAATATTTATTCTGTTAAAATACAGAAATGTGGCACAAGGCCAAAAGGGGGGTGGGGAAAGATCGGTCTTCACTAACTTATTCTGACTGGTATAACTTGGCTAGTTTCATTCGTGACCATCATTCACCAAAATACCACATCCACACTACAATCAAGCACCATACACCAAAAGAATTTATACCATGACTATCCTACTTAAAACCCATAATTACATAATATGAGATGGGGGATTTGGGTAATAAAAATTTTATGTACAAAAAAAAATGAATTTATATACAATGAAAAAAAGACCCCGTGTTAGTATAAGGATCCCCCATTTCTAAGTTGTGGCAGATATGCGGATTTTCCAGTCGAAACGCGATGCAGGTCCGAACGCTTTATTAATCTCCACCTCTTTCGAAAATCTCGAAAGGTGACCTGCATCTCTGGAGAATCTGGCTATCTGTCACCTAATCGGGAGAGGGGTTGGGGAATTAAAACTTAAATTGGGAGAAAAAAAAAAAAAAAAAAAAAAAAAAAAGGGGGGGGGGGGCTAGGCCAAAATAAAACGGGACCCTAATGAAATCATTCATGCACTAGCTAAGTTATGAACAAAAAATAATAGTCAAAAACGGGTCAACTAATCTAGTCTTAAACGGGACAGGATCAACGTTCGTTGGAGAAACCCAAAATTCTTTGCCTAAGGCACGTCCAGATACCACTCTAGACTAGCTCCTCTCACTCGACACAATCGCGCAACTGTCACCCATCTTTCACCAAAATCTGCCGAAGGGAGTTTCGCCTTCTCGGCCTTAATGCGAATCTTCAGACGACACTTGAAAATTCGAATAAGGTCGGGAGCAGCGAAGGTCTCACCGCCGTAGACAACTTTACAACGTGTCTGCCATATCACACCTCTCAACACCGCTAGTAAGCAATAAAACACAAAACGTCTTTTCCTATCATTTGTCGGAGCCCAATTGCTACATATATTAATTGGTTCCAGGTCGAAAGACGTTACATTCAGTACGCGAACCATGAGGCCTGCAACAAACTTAATGAGCGGTGCGACGATGCGGCAATAAACAAAGGCGTGACTTACAGTCTCGTCTTCGTCTCCGCAACGACAACAAAGAGGCGAAGCCTTAATACCAGCTGCATGAAGCCTTTTGCCGACCCAGATAGCATTTCTAATAATCAGCCAGGCCAGAGAAGCCTCGTTATTATCGAAGACCTTTAGCCCAGGCGCCCAAGGCCAGATTGAGCGTAGCTCCCCCCTCGACAAACCGAGCCCCTCAATCTTCTCATCACGAACAGATCCCCTCACTAAGACCCGATACAATGCCTTACGAGACAACAGCAGGGTGTCAGAGAGGCTTTCCTTCACCCGTAAGAGGAACTTCAAGGCCCGTCGACACTCGCGATAAAAGGAGCACTCGCCTCGGGGCAACCTGTGTGCCTCCCCCTCATCCAAGTGCACACTTTTCAAAGCCGGAAAGGCTTTCTTGATGTCTTCCTTCCAGAAGCCACCGTTTCCCTCAACTGGTGTACACATTCGATTCAGGTAATAAAGCCGAAGCGTATGTTGACGAATCTCAACACTTGGCATACCCAAACCGCCCTCAGAAGGATGTAGATAACAGATATCGCGACGGACCTTAGGGGATTTACCAAGCCATAAAAACTGGGAAAGAGCCCGCTGCATTTCAAGCAGTGTATCCGACGGGAGTGGAAGTACTGATAGACGATATAGGATGATCGGATAAATGTGTGAGCAACTCACCTCCGCTCTCCCCTTTAATGAAAGATTTCTACGGGTCCACAGACTAGCTGCGGCCCGAATCGCTTTCAACACTTCCGACCAATTTTTCTCCAGCTGAAGATCAGGACCAAACCAGACGCCGAGTAGCTTGCAAGGCCCGTCAGTCCAGCTGAAGGGTCCCTGTAGGGATGCACCCTTCCAGGCACCGATGCGCAAGCCAACAGACTTGTCGCAGTTAATTTTGGCCCCTGTTATCGTTTCATACATTCTGATTTCTCTGTCGACGACACTAATCTCGGCACTGCTCGTTACAAACACTGTTACGTCGTCGGCATAGGCAGAGTACTTCAGTATGGTGCAAGCACCTGGCAAAGTAACCCCGCGTAGGACCGGGTTCACCCTGAGCCTGCGAAGGAAGGGTTCCAACACAAGCGCATAGAGCATCGGTGAAAGCGGACAACCCTGACGAAGAGATCTGGATAATTTGAAGGGCTTCGACCTCAAACCATTCACTTCCACCAGCACCCCGGGGTTTGCATAAAGGAGGCGAATCCAGGAGCGAAACTGCGGGCCAAAACCGGCCGATGACAAAACAGCCTCCAAGTAGCGATGGTCCACCCTATCGAAAGCTTTGGACTGATCTAAATTGATCAGCGCGGCTTCTGTGTCGACTTTCTCAATGATTAAGCGTATCGCGTGCAAATTATCTTGAATGGTCCTACCCTTCACAGAACAAGTCTGTTCGGGGCTAATCAGACCAGCCAAAACAGTCTGCAGGCGATTTGCTAAAATCTTGGCCAAAATCTTTAACTCTGTGTTTAGCATAGTTAAGGGCCGGAAATTATCAATCCCATCCCCACCATCTTTGCTCTTGCGTAACAATTTCAAAATCCCCTTGGTAAAGTACTCAGGTATTGACCCGTTCCTAAACCAAGCGTTAAATAAAACTGTCAGCAAGGGGACAAAAATGTGCGACAACCTCAAATACAGTTCGTAGGGCAAACCATCGATCCCAGGAGATCTATTCAGGCCGACTCCCTTTAGGGCTTCCATGACTTCATCCTCAGTTATGCAACCTTCGCACCTAGCCGATTCGGTCGCCGCGAGGCGAGAAAAGTCAGCTAAATAGGGGTCGAAATGCGCTAAAGACAAACCGGGCTCCCTGGTGAAAAGATCCTGAAAGTGATTACGAAACGCCTCCAAAATACCTTCGTTTGTGGTCACGGTACGTCCGTCCGGCAATGTGACACGTGCGATATATCGATCGGTAGCATGTCGACGCTCCTCTGCACGCAATTCAGCGGCCATGTTTGCTTCCTCATGAGGCATTCTCTTTAACCTAGCCCTAATTAAAGAAGCTTGGTGTTCCTTGCTAGTCAAGGAGGCGAGCTCCGCCTTAATTATAGTAACATTAGTACAATCCGCCACCGCCACCGCCCTATCTAGTCTAGCTTCTAGTGTCGCTTTCGCTGCTCTAGATTCTAGGTTGAGTCGTTGGCTAAAATCAGCAGAAAAGGACCTAATGGTATTCTTAAATTTTCCCCACCACTTATTCCCAATTATAGCCCCCGTCATTACCCGCTGATATGTTAGTAGTAGCTGTTCCCGGAAACTCTGCACATCGAACAACGAAGTGTTGAGTTTCCAGTACCCAGCCAATCTAGGTTTACGGCTATCTAAGTTTACACGGACACGAACAAGTCTATGATCCGAGTAAACTATATTATGAAAACTTGGACATTCTAATAAATCTACGTCGACTCTTCTAATTAAGAACCGGTCAATATAACTCGAAAGCTGTACCGTACCGGAGCCGCGTCTAGCAGTCCAAGTCCACACTATGTCATGAGGCTTTTCATTTCGGAATTTATCGATAAGATCAAACTCACCGACAAAATCCCGAAATGTCTTTGCATCATGATCTCTGTTAGTACCCCTAGAAGGATTCCCCGTGCGATCTAAATCGGGATCCAGGACCGCGTTCCAGTCTCCCGCTAAGATAACTGAACGAGGTGTGTTCATGAAGCGCTCGATTCGCCGAAAAAAGGGAGCACGCTCAGCCTGGAGGTTGGGCGCATAAACCCCAATCAATCGAAATGCTTTATCTTTTATGGTAACGTCCAGAACGCAAAGCCTTCCTTCCGAATCCATGAAACAAGGGTCACACGACGCATTTATAGTCCGCTTCACTAGCCAGGAAACCCCCCTAGAGTTAGAATTGAAGTACGCTGAATAGACATCAAAATCCCTAGACAGCGCACTTAAATAATCACCTTGAATTAAGTGAGTTTCCTGAACACAACATACATCCACTCCGAGGCTTCGAAGGTCCAGGCATAATCGTAATTTCCGAAGATCGGCCCTCAAACCTCGGACATTTACGCTTGCTAGAAAGAGTGCCATTGTAGTGCTTTAGGGTTGAGATTCTCCAACGAACATTGATGAGGTCAAGATATCGGCGGTTTTTCCCATGGAATAAGTGCCCATCGCAGTATTGATGAGGCCATCCTGGGACACACCGCCGACATCAAAGGGGAATATTAATTTAACGGCTCTGTAGAGGGAAGGGTGCAAAAAAATGGGTACCCTCCCATGGCAAGATTTTCGTAACTCTCTCAGAGTTGGGGATTTGTGCACCGCTAGTTGGGGGTAGATGTCAAAGGTTATGTTTGCCTCCTCCAACATCCTCCATACAGCTTTTCCTTCCTCTCGTGGGCGTATTACCGTGAGTAACCGTGTGGCATTGGGGAAATTGTAGGGGTCTTCTGTTGATTTTCCGTTCACCTCTGTGAATGCTAGCAGTTTCCTTAAGTCTGTGAAGTGGTGGCCTTTTGCCCTAGTGATCGCTTCTGCCGAAACTTTGCATATATCCTCCCCAGGGTAGAAGGGCTGTCTCTTCTTTCCCTTCCCTTTGACGGGGGCAGTAACTGATTCACAAGTTTGGAGGGGCGTAGGGGGTCCATATGTGTCGGTTTTCAACGGTGAATGGGGGGGAGTAGGCTTTGGGGCGTGCTTGAGAAGTGGAGAAGGGGGAGGGGGCATTTGTGGTTTCTTAGGGGAAGCAGGGGGGGTGTGTGTCGGGGTCTGTTGTGGTGAGGCGAACGGGGAGGGTCTTGGGGTGCTAATTCGTGCTTTCTTGGAGACAGGGCTGAGCGGTATAAGTTTGTATTCTCTTTCTTTTATGTTTGTTACAGGGGGCGGCATTTTGTGTGGTGAGGTTTTTGGGGGGGGTGGGGAAATGGGTGTTGTTGGGGGTGTATAAATATGGTCTTTGCTTTGGGGCGGGGGGTTAGGTTTGGCTTGAGCTTCTATTCGCAGTTTTTTATTCAGGTTGACTGCGTTAACATAAGAGTTTTTACCGGGATCTTTTGATGTTTTGATTTCCTCCTCTTCCGTCTCTCTTCTGGATTCCTCAAGGGCGAGTCTACCGGGAGTTTTTTTACCTGTAACAATGACCCATGGCTCCTTTTTCCTGTTATCTCCGTTGTCTTCGTTTTCGTTTTCATTTTCTTCCTCTGAGTCCGAAAAGGTTTGTTGGGGGTCTGGTTGTGTCTTTTTTGGGGGCGACTCTGGCAGTGCAAATCCAAGTTTAGGGCCTAGATGTTCTCCAACTCGTGTTTTGGGGTTGTTTACGGGTTTTTTTCTTTCTGGACAATCAAACGTTAGATGCCCTATCGCATTGCATCTCCAGCAGGCCGGTTTCCTTCCTGCTACAATGACCGGCAGTTTGTCATTTTCTATCTCAATGTAGTAAGGAATTTCGTTGAATGTTTTCTGATTTATCAGAATGTCAAAATTCCATATTGACAGGTATTGATCACATGTGACCGACATCATTTCTCCGTATTTGTCAAAAAATGCTCCAACGTGAGCGCCCTCGATGAAGAAGGGGACGTTAAATACTGATATTGTTGTCCTCCATCTGCCTAAATGCTCCATCCGCAGTACGTATTCAGGAGTTATAATCTCCTTTCTAGCGAGTGTCATGCACTCCTCCTCTGAGCCAAAAAGTGCCGACCAGTTATTGTGTCCTCTTGATTTGATGATTTTTATAGGTCTGTGTCCGACCGACGCTAGAAGTTTAGTGATCACTTCAACCGAAGATCTCACTGCCTTTTTGATCTTCCTGTCCATTACGAACATCGTTAATGTTTTTTTTTCTATTTCCTGCAGCTTTGGGAGGTCGATTAACAGTCCTTTATCCGTGATTTTGGTCTTGTACATTTCCATTTTGGATTGGAATTCCTCCAAATTAATGCTTACTGCCGGGGGTTTTGTCCAACCCGACGTTCCAGGATGGGGCGAAGATGTAGACCCCATAGTCTTAACTTTTTCCCTTGTTGGCACAAGGCTAACTGCCATGGCCGGAGAAAAAAAATCCGTTACTAAAAAAAAAACAGCAGAGAAAAAAAAAAAAAAGTCGTATTTTTAAATAAATCCGGCTCTAAAAAAGAGAGACCGAATAACAAATATAACAACTTTAACAAATATAACAATAATAATAACGGTAATAACAAGAGAAAAATAGTAATACAGATAGCAACCAATAAGAAAGAAATTAACAAACTCGATCTTACGGAAACGTTTTAAATCGAGGATTGAATATTTATTCTGTTAAAATACAGAAATGTGGCACAAGGCCAAAAGGGGGGTGGGGAAAGATCGGTCTTCACTAACTTATTCTGACTGGTATAACTTGGCTAGTTTCATTCGTGACCATCATTCACCAAAATACCACATCCACACTACAATCAAGCACCATACACCAAAAGAATTTATACCATGACTATCCTACTTAAAACCCATAATTACATAATATGAGATGGGGGATTTGGGTAATAAAAATTTTATGTACAAAAAAAAATGAATTTATATACAATGAAAAAAAGACCCCGTGTTAGTATAAGGATCCCCCATTTCTAAGTTGTGGCAGATATGCGGATTTTCCAGTCGAAACGCGATGCAGGTCCGAACGCTTTATTAATCTCCACCTCTTTCGAAAATCTCGAAAGGTGACCTGCATCTCTGGAGAATCTGGCTATCTGTCACCTAATCGGGAGAGGGGTTGGGGAATTAAAACTTAAATTGGGAGAAAAAAAAAAAAAAAAAAAAAAAAAAAAAAAAAAGGGGGGGGGCTAGGCCAAAATAAAACGGGACCCTAATGAAATCATTCATGCACTAGCTAAGTTATGAACAAAAAATAATAGTCAAAAACGGGTCAACTAATCTAGTCTTAAACGGGACAGGATCGACGTTCGTTGGAGAAACCCAAAATTCTTTGCCTAAGGCACGTCCAGATACCACTCTAGACTAGCTCCTCTCACTCGACACAATCGCGCAACTGTCACCCATCTTTCACCAAAATCTGCCGAAGGGAGTTTCGCCTTCTCGGCCTTAATGCGAATCTTCAGACGACACTTGAAAATTCGAATAAGGTCGGGAGCAGCGAAGGTCTCACCGCCGTAGACAACTTTACAACGTGTCTGCCATATCACACCTCTCAACACCGCTAGTAAGCAATAAAACACAAAACGTCTTTTCCTATCATTTGTCGGAGCCCAATTGCTACATATATTAATTGGTTCCAGGTCGAAAGACGTTACATTCAGTACGCGAACCATGAGGCCTGCAACAAACTTAATGAGCGGTGCGACGATGCGGCAATAAACAAAGGCGTGACTTACAGTCTCGTCTTCGTCTCCGCAACGACAACAAAGAGGCGAAGCCTTAATACCAGCTGCATGAAGCCTTTTGCCGACCCAGATAGCATTTCTAATAATCAGCCAGGCCAGAGAAGCTTCGTTATTATCGAAGACCTTTAGCCCAGGCGCCCAAGGCCAGATTGAGCGTAGCTCCCCCCTCGACAAACCGAGCCCCTCAATCTTCTCATCACGAACAGATCCCCTCACTAAGACCCGATACAATGCCTTACGAGACAACAGCTGGGTGTCAGAGAGGCTTTCCTTCACCCGTAAGAGGAACTTCAAGGCCCGTCGACACTCGCGATAAAAGGAGCACTCGCCTCGGGGCAACCTGTGTGCCTCCCCCTCATCCAAGTGCACACTTTTCAAAGCCGGAAAGGCTTTCTTGATGTCTTCCTTCCAGAAGCCACCGTTTCCCTCAACTGGTGTACACATTCGATTCAGGTAATAAAGCCGAAGCGTATGTTGACGAATCTCAACACTTGGCATACCCAAACCGCCCTCAGAAGGATGTAGATAACAGATATCGCGACGGACCTTAGGGGATTTACCAAGCCATAAAAACTGGGAAAGAGCCCGCTGCATTTCAAGCAGTGTATCCGACGGGAGTGGAAGTACTGATAGACGATATAGGATGATCGGATAAATGTGTGAGCAACTCACCTCCGCTCTCCCCTTTAATGAAAGATTTCTACGGGTCCACAGACTAGCTGCGGCCCGAATCGCTTTCAACACTTCCGACCAATTTTTCTCCAGCTGAAGATCAGGACCAAACCAGACGCCGAGTAGCTTGCAAGGCCCGTCAGTCCAGCTGAAGGGTCCCTGTAGGGATGCACCCTTCCAGGCACCGATGCGCAAGCCAACAGACTTGTCGCAGTTAATTTTGGCCCCTGTTATCGTTTCATACATTCTGATTTCTCTGTCGACGACACTAATCTCGGCACTGCTCGTTACAAACACTGTTACGTCGTCGGCATAGGCAGAGTACTTCAGTATGGTGCAAGCACCTGGCAAAGTAACCCCGCGTAGGACCGGGTTCACCCTGAGCCTGCGAAGGAAGGGTTCCAACACAAGCGCATAGAGCATCGGTGAAAGCGGACAACCCTGACGAAGAGATCTGGATAATTTGAAGGGCTTCGACCTCAAACCATTCACTTCCACCAGCACCCCGGGGTTTGCATAAAGGAGGCGAATCCAGGAGCGAAACTGCGGGCCAAAACCGGCCGATGACAAAACAGCCTCCAAGTAGCGATGGTCCACCCTATCGAAAGCTTTGGACTGATCTAAATTGATCAGCGCGGCTTCTGTGTCGACTTTCTCAATGATTAAGCGTATCGCGTGCAAATTATCTTGAATGGTCCTACCCTTCACAGAACAAGTCTGTTCGGGGCTAATCAGACCAGCCAAAACAGTCTGCAGGCGATTTGCTAAAATCTTGGCCAAAATCTTTAACTCTGTGTTTAGCATAGTTAAGGGCCGGAAATTATCAATCCCATCCCCACCATCTTTGCTCTTGCGTAACAATTTCAAAATCCCCTTGGTAAAGTACTCAGGTATTGACCCGTTCCTAAACCAAGCGTTAAATAAAACTGTCAGCAGGGGGACAAAAATGTGCGACAACCTCAAATACAGTTCGTAGGGCAAACCATCGATCCCAGGAGATCTATTCAGGCCGACTCCCTTTAGGGCTTCCATGACTTCATCCTCAGTTATGCAACCTTCGCACCTAGCCGATTCGGTCGCCGCGAGGCGAGAAAAGTCAGCTAAATAGGGGTCGAAATGCGCTAAAGACAAACCGGGCTCCCTGGTGAAAAGATCCTGAAAGTGATTACGAAACGCCTCCAAAATACCTTCGTTTGTGGTCACGGTACGTCCGTCCGGCAATGTGACACGTGCGATATATCGATCGGTAGCATGTCGACGCTCCTCTGCACGCAATTCAGCGGCCATGTTTGCTTCCTCATGAGGCATTCTCTTTAACCTAGCCCTAATTAAAGAAGCTTGGTGTTCCTTGCTAGTCAAGGAGGCGAGCTCCGCCTTAATTATAGTAACATTAGTACAATCCGCCACCGCCACCGCCCTATCTAGTCTAGCTTCTAGTGTCGCTTTCGCTGCTCTAGATTCTAGGTTGAGTCGTTGGCTAAAATCAGCAGAAAAGGACCTAATGGTATTCTTAAATTTTCCCCACCACTTATTCCCAATTATAGCCCCCGTCATTACCCGCTGATATGTTAGTAGTAGCTGTTCCCGGAAACTCTGCACATCGAACAACGAAGTGTTGAGTTTCCAGTACCCAGCCAATCTAGGTTTACGGCTATCTAAGTTTACACGGACACGAACAAGTCTATGATCCGAGTAAACTATATTATGAAAACTTGGACATTCTAATAAATCTACGTCGACTCTTCTAATTAAGAACCGGTCAATATAACTCGAAAGCTGTACCGTACCGGAGCCGCGTCTAGCAGTCCAAGTCCACACTATGTCATGAGGCTTTTCATTTCGGAATTTATCGATAAGATCAAACTCACCGACAAAATCCCGAAATGTCTTTGCATCATGATCTCTGTTAGTACCCCTAGAAGGATTCCCCGTGCGATCTAAATCGGGATCCAGGACCGCGTTCCAGTCTCCCGCTAAGATAACTGAACGAGGTGTGTTCATGAAGCGCTCGATTCGCCGAAAAAAGGGAGCACGCTCAGCCTGGAGGTTGGGCGCATAAACCCCAATCAATCGAAATGCTTTATCTTTTATGGTAACGTCCAGAACGCAAAGCCTTCCTTCCGAATCCATGAAACAAGGGTCACACGACGCATTTATAGTCCGCTTCACTAGCCAGGAAACCCCCCTAGAGTTAGAATTGAAGTACGCTGAATAGACATCAAAATCCCTAGACAGCGCACTTAAATAATCACCTTGAATTAAGTGAGTTTCCTGAACACAACATACATCCACTCCGAGGCTTCGAAGGTCCAGGCATAATCGTAATTTCCGAAGATCGGCCCTCAAACCTCGGACATTTACGCTTGCTAGAAAGAGTGCCATTGTAGTGCTTTAGGGTTGAGATTCTCCAACGAACATTGATGAGGTCAAGATACCGGCGGTTTTTCCCATGGAATAAGTGCCCATCGCAGTATTGATGAGGCCATCCTGGGACACACCGCCGACATCAAAGGGGAATATTAATTTAACGGCTCTGTAGAGGGAAGGGTGCAAAAAAATGGGTACCCTCCCATGACAAGATTTTCGTAACTCTCTCAGAGTTGGGGATTTGTGCACCGCTAGTTGGGGGTAGATGTCGAAAGTGATATTTGCCTCCTCCAACATCCTCCAAACAGATTTTCCCTCCTCTCGTGGGCGTATTACCGTGAGTAACCGTGTGGCATTGGGGAAATTGTAGGGGTCTTCTATTGATTTTCCGTTCACCTCTGTAAATGCAAGCAATTTTCTTAAGTCAGTAAAGTGATGGCCTTTTGCCCTGGTGATCGCCTCTGCCGAAACTTTACAAATATCCTCACCAGGGTAGAAGGGCTGTCTTTTCTTACCCTTCCCTTTGACGGGGGCAGTAACTGATTCACAAGTTTGGAGGGGCGTAGGGGGTCCATATGTGTCGGTTTTCAACGGTGAATGGGGGGGAGTAGGCTTTGGGGCGTGCTTGAGAAGTGGAGAAGGGGGAGGGGGCATTTGTGGTTTCTTAGGGGAAGCAGGGGGGGTGTGTGTCGGGGTCTGTTGTGGTGAGGCGAACGGGGAGGGTCTTGGGGTGCTTATTCGTGCTTTCTTGGAGACAGGGCTGAGCGGTATAAGTTTGTATTCTCTTTCTTTTATATTTGTTACAGGGGGCGGCATTTTGTGTGGTGAGGTTTTTGGGGGGGTTGGGAAAATGGGTGTTGTTGGGGGTGAATAAATATGGTCTTTGCTTTGGGGCGGGGGGTTAGGTTTGGCTTGAGCTTCTTTTCTCAGTTTTTTGTTTAAATTCACTGCGTTAACATAAGAGTCCTTTCCGGGATCTTTAGACATTTTAATTTCCTCCTCTTCCGTCTCTCTTCTGGATTCCTCAAGGGCGAGTCTACCGGGAGTTTTTTTACCTGTAACAATGACCCATGGCTCCTTTTTCCTGTTATCTCCGTTGTCTTCGTTTTCGTTTTCATTTTCTTCCTCTGAGTCCGAAAAGGTTTGTTGGGGGTCTGGTTGTGTCTTTTTTGGGGGCGACTCTGGCAGTGCAAATCCAAGTTTAGGGCCTAGATGCTCTCCAACCCGGGTTTTGGGGTTGTTTACGGGTTTTTTTCTTTCCGGACAGTCAAACGTTAGATGCCCTATCGCATTGCATCTCCAGCAGGCCGGTTTCCTTCCTGCTACGATGACCGGCAGTTTGTCATTTTCTATCTCAATGTAGTAAGGAATTTCGTTGAATGTTTTCTGATTTATCAGAATGTCAAAATTCCATATTGACAGGTATTGATCACATGTGACCGACATCATTTCTCCGTATTTGTCAAAAAATGCTCCAACGTGAGCGCCCTCGATGAAGAAGGGGACGTTAAATACTGATATTGTTGTCCTCCGTCTGCCTAAATGCTCCATCCGCAGTACGTATTCAGGAGTTATAATCTCCTTTCTAGCGAGTGTCATGCACTCCTCCTCTGAGCCAAAAAGTGCCGACCAGTTATTGTGTCCTCTTGATTTGATGATTTTTATCGGTCTGTGTCCGACCGACGCTAGAAGTTTAGTGATTACTTCAACCGAAGATCTCACTGCCTTTTTGATCTTCCTGTCCATTACGAACATCGTTAATGTTTTTTTTTCTATTTCCTGCAGCTTTGGGAGGTCGATTAACAGTCCTTTATCCGTGATTTTGGTCTTGTACATTTCCATTTTGGATTGGAATTCCTCCAAATTAATGTTTACTGCCGGGGGTTTTGTCCAACCCGACGTTCCAGGATGGGGCGAAGATGTAGACCCCATTGTCTTAGCTTTTTCCCTTGTTGGCACAAGGCTAACTGCCATGGCCGGAGAAAAAAAATCCGTTACTAAAAAAAACAGCAGAGAGAAAAAAAAAAAAAAAAAAGTCGTATTTTTAAATAAATCCGGCTCTAAAAAAGAGAGACCGAATAACAAATATAACAACTTTAACAAATATAACAATAATAATAACGGTAATAACAAGAGAAAAATAGTAATACAGATAGCAACCAATAAGAAAGAAATTAACAAACTCGATCTTACGGAAACGTTTTAAATCGAGGATTGAATATTTATTCTGTTAAAATACAGAAATGTGGCACAAGGCCAAAAGGGGGGTGGGGAAAGATCGGTCTTCACTAACTTATTCTGACTGGTATAACTTGGCTAGTTTCATTCGTGACCATCATTCACCAAAATACCACATCCACACTACAATCAAGCACCATACACCAAAAGAATTTATACCATGACTATCCTACTTAAAACCCATAATTACATAATATGAGATGGGGGATTTGGGTAATAAAAATTTTATGTACAAAAAAAAATGAATTTATATACAATGAAAAAAAGACCCCGTGTTAGTATAAGGATCCCCCATTTCTAAGTTGTGGCAGATATGCGGATTTTCCAGTCGAAACGCGATGCAGGTCCGAACGCTTTATTAATCTCCACCTCTTTCGAAAATCTCGAAAGGTGACCTGCATCTCTGGAGAATCTGGCTATCTGTCACCTAATCGGGAGAGGGGTTGGGGAATTAAAACTTAAATTGGGAGAAAAAAAAAAAAAAAAAAAAAAAAAAAAAAAAAAAAAAAGGGGGGGGGCTAGGCCAAAATAAAACGGGACCCTAATGAAATCATTCATGCACTAGCTAAGTTATGAACAAAAAATAATAGTCAAAAACGGGTCAACTAATCTAGTCTTAAACGGGACAGGATCAACGTTCGTTGGAAAAACCCAAAATTCTTTGCCTAAGGCACGTCCAGATACCACTCTAGACTAGCTCCTCTCACTCGACACAATCGCGCAACTGTCACCCATCTTTCACCAAAATCTGCCGAAGGGAGTTTCGCCTTCTCGGCCTTAATGCGAATCTTCAGACGACACTTGAAAATTCGAACAAGGTCGGGAGCAGCGAAGGTCTCACCGCCGTAGACAACTTTACAACGTGTCTGCCATATCACACCTCTCAACACCGCTAGTAAGCAATAAAACACAAAACGTCTTTTCCTATCATTTGTCGGAGCCCAATTGCTACATATATTAATTGGTTCCAGGTCGAAAGACGTTACATTCAGTACGCGAACCATGAGGCCTGCAACAAACTTAATGAGCGGTGCGACGATGCGGCAATAAACAAAGGCGTGACTTACAGTCTCGTCTTCGTCTCCGCAACGACAACAAAGAGGCGAAGCCTTAATACCAGCTGCATGAAGCCTTTTGCCGACCCAGATAGCATTTCTAATAATCAGCCAGGCCAGAGAAGCCTCGTTATTATCGAAGACCTTTAGCCCAGGCGCCCAAGGCCAGATTGAGCGTAGCTCCCCCCTCGACAAACCGAGCCCCTCAATCTTCTCATCACGAACAGATCCCCTCACTAAGACCCGATACAATGCCTTACGAGACAACAGCAGGGTGTCAGAGAGGCTTTCCTTCACCCGTAAGAGGAACTTCAAGGCCCGTCGACACTCGCGATAAAAGGAGCACTCGCCTCGGGGCAACCTGTGTGCCTCCCCCTCATCCAAGTGCACACTTTTCAAAGCCGGAAAGGCTTTCTTGATGTCTTCCTTCCAGAAGCCACCGTTTCCCTCAACTGGTGTACACATTCGATTCAGGTAATAAAGCCGAAGCGTATGTTGACGAATCTCAACACTTGGCATACCCAAACCGCCCTCAGAAGGATGTAGATAACAGATATCGCGACGGACCTTAGGGGATTTACCAAGCCATAAAAACTGGGAAAGAGCCCGCTGCATTTCAAGCAGTGTATCCGACGGGAGTGGAAGTACTGATAGACGATATAGGATGATCGGATAAATGTGTGAGCAACTCACCTCCGCTCTCCCCTTTAATGAAAGATTTCTACGGGTCCACAGACTAGCTGCGGCCCGAATCGCTTTCAACACTTCCGACCAATTTTTCTCCAGCTGAAGATCAGGACCAAACCAGACGCCGAGTAGCTTGCAAGGCCCGTCAGTCCAGCTGAAGGGTCCCTGTAGGGATGCACCCTTCCAGGCACCGATGCGCAAGCCAACAGACTTGTCGCAGTTAATTTTGGCCCCTGTTATCGTTTCATACATTCTGATTTCTCTGTCGACGACACTAATCTCGGCACTGCTCGTTACAAACACTGTTACGTCGTCGGCATAGGCAGAGTACTTCAGTATGGTGCAAGCACCTGGCAAAGTAACCCCGCGTAGGACCGGGTTCACCCTGAGCCTGCGAAGGAAGGGTTCCAACACAAGCGCATAGAGCATCGGTGAAAGCGGACAACCCTGACGAAGAGATCTGGATAATTTGAAGGGCTTCGACCTCAAACCATTCACTTCCACCAGCACCCCGGGGTTTGCATAAAGGAGGCGAATCCAGGAGCGAAACTGCGGGCCAAAACCGGCCGATGACAAAACAGCCTCCAAGTAGCGATGGTCCACCCTATCGAAAGCTTTGGACTGATCTAAATTGATCAGCGCGGCTTCTGTGTCGACTTTCTCAATGATTAAGCGTATCGCGTGCAAATTATCTTGAATGGTCCTACCCTTCACAGAACAAGTCTGTTCGGGGCTAATCAGACCAGCCAAAACAGTCTGCAGGCGATTTGCTAAAATCTTGGCCAAAATCTTTAACTCTGTGTTTAGCATAGTTAAGGGCCGGAAATTATCAATCCCATCCCCACCATCTTTGCTCTTGCGTAACAATTTCAAAATCCCCTTGGTAAAGTACTCAGGTATTGACCCGTTCCTAAACCAAGCGTTAAATAAAACTGTCAGCAAGGGGACAAAAATGTGCGACAACCTCAAATACAGTTCGTAGGGCAAACCATCGATCCCAGGAGATCTATTCAGGCCGACTCCCTTTAGGGCTTCCATGACTTCATCCTCAGTTATGCAACCTTCGCACCTAGCCGATTCGGTCGCCGCGAGGCGAGAAAAGTCAGCTAAATAGGGGTCGAAATGCGCTAAAGACAAACCGGGCTCCCTGGTGAAAAGATCCTGAAAGTGATTACGAAACGCCTCCAAAATACCTTCGTTTGTGGTCACGGTACGTCCGTCCGGCAATGTGACACGTGCGATATATCGATCGGTAGCATGTCGACGCTCCTCTGCACGCAATTCAGCGGCCATGTTTGCTTCCTCATGAGGCATTCTCTTTAACCTAGCCCTAATTAAAGAAGCTTGGTGTTCCTTGCTAGTCAAGGAGGCGAGCTCCGCCTTAATTATAGTAACATTAGTACAATCCGCCACCGCCACCGCCCTATCTAGTCTAGCTTCTAGTGTCGCTTTCGCTGCTCTAGATTCTAGGTTGAGTCGTTGGCTAAAATCAGCAGAAAAGGACCTAATGGTATTCTTAAATTTTCCCCACCACTTATTCCCAATTATAGCCCCCGTCATTACCCGCTGATATGTTAGTAGTAGCTGTTCCCGGAAACTCTGCACATCGAACAACGAAGTGTTGAGTTTCCAGTACCCAGCCAATCTAGGTTTACGGCTATCTAAGTTTACACGGACACGAACAAGTCTATGATCCGAGTAAACTATATTATGAAAACTTGGACATTCTAATAAATCTACGTCGACTCTTCTAATTAAGAACCGGTCAATATAACTCGAAAGCTGTACTGAACCGGAGCCGCGTCTAGCAGTCCAAGTCCACACTATGTCATGAGGCTTTTCATTTCGGAATTTATCGATAAGATCAAACTCACCGACAAAATCCCGAAATGTCTTTGCATCATGATCTCTGTTAGTACCCCTAGAAGGATTCCCCGTGCGATCTAAATCGGGATCCAGGACCGCGTTCCAGTCTCCCGCTAAGATAACTGAACGAGGTGTGTTCATGAAGCGCTCGATTCGCCGAAAAAAGGGAGCACGCTCAGCCTGGAGGTTGGGCGCATAAACCCCAATCAATCGAAATGCTTTATCTTTTATGGTAACGTCCAGAACGCAAAGCCTTCCTTCCGAATCCATGAAACAAGGGTCACACGACGCATTTATAGTCCGCTTCACTAGCCAGGAAACCCCCCTAGAGTTAGAATTGAAGTACGCTGAATAGACATCAAAATCCCTAGACAGCGCACTTAAATAATCACCTTGAATTAAGTGAGTTTCCTGAACACAACATACATCCACTCCGAGGCTTCGAAGGTCCAGGCATAATCGTAATTTCCGAAGATCGGCCCTCAAACCTCGGACATTTACGCTTGCTAGAAAGAGTGCCATTGTAGTGCTTTAGGGTTGAGATTCTCCAACGAACATTGATGAGGTCAAGATACCGGCGGTTTTTCCCATGGAATAAGTGCCCATCGCAGTATTGATGAGGCCGTCCTGGGAAACACCGCCGACATCAAAGGGGAAGATTAATTTAACTGCTCTGTAGAGGGAAGGGTGCAAAAAAATGGGTACCCTCCCATGACAAGATTTTCGTAACTCTCTCAGGGTTGGGGATTTGTGCACCGCTAGTTGGGGGTAGATGTCGAAGGTTATGTTTGCCTCCTCCAACATCCTCCAAATAGCTTTTCCTTCCTCTCTTGGGCGTATCACCGTGAGTAACCGTGTGGCATTGGGGAAATTGTAGGGGTCTTCTATTGATTTTCCGTTCACCTCTGTGAATGCTAGCAGTTTCCTTAAGTCGGTGAAGTGGTGGCCTTTTGCCCTAGTGATCGCTTCTGCCGAAACTTTGCAAATATCCTCACCAGGGTAGAAGGGCTGTCTCTTCTTTCCCTTCCCTTTGACGGGGGCCGTAACTGATTCACAAGTTTGGAGGGGCGTAGGGGGTCCATATGTGTCGGTTTTCAACGGTGAATGGGGGGGAGTAGGCTTTGGGGCGTGCTTGAGAAGTGGAGAAGGGGGAGGGGGCATTTGTGGTTTCTTAGGGGAAGCAGGGGGGGTGTGTGTCGGGGTCTGTTGTGGTGAGGCGAACGGGGAGGGTCTTGGGGTGCTGATTCGAGCTTTCTTGGAGACAGGGCTGAGCGGTATAAGTTTGTATTCTCTTTCTTTTATATTTGTTACAGGGGGCGGCATTTTGTGTGGTGAGGTTTTTGGGGGGGTTGGGGAAATGGGTGTTGTTGAGGGTGTATAAATATGGTCTTTGCTTTGGGGCGGGGGGTTAGGTTTGGCTTGAGCTTCTATTCGCAGTTTTTTATTCAAGTTAACTGCGTTAACATAAGAGTCCTTTCCGGGATCTTTAGACATTTTTATTTCCTCCTCTTCCGTCTCTCTTCTGGATTCCTCAAGGGCGAGTCTACCGGGAGTTTTTTTTCCCGTAACAATGACCCATGGCTCCTTTTTCCGGTTATCTCCGTTGTCTTCGTTTTCGTTTTCATTTTCTTCCTCTGAGTCCGAAAAGGTTTGTTGGGGGTCTGGTTGTGTCTTTTTTGGGGGCGACTCTGGCAGTGCAAATCCAAGTTTAGGGCCTAGATGTTCTCCAACTCGGGTTTTGGGGTTGTTTACGGGTTTTTTTCTTTCTGGACAATCAAACGTTAGATGCCCTATCGCATTGCATCTCCAGCAGGCCGGTTTCCTTCCTGCTACAATGACCGGCAGTTTGTCATTTTCTATCTCAATGTAGTAAGGAATTTCGTTGAATGTTTTCTGATTTATCAGAATGTCAAAATTCCATATTGACAGGTATTGATCACATGTGACCGACATCATTTCTCCGTATTTGTCAAAAAATGCTCCAACGTGAGCGCCCTCGATGAAGAAGGGGACGTTAAAAACTGATATTGTTGTCCTCCGTCTGCCTAAATGCTCCATCCGCAGTACGTATTCAGGAGTTATAATCTCCTTTCTGGCGAGAGTCATGCACTCCTCCTCTGAGCCAAAAAGTGCCGACCAGTTATTGTGTCCTCTTGATTTGATGATTTTTATAGGTCTGTGTCCGACCGACGCTAGAAGTTTAGTGATCACTTCAACCGAAGATCTCACTGCCTTTTTGATCTTCCTGTCCATTACGAACATCGTTAATGTTTTTTTTTCTATTTCCTGCAGCTTTGGGAGGTCGATTAACAGTCCTTTATCTGTGATTTTGGTCTTGTAAGTTTCCATTTTGGATTGGAATTCCTCCAAATTAATGCTTACTGCCGGGGGTTTTGTCCAACCCGACGTTCCAGGATGGGGTGAAGATGTAGACCCCATAGTCTTAACTTTTTCCCTTGTTGGCACAAGGCTAACTGCCATGGCCGGAGAAAAAAAATCCGTTACTAAAAAAAAAAAAAACAGCAGAGAAAAAAAAAGTCGTATTTTTAAATAAATCCGGCTCTAAAAAAGAGAGACCGAATAACAAATATAACAACTTTAACAAATGTAACAATAATAATAACGGTAATAACAAGAGAAAAATAGTAATACAGATAGCAACCAATAAGAAAGAAATTAACAAACTCGATCTTACGGAAACTTAAATCGAGGATTGAATATTTATTCTGTTAAAATACAGAAATGTGGCACAAGGCCAAAAGGGGGGTGGGGAAAGATCGGTCTTCACTAACTTATTCTGACTGGTATAACTTGGCTAGTTTCATTCGTGACCATCATTCACCAAAATACCACATCCACACTACAATCAAGCACCATACACCAAAAGAATTTATACCATGACTATCCTACTTAAAACCCATAATTACATAATATGAGATGGGGGATTTGGGTAATAAAAATTTTATGTACAAAAAAAAAATGAATTTATATACAATGAAAAAAAGACCCCGTGTTAGTATAAGGATCCCCCATTTCTAAGTTGTGGCAGATATGCGGATTTTCCAGTCGAAACGCGATGCAGGTCCGAACGCTTTATTAATCTCCACCTCTTTCGAAAATCTCGAAAGGTGACCTGCATCTCTGGAGAATCTGGCTATCTGTCACCTAATCGGGAGAGGGGTTGGGGAATTAAAACTTAAATTGGGAGAAAAAAAAAAAAAAAAAAAAAAAAAAAAAAAAAAAAAAAAGGGGGGGGGGGGGGCTAGGCCAAAATAAAACGGGACCCTAATGAAATCATTCATGCACTAGCTAAGTTATAAACAAAAAATAATAGTCAAAAACGGGTCAACTAATCTAGTCTTAAACGGGACAGGATCAACGTTCGTTGGAGAAACCCAAAATTCTTTGCCTAAGGCACGTCCAGATACCACTCTAGACTAGCTCCTCTCACTCGACACAATCGCGCAACTGTCACCCATCTTTCACCAAAATCTGCCGAAGGGAGTTTCGCCTTCTCGGCCTTAATGCGAATCTTCAGACGACACTTGAAAATTCGAATAAGGTCGGGAGCAGCGAAGGTCTCACCGCCGTAGACAACTTTACAACGTGTCTGCCATATCACACCTCTCAACACCGCTAGTAAGCAATAAAACACAAAACGTCTTTTCCTATCATTTGTCGGAGCCCAATTGCTACATATATTAATTGGTTCCAGGTCGAAAGACGTTACATTCAGTACGCGAACCATGAGGCCTGCAACAAACTTAATGAGCGGTGCGACGATGCGGCAATAAACAAAGGCGTGACTTACAGTCTCGTCTTCGTCTCCGCAACGACAACAAAGAGGCGAAGCCTTAATACCAGCTGCATGAAGCCTTTTGCCGACCCAGATAGCATTTCTAATAATCAGCCAGGCCAGAGAAGCCTCGTTATTATCGAAGACCTTTAGCCCAGGCGCCCAAGGCCAGATTGAGCGTAGCTCCCCCCTCGACAAACCGAGCCCCTCAATCTTCTCATCACGAACAGATCCCCTCACTAAGACCCGATACAATGCCTTACGAGACAACAGCAGGGTGTCAGAGAGGCTTTCCTTCACCCGTAAGAGGAACTTCAAGGCCCGTCGACACTCGCGATAAAAGGAGCACTCGCCTCGGGGCAACCTGTGTGCCTCCCCCTCATCCAAGTGCACACTTTTCAAAGCCGGAAAGGCTTTCTTGATGTCTTCCTTCCAGAAGCCACCGTTTCCCTCAACTGGTGTACACATTCGATTCAGGTAATAAAGCCGAAGCGTATGTTGACGAATCTCAACACTTGGCATACCCAAACCGCCCTCAGAAGGATGTAGATAACAGATATCGCGACGGACCTTAGGGGATTTACCAAGCCATAAAAACTGGGAAAGAGCCCGCTGCATTTCAAGCAGTGTATCCGACGGGAGTGGAAGTACTGATAGACGATATAGGATGATCGGATAAATGTGTGAGCAACTCACCTCCGCTCTCCCCTTTAATGAAAGATTTCTACGGGTCCACAGACTAGCTGCGGCCCGAATCGCTTTCAACACTTCCGACCAATTTTTCTCCAGCTGAAGATCAGGACCAAACCAGACGCCGAGTAGCTTGCAAGGCCCGTCAGTCCAGCTGAAGGGTCCCTGTAGGGATGCACCCTTCCAGGCACCGATGCGCAAGCCAACAGACTTGTCGCAGTTAATTTTGGCCCCTGTTATCGTTTCATACATTCTGATTTCTCTGTCGACGACACTAATCTCGGCACTGCTCGTTACAAACACTGTTACGTCGTCGGCATAGGCAGAGTACTTCAGTATGGTGCAAGCACCTGGCAAAGTAACCCCGCGTAGGACCGGGTTCACCCTGAGCCTGCGAAGGAAGGGTTCCAACACAAGCGCATAGAGCATCGGTGAAAGCGGACAACCCTGACGAAGAGATCTGGATAATTTGAAGGGCTTCGACCTCAAACCATTCACTTCCACCAGCACCCCGGGGTTTGCATAAAGGAGGCGAATCCAGGAGCGAAACTGCGGGCCAAAACCGGCCGATGACAAAACAGCCTCCAAGTAGCGATGGTCCACCCTATCGAAAGCTTTGGACTGATCTAAATTGATCAGCGCGGCTTCTGTGTCGACTTTCTCAATGATTAAGCGTATCGCGTGCAAACTATCTTGAATGGTCCTACCCTTCACAGAACAAGTCTGTTCGGGGCTAATCAGACCAGCCAAAACAGTCTGCAGGCGATTTGCTAAAATCTTGGCCAAAATCTTTAACTCTGTGTTTAGCATAGTTAAGGGCCGGAAATTATCAATCCCATCCCCACCATCTTTGCTCTTGCGTAACAATTTCAAAATCCCCTTGGTAAAGTACTCAGGTATTGACCCGTTCCTAAACCAAGCGTTAAATAAAACTGTCAGCAAGGGGACAAAAATGTGCGACAACCTCAAATACAGTTCGTAGGGCAAACCATCGATCCCAGGAGATCTATTCAGGCCGACTCCCTTTAGGGCTTCCATGACTTCATCCTCAGTTATGCAACCTTCGCACCTAGCCGATTCGGTCGCCGCGAGGCGAGAAAAGTCAGCTAAATAGGGGTCGAAATGCGCTAAAGACAAACCGGGCTCCCTGGTGAAAAGATCCTGAAAGTGATTACGAAACGCCTCCAAAATACCTTCGTTTGTGGTCACGGTACGTCCGTCCGGCAATGTGACACGTGCGATATATCGATCGGTAGCATGTCGACGCTCCTCTGCACGCAATTCAGCGGCCATGTTTGCTTCCTCATGAGGCATTCTCTTTAACCTAGCCCTAATTAAAGAAGCTTGGTGTTCCTTGCTAGTCAAGGAGGCGAGCTCCGCCTTAATTATAGTAACATTAGTACAATCCGCCACCGCCACCGCCCTATCTAGTCTAGCTTCTAGTGTCGCTTTCGCTGCTCTAGATTCTAGGTTGAGTCGTTGGCTAAAATCAGCAGAAAAGGACCTAATGGTATTCTTAAATTTTCCCCACCACTTATTCCCAATTATAGCCCCCGTCATTACCCGCTGATATGTTAGTAGTAGCTGTTCCCGGAAACTCTGCACATCGAACAACGAAGTGTTGAGTTTCCAGTACCCAGCCAATCTAGGTTTACGGCTATCTAAGTTTACACGGACACGAACAAGTCTATGATCCGAGTAAACTATATTATGAAAACTTGGACATTCTAATAAATCTACGTCGACTCTTCTAATTAAGAACCGGTCAATATAACTCGAAAGCTGTACTGAACCGGAGCCGCGTCTAGCAGTCCAAGTCCACACTATGTCATGAGGCTTTTCATTTCGGAATTTATCGATAAGATCAAACTCACCGACAAAATCCCGAAATGTCTTTGCATCATGATCTCTGTTAGTACCCCTAGAAGGATTCCCCGTGCGATCTAAATCGGGATCCAGGACCGCGTTCCAGTCTCCCGCTAAGATAACTGAACGAGGTGTGTTCATGAAGCGCTCGATTCGCCGAAAAAAGGGAGCACGCTCAGCCTGGAGGTTGGGCGCATAAACCCCAATCAATCGAAATGCTTTATCTTTTATGGTAACGTCCAGAACGCAAAGCCTTCCTTCCGAATCCATGAAACAAGGGTCACACGACGCATTTATAGTCCGCTTCACTAGCCAGGAAACCCCCCTAGAGTTAGAATTGAAGTACGCTGAATAGACATCAAAATCCCTAGACAGCGCACTTAAATAATCACCTTGAATTAAGTGAGTTTCCTGAACACAACATACATCCACTCCGAGGCTTCGAAGGTCCAGGCATAATCGTAATTTCCGAAGATCGGCCCTCAAACCTCGGACATTTACGCTTGCTAGAAAGAGTGCCATTGTAGTGCTTTAGGGTTGAGATTCTCCAACGAACATTGATGAGGTCAAGATACCGGCGGTTTTTCCCATGGAATAAGTGCCCATCGCAGTATTGATGAGGCCGTCCTGGGAAACACCGCCGACATCAAAGGGGAAGATTAATTTAACTGCTCTGTAGAGGGAAGGGTGCAAAAAAATGGGTACCCTCCCATGACAAGATTTTCGTAACTCTCTCAGGGTTGGGGATTTGTGCACCGCTAGTTGGGGGTAGATGTCGAAAGTTATGTTTGCCTCCTCCAACATCCTCCAAATAGCTTTTCCTTCCTCTCTTGGGCGTATCACCGTGAGTAACCGTGTGGCATTGGGGAAATTGTAGGGGTCTTCTATTGATTTTCCGTTCACCTCTGTGAATGCTAGCAGTTTCCTTAAGTCGGTGAAGTGGTGGCCTTTTGCCCTAGTGATCGCTTCTGCCGAAACTTTGCAAATATCCTCACCAGGGTAGAAGGGCTGTCTCTTCTTTCCCTTCCCTTTGACGGGGGCCGTAACTGATTCACAAGTTTGGAGGGGCGTAGGGGGTCCATATGTGTCGGTTTTCAACGGTGAATGGGGGGGAGTAGGCTTTGGGGCGTGCTTGAGAAGTGGAGAAGGGGGAGGGGGCATTTGTGGTTTCTTAGGGGAAGCAGGGGGGGTGTGTGTCGGGGTCTGTTGTGGTGAGGCGAACGGGGAGGGTCTTGGGGTGCTTATTCGTGCTTTCTTGGAGACAGGGCTGAGCGGTATAAGTTTGTATTCTCTTTCTTTTATATTTGTTACAGGGGGCGGCATTTTGTGTGGTGAGGTTTTTGGGGGGGTTGGGGAAATGGGTGTTGTTGAGGGTGTATAAATATGGTCTTTGCTTTGGGGCGGGGGGTTAGGTTTGGCTTGAGCTTCTATTCGCAGTTTTTTGTTCAAGTTAACTGCGTTAACATAAGAGTCCTTTCCGGGATCTTTAGACATTTTTATTTCCTCCTCTTCCGTCTCTCTTCTGGATTCCTCAAGGGCGAGTCTACCGGGAGTTTTTTTTCCCGTA
>OY744528.1:93141109-93143609 GCA_963556195.1 Sepiola atlantica
TTGTTAAAACAGTTACGGTTAGAGCAAAATAAATAGAAGGAATTAGTGTAGTTCTCTTTTTCTTTGTGACATACTTAAACTACAAATGATAATTAATGGCTACATTACGGTATGAAGTAATATAAAAATAGGCGTTGAAAGCGATGTTTTAAGAAGGCATTCTGGATAGCGTCACAAACATCCTCCATCCGTAGGTTAAAGATACAACAAATAGACAATCGTTTAGGAATATATAATAGAGTTGATGTGTGCATTCGATTTTTTCCCATAAATAATGAATTAAGTTAGTTTCGGTTGGTTGGTTTAGGAAAAATCATATAAAATTCAGTATGGTGAAATAAATTCACGGCAGTAAAATAAACAAGACTGTCGTTGATAAAGGAAACACGGGTACATTTGATCAGTTATTACTTATTAGATAGAGATAGCATGGGGGCTAAGTGGTTCCCGATGCTGACTGACGACCTTGGTGTACCATGGTTCGAATCCAAAACTGTAAACACTTTCATCAAAACAGTGTGTCTAACTTCATGGTGTGGAAGTTAATAAAATTACCTATTAGATATGTATACAATAGGTACTCGTCTCATCATAACAACAGAAAGGACATTTTTTTCTTTCCGTAACAAAAACTAAACGGAACTTCCATGATTACCCCTAACCCTAACCCTAATCCTACACCCTAACCCTAACCCTACACCCTAACCCTAACCCTAACCCTGATCCTAACCCTACACCCTAACCCTACACCCTAACCCTAACCCTAACCCTAACCCCTAACCCTTACCCTAACCCAGTGGAACAACATACTACAAATCTGCTTCCCAACCGACAACAGCATAGTTGTATTCGCATCTAATGTACACAGATACTTGTTGGGTTGTCTTCTTCGATAATGGATATTGCTAAAGTGATCGCTTGTCCATTTCATTAATAGTTATCAATACTCTCGTAATGAAAATAATCGCCCAATTAACGATCTCAATCATTTGTTCATCGAGAGAAGCCCAATAACTGGCGATGCATCAGACACCAAACATAAATAACACAATTAAAAAAGACTAACACTCCTAAGTATGACATTCTTGTCGATCTTGACGTACTTTTCTTCGGCTATAAAAACGTAAATAAATGTATAGATATACACCGCTTGCAAGACTCATTAAAAAGAAGTAACTGTAAGTGGGTATTGCTCCGTGATTGTCGTCTTATCTGCCATGTTAAAAATGCCTGATCACCTTATTCAATAATCATGATAAAATGTAATGTTATTTTGTTCCTATTATAAAACATGTTAAAAATAATTATCTGAATTCAAAATGATTTTTGCTTAATTCATATTATTTGTTTAAATAGTATAACATGTAAAATATAGTTATTTCCCCCTAGAAATAATTTGGTGCTTTATTAATATGAAAACTAGTGTTTTTCCAATTTAATATATCTCTATATACACCACATAATTGCATATAGCGCTATACTTTCTACTATTGTCAGTTCCGAGTCTCTTGACGCAGTGGAATGTTATATGACAGCTAATCACAGTGAAATGCAAGTGGTCATTTGTGTTTCAAATCTCGGCATTGATACACGAAACACCTGCAATAATAATTATGTTAGGAGACAATACATGCAGATTACACGGTTCAAATCTTAATTCGAAAGTCATATTTAACTCAGTAGTCAGATAGCATACCGATGTGGGCACCACGTATTGCCGTGGAAATGGAAGAGTAAATTAATGTGTAAATGCAAAATCAGCGGCTATCTTAACAAGTCGTCAGAATAACTCAATAGGCGGGCCCTAATGTATTGCATTTAGCTATACATAACGGCTTGTTGTAAATTTACTTACAGTGCTCAATCTAGCGAGGGCTGTTACTAATTTTATATGAATAATATATTTGAAACAACTAATTTTGACTTTATATATATATATATATATATATATATATATATATATATATATATATATATATAAAGTTATTTACTTCATCATAAAGTTTTTAGAATCGATGCTGCGAAACTGTATATCGTTAGATCAGGCCCAACAGACATGATACAAAAGTTTATTTTAATATCTTGTTATAAACTTATGAACTAATAATATACTCATAGTTTGATCAAAAAAATTTAAGCAAAAGATCTGAATGGCCTGATAAATTTACAATATGGCGTCATGATCTTTGAACTTATTTTATCTACTTTCTGTATCTTTCAAATTTGAAAATATCTGCAACTCCCTTTTCACTGACACAATAATAAAATGTTTGTATAATAGGTGCATACATTTACAACATCCAGTATGGCTGGAGTTTTAATAGGGTTAAATAAAATGTGTTTATACCAAGATTAGTTCTGATTATATTTTGAAGTTTATTTTCTTATTGAACACACTCCGCAAGGGAGACATTATTTAAATAATGCATTAAATAGCGCTGAATACGAAACAAAAACTGAAATGAGAACCAAATAAGACAATTTAAAAAAAAAAGATGAG